>OY365806.1:2660221-3065806 GCA_959347315.1 Bimastos eiseni
CCATCTACGTGAGATGGGAGACTACTGTTGCGTATTGAGTCAAAACACGCATACATAGGTCTAATTTATTACTCAGCAGCATTAACAGAATGTAGGCCTAAATCGTTGCGCCAATAAGACGCAGTTTTATTTCTAAACTAAACTGTTGTTATGATGTTAATAAGTCATTGAGAACTGACATTTTATCACAAAGAAAACAAATGCACAGAGTCAATTTAACCAGGAATTACATGGCTAAAACGATAAATTATCGGCACTTCCATTTTATTTAAATTTAAAGTCACAGGATCTTCTTGTCCGTCTCTGCATTGTCCGTCTCTGCATTGTCCGTCTTGGAATTGTCCGTCTTGGAATTGTCCGTCTTGGAATTGTCCGTCTTGGAATTGTCCGTCTTGGAATTGTCCGTCTTGGAATTGTCCGTCTTGGAATTGTCCGTCTCTGCATTGTCCGTCTTGGAATTGTCCGTCTCTGCATTGTCCGTCTTGGAATTGTCCGTCTCTGCATTGTCCGTCTTGGAATTGTCCGTCTTGGAATTGTCCGTCTTGGAATTGTCCGTCTTGGAATTGTCCGTCTTGAAATTGTCCGTCTTGGAATTGTCCGTCTCTGCATTGTCCGTCTTGGAATTGTCCGTCTTGGAATTGTCCGTCTTGGAATTGTCCGTCTTGGAATTGTCCGTCTTGGAATTGTCCGTCTTGGAATTGTCCGTCTTGGAATTGTCCGTCTTGGAATTGTCCGTCTTGGAATTGTCCGTCTTGGAATTGTCCGTCTTGGAATTGTCCGTCTTGGAATTGTCCGTCTTGGAATTGTCCGTCTTGGAATTGTCCGTCTTGGAATTGTCCGTCTTGGAATTGTCCGTCTTGGAATTGTCCGTCTTGGAATTGTCCGTCTTGGAATTGTCCGTCTTGGAATTGTCCGTCTCTGCATTGTCCGTCTCTGCATTGTCCGTCTTGGAATTGTCCGTCTTGGAATTGTCCGTCTTGGAATTGTCCGTCTTGGAATTGTCCGTCTTGGAATTGTCCGTCTTGGAATTGTCCGGCTCCGAATTGTCTGGTTACCGAGGTGCAAACCCATTGAGCCGACCAACGGATTCCCGTCCAAGTGAAAATAAATTATGGTGTTGGGTCGACGGTCTTCTCGCTTGGAGAGAATGTTAAGTCATGAATGTAAGCACAAGACGGTCGAAGTAATGTTACATCGAAAACTCGTCTGACGGATCATCGTATCTCTAAGGCTTCACGACATCTCGTTGCTACTGTGGCCTTTGCTGACTTTCTGAATGGATATCGTTTTATCACAGTTGATTTCTTGATTTTTGTTCGCTCGTTCAATTGACAAATGATGCTGTGTGCAGACATTCTTCGATCTGCTTTTGATTACCAATGTTGGTGATATTTAAATACGCTTTAGAAAAAAGCCACTATTGAATGTTATTACATTAATCTTAATTGGATTTAGGGTTATGTCGTTTTTTGCCATTAGCTAATATCCCAATATCTATTTGAAAAATTATTGTATTTAGTTGAATTTAAAATAAATAGCATAATTTATTTAAGCTATGTCTTGCTCCGCAAATGAATCAGCCATTTCATTACCAAATTGGCCTTTGTGGCTCGGAATCATTGCAATAATAATGTCACTATGTCTTAAACCTTTTTACCCTCTTTTATTTAACTTGGTTTGCGTAAAGCCTGTCACGGACATCTATCTTTTTCAGGTATCTTCCCGTAGACCTACAGAGCTGAAATTTTGCACACATTTCAGGCTTGCATGGCAATGAAATGTATCAAATGTTTACGGACATAGTTCAAAAATTGAGAAACAAATGGCAAAAATTAAAAAAATTAAATATCGTTTAACCACTAGAACGTGTCCTCCTTGACGAGCTCCACTCCGGCAAGTTTACCTCGTGATCAAAAATCTCTTAAGAAAATGGAACGATTGCGCCATCTACCAGATAAAAGAAGATACCAAAAATCCCAGATAAAAGAGGGTAAAAATATCCCCCTATCTGAAAATGGAGGCATTTGCCTCCGGATACCTGCCCTATCTGGACGCCCCTGTGGGGGCATGTAATGTGACCAGTCCTCTCTCCCTCGCTACCAGACGACGTTCTTACTTTAAGGAACGTGTATTCATGTCATAACGCAGTTCGCTGGGGGCCCCAGTGGAACAGTTGAACCCATGTCACGTCCTTCACGACCTTTTCCCTCTCCGCAAGGTCACCACATTTATACAATATGAGATCCAGGCCAAAATCTCATCCAACCTATAGTTGATGTGTTTGAAAGGAAATCTTTTATTACGCGAATGTTATAGGACGTTTTTCAAATTGATGCTATTGTTTATAACTAATTGATTGATTGATTAATTAATTCAGTAATTCTTAATTAATTCTTAGTTACTACCACACCGAACATCCAGTGTCTAAGCAATATTTCGTAGTGGTGCAAATGACTGTTTATTTTTTTCACTTGGTTTCTTGTTGCGTTTATAATTTAAGTTGCGATAAAGAGATATTTTTATTTATTACTTTGATATGGTTGCTACATGGGGGTCCCTATCTAGCGGGATTCGCGTCCCTTTGGGACTCCCATTGTAGTCAATATTAAGTCTGTTTTGTGCATTTGGTGAGATGTATTTTATTTCGATTGGTTACAATAAAACACTTTTGATTGATTGATTTAATACCCCTTGTAAGCTATTGTGCCCTTGGTGGCAGAAAATAAAGAATCTTCTCGATTACTTAAGAGACATCATCTTGAAATAGCTTTCAGCCATGAAATCGAACCTCATCTTTTCGACCAAAAATCCTGCAAGCTAAGCCCTATACCAACCACTTTTCCAGTAGACCTATGCCTCAGTTGGCCCCTAATCTTGGAATTACTATCCCTCTCACCTTCCCAGTCCCGGTTACGCCATAAGATTCTCCTGTTCTCAAACCCAAACGCTAGTTGAGAGCCAGGCTAGTTAAGACGGCGCTATACAAACGTTCTATCACATTCCATTTAATTCCCCGACCTCGGATGGATTCTGGGGAGAAGAGCATGTCTGAAGCCATACACACGGTCGCTATATAAATCAAGAAATGTGGACATTTACATTTACCTGTTCAATCGCGATAGTAGGCTTAGTATGGAAAATACCGGGTAGTAACAAACATTCCTTTAAGACAAGAAACGTCCAAACGAAAAATTTGCCCGAACACTAGTATAGGCCTTGGTCTTCTCTGTGGACTCCATGTATCTACCCTCGAGCCTCCTATCACTATTATCTACTACTACTACTACTACTGCTACTACTACTACTACTGCTGCTGCTGCTGCTGCTGCTGCTGCTGCTGCTGCTGCTGCTGCTGCTGCTGCTGCTGCTCCTGCTACTGCTACTGCTACTACTACTACTACTACTACTACTGCTACTGCTACTACTACTACTACTGCTGCTGCTGCTGCTGCTGCTGCTGCTGCTCCTGCTACTGCTACTGCTACTACTACTACTACTACTACTACTACTACTACTACTACTACTACTACTACTATTAATAATAATAATAATAATAATAATAATAATAATTGTTATTGTTACTACTGCTATTATTGTCATTGTCATTATTATTATTATTTTCATTCTGTACTTGTAATAATACTGCGGTGTGTCGGTTAGTCAATTTGTTATTGTCATTATCATTATTATTATTATCATTATTCTTATTATATTAATAATTTATTGTAATTGGAATAGACGAGTCGACGTCAACGACCCTGGCGTCCGCAAGATGCCACTAAACATAGACCGACCTATTTAGACACCTATTATACGATTTGCAGTGCACGACAAATTGTATACGTCACGGAGGTTGAACAATAACGCAATGTGTATCCTCATTGCAGCACATTGAAGCCAACCTGATTCGCATGTGTTGAGAGATCTCATCGGATCTATTCGCTGAAAAGATAGTAGAGTGTGTGGCTAAGAATGATGTGGTCGCCATAGATAGACTGAACGAAGGCCTATACATTTAGGCTATTTCCGTTCAATTGCTGCTAATATAGATTCACGGCTTTGTAAATTACAAATAGCATTAATTTGTAAGGCAAGTCGACGCTAACGGCATCTGCAACATGTCGCTAAATAGTGAATAATAATATTAGTTTCATTTTAGACGCCATCTAAAGGATTTTAATGACACTAAATATTCAATTGAATTCATATATTATTGTTATCACGACATGCAGAATTTTTTCAACAACAGAATGGTGAAGACTGCAAAAGGGAAGAACATGGTGACGCTTTGAGGAAACCAATGGAACCCAGAAATAAGGACCAATATGCAAAGGACTGGAAAGTCCCTACGTTCGTTCGTGTCACTAGTTTCGGGCGATAATCAAGAGCAAGACATTTAAAGATCTTGCTTACATGTGCATAACAAACTGATAACTAAAAGTTATGAACGAAAATTTACGAATAACTAGGCTACGTCAACAAATGCAAGTAAAATTTAAGTTGGGACGACATCCATGTTGAAGAGTGACACGTGCACACGGAAATTTGACGCGTAATCAACCATTCCTCTGAAACAGATTTCTTGCCCTGAATGGACAGCTTCCCGCTAGGAAGGGCCACATTATATGCAGCAAAAAAGTCAGATAACAGCAACTAGACATACATGTAGCACACCACATTGAGGTAGGATTAATAACATAAGCATGACAAAATCAAACGAAAAAACATAATATCAAACCTATGCTCCGCTATGTTTTAAAAGGGTGGCGCTAGTGATCTTCGTTAAAAGACAATGGTGTCAAACTGAAGCTAGGACTACTATTTATATCTAACTCCTCCACTGCTTGCACTCTGGTAGCTCCAGTTCCAAGTCTGGATTAGCGACGAGGGCGACGCTAATGATCTTTGTTAACACCCAGTGTCGTTAAACTGAAGCTATGCCTACTTATTTTACATCTGATCACAGCACACACAAATGTGGTTGCTCTATCAAGCACAGTCAGACAGAACTTGTATCATGGTCGCGCCAGTCCCAAGCGTAAATAAAGGAGGGCGACGTCAATGTAATGATGCAATGCTTAGGTGTTGCAGGGAAGCTGCCTTATTAGCGTGAGGGTCATAATGCCTGGTTTAATTCTTGGGGGAGTTGAGGGTTTCATGGCGTTGCCAGGAAAACGACTTTCTATTATATTTTATTATTAGTCATTGCTACCAGTTCTTGTTTTGTCTTGTTCGTGACTATCATCGCTCGAGTCGCTCCGAAAGATCGTTCCACCATTAACAAGTCTTCTATTCATGCATCCTTCTCTTTTCTTCGTTTTCTGTAATAATCTGTATAACTGACAAACCAGTTCATGACTTTGTGTAAACAATCCATCCAATCCGTGGTCTTCCTTTCTATCCCCTTCTCGGTAGTGTGCCACTGTGCCTTGTATAATTTCGTTTTCCCAGCAATCTCCACTCTTCCGTATCACATGCCCAACGCTAAAGCAAGTTTTCTACTCTGTTTGATTATTCACTATAAACTTCTGTCCACTCTCTCCGTTTCAAGCACCCATTCATTCGTCTTTCTCTCCGTCCAAAATATTCTCAATGTCTGTCGTAGAATGCGTTAATCGCTGTTTCTTCCTCCCTCTTAGTCGTCCAACTCTCACAACCATACATTACCACTGACGTCAGTAAACCGTAATCAACTGCAGTGTTTGTTTACAGACCCCTACGTCCGAGTGACGCTCTACAATGGCGGCAGGAAGCTGAAGCGGAAGAAGACGACGACGAAGAAGACAGGTCCAGGTCCTGGTCTGGGTCCTTGTACTGAGTGGAACGAGGCCCTCGTCTTCAACCTGACCAAGGACGTCCTCGACACAGTCCAGACGGAGGTGGCTCTGTTCAGTGAGAACCTCCTGGGGACCGATGAGCCATTGGGGCGGGTCCTCTTCGCCTCGAACGCCTCTGGACTGGAACAGATCCACTGGTTGAACGCTCTGAGCGGAAGGTCAAGTTCGTCAACCTGGTTCCGTATGATTCCCATGGACAAATAGACAGAACAACTAACCTGACGCTCGATCAAAGTAGATCGTTGTTACGCAGCGTAATGCTACACAGTAACGTTACACAGCGTAATATTGCATAGCGTAACGTTACATAGAGTTATTTTACATAGTGTGACGTTACATTACGCGATGTTACATTGCAGTAACGGTACATAGCATGATGTTATATGGCGTAATGTTACATTGCGTAACGTTATACGGAATAATGGTACATATCGTAATGTCACATAGCGTGATGCTGCATAGGGCAATACTACGACTATGTATTGCTACGCAGCGTAATGTTACAGAGCGTAATGTTGCGTGTCTTTACGTTACATATCGTAAGGCTACATAGCGAAATGGTATAATTGTGGTCATGCCGTGATGTGTAATTCCATGTATCTTAATGCCACATAGCGTTATCCTACACCATGCAATTCATTTGTTCATTCTGAATTTATATAGCGCAACTTTACCGGAACGAAGCGAGAAGCCTGGCTATTGCAGACTCTGTTTGATGTAGCGCCGGTGATTAATCTGGTCTCCCTGATGAGGCTTTTGTAAGCTCTGAGAAATTTCCGAGGATACACATTGCGTTATACGATAAAAAATCACGATATATAATAACGTGAAACTATGCAGTATGACGCTAAAATTATAACATGACGCTATGTAGAACGGCGCCATATTATTGTAACGTGCCGCTATAAGACCTGACCAAACCTATCATATATTGCTTCTAATGCTACAGGCTGGCCTTCAATCCTATCCAAATCGTCGCCTGGATATGAGTCAATTGAAGATTGGTCTTGACTTGCCTTCGCTGGGTCCTTTGTGCATTGTACGCCAGCGCTATAGAAGCTATTTAATTGCAGTTAAATGATTATCTTTAGATGCTTGAGTGCCAACTAATGTCGTTACCTTTGGCTTTAATAAATGACTGTGTATGGGCTACCTGTGCGGGTCATGCTTTTAGGAAGTTTCTACAAAGCAGAAGTCCCAAAGTTTTGGAAATCGAGGGCCAATTAGTGATACAGACATCATACAGTGAGCTTGCGGCCATAGGGTACTGCCGTAAACATTAAGTAGGCCTACGTTAAACGCATTTTTGCATTTCCTTCAAATGAAAATGCATTTTTGAACAGCTAAACTGCTAAAACATTACATGCTGCTAAAATGAATATTAAAATAAAAATGCGTTTGTCAAATTGGCTTAAGTATAATTTTTTTAATTAAAAAATTCGACCAGGGCCGAATCAGGCCTGTCTGGTGGCCGCACTTTGAGGACCTCTGCAGTATAAAGACGTGAACGCGTGTCTATTCTTCGTTTTATCACCTGCTCAGGTGGAGCTAGACGAGTAATTCGAATTATTCGAGCTACTACAAGAACCTGCTGACGTAAGTGAACGAAACAGATTGTTAAATGCGTTTTTGTTTTCATCTTCAAGTCTGAGGTTCGAGTCTTTGTGTAGGGCCTTTGCCTATTGGAGACGTAGGCCTACAAGAAAAGCCGATTGATTTCTTAGCAAAATTATTACTGTTCATTTCCTCATGATCTTTCCTGACTACGACAACGACTTCACTTTTTATGTGTGAACAAAGAGAGGCGTTAACATTGTTTAATTAATAGTGCGAACATTGCTGAAATGTTACAACCATAGTGTAATGTTACACGTCGTAACATTACATATTGTAATGCTACATATAGTGACGCTACATGACTTACATGGTTGACTGATTTCTGAAATATGTTGGTTGATTACAATTCGGTTTCTATGAAGATACGAGCACCCTTTTGAAAGAGATTCTGTACTCAGCAGGAACCCAATGCAACGTTTTAAATGCAGAAGTTATATTATGTGTTCATATCTAGATGTGCTGGTTAGGCCTACTGCTCAGTTGAAAGAGGACAAATTTCCTGCGTTCGCAAATGTGGGATTCCAAAAGCCATAATTATTGGTATCAACGTAATGTCCATGCAAGTACAACTTATTCCTATTCCTTATCCTTCAAAGCTTCTAAAGGTGTAAAAGGTACGGCAATCCATACAAACGCTGGTCCTTTGTTCTCTGAGGACATCCGAGTTGATCAATTTCTGACTAAAACGGAGGCTACACTTATCTTACCCTACCTCGACTTTCTCTAATCTCATCTTATGTTTCCTTTCTCTTTGCAATCTAAAGACCCTACTGAAAAAGTCTCATTTATCTCGCTTTCATCCTTCTACTAAGGATAGGCCTACACGAAAATGTGTCTATTGTTGTGTCAGCTCTATTGTTCTCTGTGACGAAATTCAACTTTTCGTCCTCTTCTTCCATCTGCAAACAGCCTGCAGGTGTGTGTTGTGTACGATATGTATGGGTTGGTAGGTGTGTGGGTGGGTGTACTGTGTAGGTGCGTGTCTGTGTGCGTAAGGTTTAGAGACACGCAAAATTGATTCAGTGATACATGTAGCTCTAACTCAGAGAAGGCAATCGTAGCTAACAGAATACGCTAGAAAAGGTTTTCATGTCACAAAAGTTAAAAAAACAAACGAATAAATGAGTCTCGTTTTAAAACGTTTCTGATTTCGTTTTCCAAGTAAAATACAACTTGAAAATAAAACAGAACGTAGAATAAAACGAAGCACAACAACAGCTCTCGTTTATAAAACGTTCGTCTGCTAAAACCAAGGTTTATTTACAAGCTAAAAAAATAACAGAATATAACAATCATAATTTTCGCTTAAGCGAGTTTGTGCATTCTTCTGCAAATACCAATAACAATCAGTACTATTCAGAAATTCATCAGAAAACAGAATTGAACAATATATATAGTTATAGTTCTCGATTGGAAATGTTTGTGCGTTCACCGTTTAAGACCTAAGTTGAAGGGTCATCTGCGTAGCTCTTAGCCATTCCATTGGAAGTCGTACATATTATAAGTGACGGGGAAGTCTTATGGATTTTTTCTCTGGATCGAAATTGAAGATGAAAAGGCGAATGAGATTGATTTTCTTTTCATTTCCTGAATTTCGGTAGCTTCAGCATTCAGACTGACCAACCAATAGGTCACC
This sequence comes from Bimastos eiseni, assembly GCA_959347315.1. Taxonomy (NCBI): domain Eukaryota; kingdom Metazoa; phylum Annelida; class Clitellata; order Crassiclitellata; family Lumbricidae; genus Bimastos; species Bimastos eiseni. The sequence continues at coordinate 2,669,312 of OY365806.1, forward strand.
ATCTCACCTTTGCCCTGAAAACGAAGCAGACTTTAAATGCAAAGTAAAGGCTGCAGAATGTAATCTAAATCAACGTAAAAGATAATTGGAGCGTCAGGGAGACTAGCTTAACACCGACGCCATGTCAAATCAAGTTCGCAATAGCCGTAAGAGGAGAATTCGAACAGATAGCGTGGTGGTAATGCGGTATACGGAGTTATTCGGTGATAATGATAGGGGTTGTGTGATAGTGTAGGAGTGGAGTGGGATCAGGATAGCCTGAAGAGTTCGGTTTTCAGTCGTGAGTGGAAACTAGGAAAGGAAAGTGCAAGCGGAGGAGAGACGAAATTACAGGCGTAATTTCCACTTTCTTTGTTCTGCTGTATAGGCTCACATGTTACACTATCAGTTGAGAGATCGTGGGTTAAAATCCCTCCAGAGCATAAGTATGAATAGAAATTTCTAATCGCCAACTATGCTATGCATAAAATTAATAAACGAACTGTATTATTGTAAAAGTAGTCACTTGTATTGGACCGAGATCAAGCGCCCAAGGCTTTAGCCAAAGATCAGGCGGCAGGAAAGCGGACTGACCACATGCCCTCGTGTGTCGAGTGCGGGAAACATGAATCTGGTAACAAGATATCCGCAGGAATGACCCTTGGGGTTTGAGGAATTAAAGGACTCTCTTCTACTTATTATCGGATCCGCTACCAAACTCGCAGCGTCAGCTAAAGTCGACGTGGGTAGGAAGCAGGAGAGAACTTTTGGATGCTTTCCTAACCTTGATGTTAACGATTCCTCTTTCTTCGATGACGAACTGGCGACTGGCGTCTAACGCTGACTTCATAGACTGACTTATGTGAATCTTACGACCTGAAATCAATCGTCTAAGAATCAATAGAAAGAAGTCCAGATCCACTTCCAGCGAAACATTTATTTACTTGGACTATTTATAAGCGCCCCTTCAAGAACATCTACTGAGGAACGCTCCCGACCCAATATCAACTAAACAGGGCAACAGTCTCAAGGTTGGTGATGTGCATTGTTAATGTGCTCTCTATAAGCCTACATACAGGATGGGCCAAAAAAGTAACCCCCTACAGATTTTTACTCATATTTCGGAAAAACGTAGGAAATATTAAACGAAATTTTACAGGCTCAAAGCCAATTCATACTTGCATATAACCTCCAAAATTGACTAAAATATTTCAAACAGAACAAACGTTATATCACTTTTAATGAGTGCAACCACTGGATTTTGATGGTCAAAAAACATTTAACGCCGCAAAAGTTATAAAAAGTAAATTTATGAAGTCACATGTCAAGTAGTTGTAATAAAACACACTTCATAATTATTATTGTTGAGAAAAGAAACTGAAAAATATTGCACATGGAAGTCACTTTGATGTCATCTAGCAAGCAGTCGATTAAATTAGTGAAACGAAATGTTTTTCAATTAATCATTTTATGATAGCATTTGTAACAAAACAAACAGGGGCAAGGTGTCCATGACAGATAAAACGCGCATACAGACACTTCATGAATCATGGCCATGATCTTAGAGCCTAAGCTGTAATCAAACCGCACTCTGAAATAACTGTAAACATTGATCATAGGGGTGTGAGGTGGAACGTCGTAAGTGCGGCGGAAGGCAGAAATCGATCGGCACCCGAACAAATGTCGATTTAACTTTTGCTACGTAAATGTTTTTTGACTATCAAAAATCAGTGGTCGCACTCACTAAAAGTAGTTCTGTGTGAATTAGTTTAGTCAAATTTGGCGGTTATATGTAAATATGAATTATCTTAGGGTCTGTAAAATTTCATTTACTAATATTTGCCTTTGGTTATATGTAAATATGAATTATCTTAGGGTCTGTAAAATTTCGTTTACTAATATTTGCCTTTGGCCGAAATATTAGAAAAAAACCGGCAGTTACTTTTTAATGGCCCACCCTGTATATAACATAATATGTATGTATGTTTGTACAATTCGTCGGTGTATGTTCTGAGCTGAGCAGGTGTTTGGCAGTCGGCTCTTTCATAAGTAATTAGTTGGTCGGAGAGACGTACGCTGAACAAGTGTGGCGATAAAATTAGAATGAAGTGTAATGTACAGTGCATGTATAAAGATTACTTTCGCTGGATGTCTGCATTCGACTGGCTGTATTGACGGTGTCTCCAAATAGACAATACCTCGGTAGCTTAATCCCAACGACCCCAGCGACCACAGGACCTACAGAACAACAATATATGACTGGTTCCTTAGTCATCTTCAACTGACCGACTGACTGATGCAATGACCTTATGACTGTATGATTGAATGACTGAATTATTGAGTTACTGACTTACTGAGTGAGTGAATAAATGAATGAATAAATGAGTGATTGATTGATTGACTAAATGACTGGCTGCATGAATCAATTAACGATGAATGGTGGTTTCCGGCATGCGCTCTACCACTGCCCAATCCAGGCGCTTCGCCTACGTGGGTCCCACCCTCTGGAATAGACTCCCCCTTCTTCTTCGGAAGGAGCTGCTCTCTCTTCCCTCTGCTGCCTTCCGGAGGCGTCTAAAGACTTTCCTGTTCTCCGTTTAGCTATGTGCTGAGTCGTAAAGGCATCTGATATCGAGTGGCGCTATATAAGTGTTCCATTACAATTACAATAGTATTATTATTCTCTTTACAATTTTGAAACTTGATTGCCCTTATCATTACCGTCTACGTTTCCTCGAAGTGATCTCAATCTAATCAACCTAATCAACCATTGATCAATCAACAACAATGAGCTGACAAATCATCAATAGGCCAATTAGTTGACCCTACAATCAACTGACCCGTCAATCAGTAGAGCAGTCAATCATCTGATCGTGATAATTTATTATGTTAGACCTGAGTGAATTCCGACTCGCAGGTGCAGTGCTTCCTGGAGATGTGGAATGATGAACTCCTCAACGGAGTCTCTCAACTCAATCGCCAGTTTAGCCAGTTCAACGGCATGCTCTGGGAAGACGACCGGAAGTCCACTGGCCACCATGTACGAATCGCCAATTGTCTCCACTTTGTACACATGGTAGCGGTCGATTGAGGCGTCAAAGATGCTGTCACGGCAACAGGTAACGGAAACACGATTGATTACCTTTATTTCACAGTCGAGTGTAAAACTATTCAACATAGCAACCATCACAGAATCATGACGTCATACAGCATAACACGGCATACCATACCGTAACATAGCGTAGCATAACATGCCGTAGCGTAAATTTAAAAAATGCATAAAGTAACATAAAGTAAAGTGACATAACAGAACACAACGTAACGTAACATAAAGTAATAAAACATAATGTAACATAATATGGCGTAACATAAAGTAATATAGCATATATTGTAACATGACGTAACATAACGTCACGTAACGTAAAGTAATATGAAATAAAATAACATAGCGTAGTACAATATAACATATCACCCGTTAAAAAAATGCGAAAGCAGAGAAAGTAAGAGCAATTTGAAAAATGTAAGAGCAATTTAATCAAGTAGGCCTATATAGAAAGGTTAGAGCAATTTGAAAATAATATGATTTGATAAATATGAGGAGCGGATTCCTGCGAGCGAAGGTTAATTAACTGTGGATATGTTTTACCTGTAGAGCGAATTGAGCATGAATATGATCTCCAACGGACTACTGCGAGCCGAGATGTCCTGGAATCCAAAAATGTCGCTAAAGTAAATGGAGACCTGTTCAAAAGCTTTAGCAGTGACCTCTTCGCCCGCCTTCAGCTGATCAGCCACCTCTCTTGGCATCATCTCATACAACAATAGGTCGGTTCGTCGTTTCTCTCCTGAAAGCTCCAGCGACTTCAGTTGAATCTTCGTCGTGAATTTGCCAACCTTGACGACCATCGTGTGCATCCGGGCAGTGTACCAGAAGTTCAGAACGAGGCAGAGTGACGTCACCGCTACCAAGGCGACGGAAACGGCTATCAGCTGAGAGTCGATGCTGGCGTCTACCTGAGTGAATTTTTGAATGAAAGATAGAACGAATGAAGAACGAACGATAGAAATGAGTGAGTGATTGAACTAACCAACCAACCAACGAATGAGTGAGGAGAGGAGAAAATGGACAACTAAACTAATTAGACAATAGATGATCGAAGCAAGTCATCAACTGTCAGCACCTCGAAGAAAACAAATCACCTTTGCTAATTAATTAGAGCGCCAGGAACCCAGATGCGACAGGTACCAAAACATCAGAGGACTAGTTGATACCTCATCCACCTTAGACTGTCTCTCTGTTTATCTGTTTATCCGTCTCTCTGTTTGTCTCCAAATTCGTTTCTTAGTTTATCTGTGTCTCAGTCTCTCTCTCTCTCTCTCTCTCTCTCTCTCTCTCTCTCTCGCTCTCTCTCGCAGTTCACTGGTTTTCTAGATACCATGGCCTTCTCAATCACCTACTTCAACTTTACTTATCTGCTCCACCTCTAGACCTGCCTGTGGTAGTGCCTGGCTGTCCAATCGCTTCAACACATTCCGAAAACTTTTCAAATATTTCGTCGGTCAATTCAATACACAGCTGTCCTTTCATTCATTCGCTCAACACAACACAACACTGCTCTCTACAAAATCTCAAATCTCTCTATTCAAATCTCACTAGTTTTCAACGCCTCTAAGAATATCAGAATATTCTGTGGCGCACATACGTTCGACTCATGCAAACATCGGCCGCGACCCAGAGTTGTCCACGGGTCAAATCGACCCGCTAGTCGGGTTGGGTCGCGTCACGAATATCTATAGATTAGGCGGGTCGGGTCAAGATCCTGGCGGATCGGATTGGGTCGGGGCCAACAATTTTTGCAGAGCTTAATTTTGAACTCAGTGATATTTATAATGTTAGTCAGTTACAATCAAATAAATTGAATATGGCGAAGTAATTAACGGAAAAACGTAAGGCGACACCGGATTTGTTCCCTTTTATGAAAAACGAAAGGTCAGGGCATTTATTACAAGCTTGTGAGTTATCTGAGAAGGCAACGCTAGAATATGCACGCCGAACTCTTACGTACCCAATAATATCCGAAATTTTCTTGCATATGTTTGTGGAGACAGTAAGTTTAAGCCAAAATAAATCCTTCCAAGATTAAATTGGAATAAACGAAACGCATCTTCTCTGATACGTCCTCACAATATTCAATGATCAATATTATGATCATATATGGCGGTCTGACTGGGCTGCATGTCTACACCATTATAATTTGACGATAAATAATATTAGTAAAGTAAATACTAAAGGCGGGTTGGGTCAGATTGGGTCGGGTCAAGTACGTCATTGGTCGGGTCAGATATTTTGCTTCAGAAGTCGGGTCGAGTTTGGTCATGAAAATTGGACCCAAGGACAATCTTGCTGCGATCAGGTAACAAAATAGTTCTTATTCTTGTCTCTATTCCGTCGACGAGGCTTTCAGAGATTCTCCTTTGGTTTCTGTCTCTAATTGTATCCGAGGTCGTTCTCCGCGAGATCTTGTCTTACATTTTCTTTTCATTTCAATTTAGCCGTAGCTGGGCTGGGATGACCTCTGAGTAGTCTTACTTGAAGAAGTGCTAAATAAATTCTCAAAATGAATGAATGAATAATGAATTAAATACATTTACCATCATGTCTCTGATTTGTTTTCTCGACTCCATTTTCTCTCTACGTAACAATACGAAGCCCATGCTTTGTGATCTCTTAACCTCCAGTCTTACTAAATGACCAAACCACTTGTCTTCTTTTTATTTTATCTACCAGGGGTTCCCTCTGTCCCAATTCATTCCGGAATACCTCATTGCGAATCCTATCTCGCCTGGACTTCTCCTCTATTCGTCTTAGCGAGTTTTATTCTCAGAGTGACGCCACATAACTTCCTAATTTCAATTACCCGTGCAATCATGAGCATCTAGAATCACAAAAATACCTCTCCGATCACGTAGACGATCTGTTTTTCGATGAGGACTTCTATTCTTCTGAGTACTTCAAGATGTTTCGTCATCGTCTCACTCCATGTACTCTCGTTCCCGTAACTCGTCCAATTCACCGAATTATTTCCACAGGCGTCGGCAAACTTTCCAGAAAACAGGTCCGGCTTATCCACCTTCAGAGCATCCCTCAATCCACTCAAGATGAAGTCTTGCCCGTCGGTCTGTCTCGTGGAGGAGTAGTAGTTGAACGCCTCTTGGAGAAGGGCAGTTGCCTTCCCATCCAGATTCCAGAACCAGGTTAGATCGTCGAGGTCCGCCTGGCATCTCCCAATGTAGACATCCCCGAGGGATTTCTGTGTGTCGACCATGTCTAAGGCTCTCAGCATCGAATCGAAGGACACTAGCAGAGGCCAGAGGTCATCGTGATGAGGGAGCTCGTGCTCCGGTTGAATGGTTCCGATGAATCCCGTCACGATCAGCTGGTATCTGGTGAGAACCTGACGGTAGTCCACCGCAAATGAATCTATTAGTTTTCTCAGTTGGTTGAAGTAGATCACGAAAAGATTCTCCACGGGGAACGACACATTCCCAACTTCCACCGGTCTACTCCAGCTGGAAAGGGTGGACAGCGCACGGTCAGTCTGCTCTCTCGACTCACTCATGCTCGACCGCGACTCAACACTTCCGGCCGCCATGAGAAACTCAACGCTCAGAGCTCGCTCTATACGAATCTTAAGCAAAAGGTCGTCAATGGCCTCAGTATCAACGGACGTCACCTGGGCGTACTTCGTCAGACTGCGTTGGCCGACGTACTCGTACAGAACTCGACCCGCTATGGAAATCATTGCGATGACGGGGAGGGTGACAACGAGTAGTAGCTTGATCTGCAGTAGAAGCTGCCTGAATCGGTTGGCCTCCGTTAAGCGTTCAATGGCCTTGAAGTCGTCGCTCGTGGCTGAGGTCAGGCGGAATACTCGATTCCATTCCGCTTGACCTTGACTGGCGGAACTTGCTACGGTGATCGCAGGTGATGAGGTTCTATCGGCCGTGGATGGCTCCGGTTGCTCATGCGGACCCACTCTGATTGCTCGCAACATCTTTGGTATTTGGTCACCTAGAGACCATTTTTAATAATTATCATCAATGTTTTATGTTTAATTAATTGTCTGTATTTCCTGATCTGAGCTGCATTTTGCGCTATCGTAATCAATATTATTATTATCAATATTATAATTATCATCGTTATTATTATTGTCATTATTATCATTATAATAATACAAATAACTATTATTATTACTTTTTCCCCGAGAAACGTATGATCCCTAGGGATTCAAAAAATTAATAATCTACGTTTTTCATTATAACTTAAGTAATGTCACAACAACGAGAATGATGATGATGATTATAATAATAATAATAATTTTATTAATAAGGTATTACTTATTTATTATTAATAATTTTATTAATAATAATTATTATCATTCTCATCATTTTATTATTTTTACAATAATCGTTGTTGTTACTGTTGAATTATTATATAATAGTAATGTAAAGATGACAGTTTGACCATTCACCTGTAAAACCATTTGGATAAGCTGCGGAATGAGATAATATTTCAAAAAGAAACTGTGACAGAAGAATATTATTATAAACTCACATTTACATGTAGGCCTACACAACTATAAACACAACTCAATATGTATACTTATTTTAAATCGCCGCGGTATCCTTGCTTTAAAATCTGAATCTACATCACAAAGCAATTATTATGAATAGAGCTAAAGCAGAGCAAGAGAGGTTCGAACTCGCGCATTAAAAGACCAGCTCTATAACCAATCGTTTACAAAGCTTCACCCATATTATAATATTATCACGGTCAGAATGAAATATTCCTTTATAACTTTAAGGACTAAAATTGTTGGAGATTATCATCCATGTCCCAGCGGGTTACACAGACTGTAAAACAAAAAGAACTCATCTTGTTTTAGCCTTACCTTTCGTGTTCAATGAGACGAGATGTCGACGTGAGTTAGGAGAATTTCTCATTCGAGATGGTTACGCCTTCCATTGCAACCTATCGCCTCAGTCGGTCTTCAATGACTAGAACAGCAACGCATGCAGGATCTCAGATGAATCACGCATTCAGCAGGGCGTATTGTTGGACGAGGATTTTCGAGTGTATATATATATATATGTTATATATTAAACATATATATATATATATATATTTGCCCACATGTAAGTTTAATGTGGAAATAAAACCTGAAACGCGCTATGTAAATTCACGAATTAATACGATGCAATACATTCAGCATAGCACAAAGCAACACAAATTAATATGGTGAATATATTACAATAGAGACTCACTGTATTGTTGCATTGTATCGTATTTGCAGATTAATTGTACTGTTGCGTCGTATTGTATTTATAGGTTAATTGCTTTGTTGCAATTTGCAGATTAATTTCATTGTTGCGTTGCATTGTAATTAAAAATTTATTGGGCTGTTGTATTAACTTTACGGATTAATTGTATCATTGTATTGTATTTATAGAGTTATTCTATTGTTGTATTGTATCGTATTTACAAATTAATTGTATTGTTGCATTGTATGTCATTAACAGATTTCGATAGCGTCTCTCCAGTGCAATCCATTCAGAAGCGCTGATATAGTCATCACATGAAAAAGTTCTGATAAAGCCAAACGGCAGTTGCATCATTCGCTCAATTGTTTAGAAATGACGCAGTAGTAATTACCCCAGGACACGTGACTGACATACACGTGATCAACGCTATCACTTATCACCCCCACCCCAATTGCGACGTCATCGATTAGCACCGTTGTTGCACTATCAAATCCGCATAGCTTGCGATTGTATCGTTGCCTTGGTCTAGATGGAACTATTAAAGTTTTCTAATTAACCCTAATGAGGTATGTGCGTTGCCCTTCACAGCTCGTTAAAGTATAAGACAAGACTTACGATGAGGTTCATTTCGGTTTAATGGTTCTTCTCCTCTCAGCTGTAAGCAACACGCGTCCGGACTAATTTCTGTTTAATCACTTAGAGAATTTCTCAGATTCATAGCTTTGCACCTGACACCAGCAACACTAATTAACAGAGACAACATGAACTGAAAATCATGCAAGAATTCGCTAGTCTTCAACAGAAGACCGTCAAAGCGTGGCCAGTTTAGCTATCCATGAAGAGAGTGTGCCTGCGTTTGTGTGTTCAGCTCAGCCTATAAATTTAGTTTAGTTGCAAATAAACACATCATCTTTTATAATAGTCAGTCTATGTTGGTGTGTAGGCCTACGTCAAATGTCGCCATTCGCCACGTTTTCCGGTTCTTGCCTTCAACTTGCTTAATACCTCCTTTATTATTCAGATCAACATCATTCTTAGTATTCCTATTGGCTTCTCTCCCTCCATTCTTTCCTCGATCATAATTCTTAGGAGGGAGTTTCCCCTTATTATGTGGCCTAAAAAATTATTTTCTATGTCGGTTTCTAATTATTATTATCAGCGATAATTTTTCCTCCACAATTTGCAGTATCAATTTATTTGTCCGGCTGACTCTCTCCATCTTTCGCTATTCATCCACTTTTCGAAGGTCTCCAATCTTCTGATATCTTACTTCCTCGTGGTCCATATAGGCACCAACATACACACTACCACTACGTGATGATGATGAGTTCTCTGCCAAGAGGAAGGCCCGTTTGCTTTACGGCACCCAGGTATGAGATGAGTTGCCTTCCTTACAAACAATTATGGGTGTGCAACTTGTCGAGGGTAGCTTACGCAGTGACTTGAGGTGGGTTCGAACCTGCGACCCTTCAGCTGCAAGGCACAAAACATACCCCTACGCCACCGCGTTCCATTTACCACTACGTGCATACATGGCTTCATACATCCATGTGTACAATGGTATTTATGCAAAACGAAGGCGTTTAAAACAGTTCCTTATAATGACAAACACAAAGAAACTTAGGCGAGTTTCGTAAAGCTTTAGGCTAAAACAGGAACAGGTGAAAGAATATAACGGACCAACGTCCACAACATTCAAAATGTCAGAGATTCTTGAACTGCTAACGAACAGACGGGAACAAATTATATTTCCCCAAACAAACAACTCTTATTAGGAGATAGGAGTATTATAATAGTCATCAGTAAAAACAAAAGTCCAACGCGTTCCGCTGTGTTTAGCTCAGACCCTGTGCTAAATACGTTCCAATGTCCCAACTTCGCGCCAGCATAATAATTATACTCATCAGGATACTGTCACGCTTCAGTTGCCTCTAAAACTAAAAACTAAATGTTTTCTTAAGACTTTTAAAGTTAAACCTGTAAAGTTCACAGTGTGAACCGATGGCTACATTAAGCCTACTGAAGCAACGAAAAAATGATGCGTTTAATGACGTTCGCTCCATAAATCGCCCAAGCATTACGCATTTACTTTTTTATACGCAGTGGCGGAACTTGTTTAATTCTACGCCTTACACCTACACTAATAGGATTTCTTGTCCAATGGTGTGTCCATCATGGCACTTCTAGCTCTTCGCTTCTTATCCAGTACGCCAATGTTGACAGAACTTTCTATATTCGTATCGTTATGACTTTCCTGAAAGTCGGCGCTTCTTGAGCACCCGTTCCTCCTTTTTGTGGCGCCATCTTTCGCAGCTGGATAATTGCTATCATGGGTTTCTAAAATCTGCAGGCCACCCAAATGTCCGCTGCTAACCATCGTGTATGGGGCCGTCCTGTAAGGGGTGTCAGACTGTTGACTGCCATTCTCGTAGGCATTCAAATCTGCGTCTGAACTGTCCCATGAGCAGGAATTCAGGGTCGTGTACACCTTGTTTTCGCTTGAAAAGTGTTCCCCGTTTTCTTGGCTTGGCTTGCAATTCGGAAGCGATTCCGCTTGGCCGTCAATCTGGACACCACCTTCGAACATCCCTCTTTGAACCATATGGGTATCGGTGGCGTTAGGAACGGTCACTCTACCCTCGTCTATCTTCGACGAATCATGATAGTAATACACCTTTCCGAAACCGTAAGATGGGTCGAGCTCAACTCTCCGGCCTGCTTCCAATTTAACACCGTTTACGTAGTGTTCTTCCATAGGTACGTTCCCGGAACTCACGATAGCATAGGGCGGTTCATAAGTGTCCTCGGTGGTAAAACCAGCGCCGCAGCCCTCAGGGTACTGTTCCTCGAAGCAACGCTTATCGTAACCTCCATCCGACACATCATAGATGGGGTAATGTTGGCCAGGGTCGTTTGTATCGGTCTCCTTCAGGGAGTAGCCGTGTCCCCCTCGATACAGACTGTCGTAACCACCCGCGGACGCAGCCTGGTCGTAACCATTCCGAACCTGTGGATGCATCTCCCCGATGAAGGTCCTTGGATCGGCGCAGATCAAGTTCCCATAGTGAGTATAGTGGAGGTCGGTAGTGGGGCGCGGACCGCACAGAACATAAGCCCTCTGCTGGGGATAGTAATCGGACGCCGCAGCCACGTTTGGCATCATCCAGGACTTATCGGAACAGTTCCCTGTGTAGATTTGTTCCTCGCTGCTCGGCTGACCATAATCCAGTTCGTTGGGTAGCTCTGTATCGTCAGCGCAGCAATATTCCGCACTGGTCGTATTTTCCGGAACTTCCTCCTGCATCGGATTGCTGAATAATTGATTTTCGTTCATTTCCGCCAGTTGTCCAGCGCTCTGCTCGACGACCTGTTCGCCTGTGGCCATGTATGCATCGGCGCTTCCAATGTAGCAGTCTCTCTGGTCCTGTATGTTGATTGTTGAGTACATGCCGTGTTCTTGGTTTCTCTCAGCGTTCCAGCGTCTGCTCTTGTGGTTCTCATTCGGAGAACGAGACACCAGCTGGACATTCCTGGTGTCCAAGTTGTACAGAAGCACCTCCTCCTTGGTGGCGTTCGGAAGAGCTCCCTTTGACCTTGAAAACGCAGCAATTCCAGAGGTCATTGGTAAAGCAGATCTACCGATTTCCACCGTTTGGCGTTGCTGCTCAGACGACACTTCCAGGCCTCCGCCGCTCCACCTCTTGCTGGATAAATCCAACGCCAATCCCTGGGAAGAGACAGACGACATGTAACCCGTGGAGTATGGATCTTGATTCGGATGCAAGCTTAAGAACCCATTGGCCACCGGTTGGTCCTGAACATTCCGCTGATTCATCGGTTCCTCTCTTGCGTCAATCGTTAAATTCAGAGCTTCCCCAGGTGACATGCCTATGTCGCCATTCATATAGTGAGCCCACCTGCAACAGGGAATTCAAACGCAAAATTTGCTTTGCAGCCTAACTTAAAATCTTAATATTCATTTAATCCATTCAAACTGCAGCAGTTTTACATGACACATGGCCACCGAGAGGGAGGCAGGAGGGGGCAAATGCCCAGTGACCAGGCGACTCCTAGGGGCCCGGATCGCATCCGCAATCAACTCATGAAAAATATAATTTCAGTTTACACAGAGTTTATGAATTATGCCATTTCAATAAAAATATTACTAACATTTAACTACAATCAGCGGTTGAACTTCAAACATCTGAATATCACCATACTTGTGATATCAATCACGCCCATTTCCTTCTAAGAGGCCCGTGACTGCTCTGTCTATGGACCAGGAAACTCTCTGCCTAGGGGCCAGGAATCTCTGTCGGTTCTAGTTCAAAACCTAATTGTCAGCAATTTCCCATCTACCAATTCTACTGAACAACATCTGACTGATAGTAGTTTATTTACCGATCCATATCCAGTCGTGGTACGACAATCGGGAGATCTGGAAGACACTGGAAGTCGTATTCCATGTACGATGGTTCAAAGCGATGCAGCTTCGCTTGTTTGCAGCAAGTTTCGCCAAACTGCACGGATTCGTCTGCATCAGAGTGAACCGAACCATTAATATTTAGTTAATAAGCTAGACTTAACCTATCTAATGTTAAATGCTGAATTGCCTTCCCCTCAATCTGTAGTAAGATTTTAGTCGGGGTCCCACTCTCATTCCCAACACCCAAATTCGTTATTTGCAGATTTGTGACTTTGTGTACAAGTATTCTCAAAATCTTCACCCACTGGCTGTACGAGATCTCTTCACACAAACCTTCCATACATGTGAAACTAGGAAAAGAGCAGAGTTTAGAAACCTATCCGCCCACAAAGAAGAAAAATTTAAAGAAGAAGCAGAAGAAGAAAAGCATTCAGTAGTATAAGAAGGATGAAGATGAATTCAAAGAATAAGAAGAAGAATTCGAAGAAAAAGAATTCAAAGAGAAAAAATACTTAAACGAAGAATCCAAAGAGAAAGAATAATTTAAAGAAGAAATCAAATAAGAAGAATTCAAAGAAGAGCAAGAATATGAAGAACAAGATGGGCAATAACAAAAGAACAAGAAAAATGACATTTTTTAAGTCTCTCAGTGTTTTTACCGTTATAATCTTCATCTGGATATGGTCCTTCGTCGAACTTCTTTCCGCTGGCATTGTCTTCTGTCGCCTGTTGCCGCATCTGATCATCGAGTGGATAAAGACTGAAGGGCAACTTCCAATCGTTCATCTCGTTCTGCGAATCGAGTAACCTCAGGTCATCGTCATCCTCGCACTCCAAGACATTCGCAGACTTCTGCACCGGTTGAGGGACTTGCGCCGACGACAGGATGTGCTTGAAGAACTTCGTACCCTTCACACCACCGGTAGGCATTTCGGTGACGACCGAGGGAGTGACCCTCACGGTAATCCCTCTGGTCTGGGTGGCCGGTTGGTCGTTTAGCCCGGGTATCCGACCAGGGATAAGGCCTCGATCAGGAGCGTTCGACTGAACGGAATTTGGAGGGTTCTTTTTACCCCTCGGCTGGGCAGAGGGTGGCACGTCAGAGCGATGCAGTTTTTGTTGGATGGTGACCTGAGGGCTGGGACCTCGGAGGGTAAGTGGGTAAGTGACGGTGGGTTTGGCAACCGAGATGGAAGAGATTGGTCTGTGACTGGGCTTTGGATCGGTCGCAGTGGACATCATTTGCGATGGTCTGTGATAGACCTTCTGGCTGCGGTCCGCCTCGTAGGGCTGCGGTTGAGCCACCGGGCGTGCCTCCTTCGGATCCGCCACCGTGACATAATTCCCCCGCTGGAAGGAGCGGTTCAGAGGAGTCTTTGCTGGGTCGCTGGTACCCTGCGCTGCGACGCATTTGACCGCCGTGAAGCCCTGGCTGCTCCTGAGCGGCTGAGAGATCGGATCGGAAGAGGAGCTAGTCTTTCCAGAAGTAGAAGATCCCGCTGTTACCAGAGGTGTTTGACTGCAAACAAAAAGTCTTTGTTACGACGAGGTTTACATCGATGAAGCTCCTACTGTTATTGCAACGACTATTTTGGATGGCGCTGGAGAGTAAGCAAGACCCTAGAGACGCTTTACCAATTAAGAGTACAAGATCCCGATAAATTTTAATTTATACGTCGGCACTCAGCAGTCAAAACTTGTAAAAAATCTGCTTCAAGTCTGCCAGTGGCTCTCAATAGTTACCTGGCTTCAACATGCATCTCAGAGATTTCTCTGAGGAGGGCATTATCAAAAAATTTCAAATAAGAGTTATAATGTAATGTATATAAACGGTTAATAGCACAACTTGGTTGGGCAGTTAGGCGCAGGGGTGCCAACAATTAGTAATTGTCCCATCGTAGATCGAAGGAAAGTCCGGTGCTTCCTCTCTCTGGAAATTGAACTCGAACACCTACCCACCCGAGATCGATCTGATATGACGCAGCGCCTGTGAATAAGTTGTTGCCCTGTGCTTGGCTAAAGAGAAACACTTCATAATTTGAGGTTTACCATTAAGATTTCGATGTCACTCGATGCGATCATTGACATGGAAGTTCAGAGTTCAGTGTATCCCACAGCGGAACGGACAGCAAGGAAGTTAAGGTTCAACGTTCTATACAAACGAGAGCACACAGTCAAGGCCAAGCGGAATGGAATCGCGTATTCCGCCTCACCTCAGCCACGAGCGACGACTTCAAGGCAATTGAACGGACGGACACAGACAGACATACAAACTCACAGACAGACACACACAGACCAACACACAAACAGATATACAAAAAGACAGAAACACAAACAGACATGGATACAGACAAGGATACAGACAATGGATAACACAAGGATACAGACAGACACAGACATTACACAGAAGCAGACACATTGACAGACACAGAGACTGACAGACATATACGTAGACAGACACACACGAAGACACACAGACAGACTCACGCCCAAATAAAGACAGACATACAGACAGGTAGGCAGACATACAGACAGACACTGATGCTGCTTACGCTGTCGATCGCTGTCTGTCAGTGGCGTCATTCGTTCCTTGTGACACGACGCTCTTCCTGACGATGACGTACTTGTTGTCGTCGGATGACGTCACCTTGAAGTATCCGCCGTCCAGTTTGATGGGACCACAGAGGCCGCTGATGACCCCAGGTGGTCGCTGACCAGTGGTCAGCTGGAGAGGCACGGGATGCTGGACAATGGTGATGCCCTGCAGCATGGAGGATGAGGACGTGGTTGATGATGCCGAGGTTGCTGAGAAGGGTACCGTGGAAGAGGAGGATGGAGTGGAAATGGGAGCAGTCAAGGGCTTGGCCAAGGCCTTGCGCAGGTTGGAGGCAACAGTCTTTCCAACGACAGCTGAAAACAGAAAGATGTGCGGCTGGAGGGATGGATGGACAGATGGAATGGTGGATGAAGAGATCGGCGGAAGAATGGATAACTGATGGACGGATTAATGAATAGATGAATGGATAGATGGAATGATGGATGGATGAATGAATGGATGGGTTGATAAATGAATGGATAGATAGATGGAATGGTGGCTGAATGGATGAATAAATAGGAAAAGGTGAGGTTTTGTTGACTATCATCATGCACATCAACTACTTTGAAGACTAATTCCCTCTGTTCGTGACTCTCAGAAAAGCGCATTTCAGTTGTTTTGTGATCACGTGTTGCGTTCTTCTGCAACATTCTCATGTGGTACATTACGAACATCTTCTGTATTACATTACACTCGTTCTATACAACGTTATCACATATATGGAGGCAAATAATGACTGCTTACTTACTATACCTACTCTACTTCTCTTTGTGTGTGTGTCTCTGTCTCTGTCTCTATCCGTCTCTCTTCTCCATGTCCATGTCACTCCCTAAGCGTTCTCCCTCTGTCGATTTTGTTAGTTTCGTGTTTCACTCTCATTCAATGTAATCCCAATCTCTCGCTTCCTCTTTTATGTTTATTGCACCGTACTTTGTCAAATGCTTTGCACAATCCAGGTAAATTACATCAACAGGTCTTCCCCATAAATCCTATTATCATAAGCCTCCTCAAAAAGCTCTAACAGATTTGTTGAAAGCGAACAGCCTCTGTTAAGTCCATGTCGACTGTAATTTATTTCATGCATATTCAAATATTGCACAAGTGTTCCTTTACCTGTGGTCCTGATGGAGACACTGGGTGGCCTTCCTCTTGGTGCCTTGGCCGCCTCTTCCGACGATGCAGCGTTGACCACCTTCAGACTTTGATTCCCTGCCTCCGATGAAATCAGAGTGTACTGCAGTGGGATGCATGCAGCGGCCACCGGAGTCGAACCTGGACCTGCAATAATCGTCACATCCGTAGAATTCAACTCGAGCATTAGCTTGGCGTTATTATCCGCAGTGCAACTATCTTTGAACGTAATCTCCAAACTTCTAAAGCGCAACTCGAAAGTCAAGCGCAGGGTGCCCGCTTATTCACGAACGCGGCATCAAATCAAATGCATTGTCAAAAGGGCGGTCCGAGGAAGGTCAGAGCTCGGTTTTCAGAGGGTCAGAGAAGGCAGAGGAGCTGCTAAGGGGGGGGGGCGTCGCTTTGGTCAATAATTAGAGGGTGGATGATCAAGTGAGTTTGGGTAAGAGTTCTTGAAAAGGTGAGACCTGAGTTTCGAATGTCAAGCCCTGATGGATAATGGAGCATGCGATTGATGATGAGGGACGATTGACAGTGATGGTAGAGGATCCGAAAAAGTGCGAAATTCAGGAGAAGCATGCACCAAGGGGATAGTTAGATGCAGAGTGTCACTATTTAAAAGGGTTTAGACGTGAGCCAGACAACCACAGAAGAATCACTTTAACCATTCTGGTGTGTAAGGTCATGGAAAGACTAATTTAGGACCACATAGTGCAGGGGTCTCAAAGAAGCAGCCCATGTTTCTGGCCCGCGGAGCCTTGTCTAAGGACAACACACAGTTGAGAATAAAAGGTTTAATTTGTCATTTTTAAGGCTTCATGAGTTTTCTATGATGTTTGTAATTGGTATGCATGTCAGAATCCCGCTTTAAGAGCCCAATTCAACTGTTTGCATGGCCTCCTCTGAGATCCCTACCCCATTTTCCTCATGCAACTTCGGCACTCTTGCCCGCCACTTGCTGGAAAATGTTGCTACTGGCCAGCCATTACAAAAATGTTTCACAACTCTAACATAGTGGAACAATTGAGCTACAGAAGTCGTGAGTCATGAATGTCATTAGCTATAGAAGTCATGAGCTCTAGTAGTCATGATGAAGGGAAGTCATGAACCATAGTAGCCATGATCAACAGAATTCGTGCACTATAGTAGTCATGATCAAGGAAGTCACGAGAAACAGCAGTCATGCTCAAGAGAAGTCATGATCAATAGTAGTCATGATCAAAAGAAGTCATGAGCTATGGCAGTCATGAGTCATAGTAGTCATTATCAAGAGAAATCATGTGCTACAGTACCCATGATCAGGAGAAGTCATGAACTATAAAACTCACTGCATCAGAAGTCATAAGATTCATACTGTGTATCAACCTGCTCAGAGTATTCTACTCTTGTGCTATATAAATTATCAATTACCATCTCCATTGCTTTACCTGGTTTCTGAATGGTGGTGTTGTCGTTTGTCTGTAGGAACGTTTCCGTCGTCTGTTTGGTAAGGATGGTATGTGGCTGCCTGTCCAATTGCTTTATAATGGAATAGGACTGCTTAGTGACGGACTCTGACCCGCAGCTGACGTGGTTGAAGAAGGAAACGGTGGAGCTCTGGAGGTAACGCGTCCACAGAGGGTTAGACTGTTGGCACTCCGTGCGCTTTCGCTTTGGCTGAGGACGATACACCCAACCTACACAGACAGACAGACACATACTTGCATACAAAGATGCAAACATACATACATCATCATACATAGCCTGTTGCCTAAACACATACATTGTACATACCCAACCTACACAGGCAGAATGGACGATACGCTTAGAATATTGCAAACTTGATCGAATGTTCGTTAAATTCCAGATACATTAACTTAATCTCTGATAGGAACAAGACCGATAGAAGCGCCTTTGTGATGTGCTTTTTATTACTTAACAAACGAACCTCGTTTATTCGTTCTGTCATTGAGACATTTATTCAGTCGTGGAACAGCCGATTAAGGTGGATAGTGCTCAAAAGGCAACAATCATCTATCTTCCTCTTCTCTGTTTCTCTTCCGTCAGGTGTGTGCCGACGATGAGGTTTTTAATTGTCTGTCTCTGATTGTATCAATGGCTGTTCTCATGTCCATGTTATTTTCTTCGAGATCTTGTCTCACATTTTCCATCCATGTCTTTGTCTGTCTTCCTCGACTCCGTGTTCCCTCCACGTGGCAATATAATGACTGCTGGCAGCCTCTTGTAATCCATTCGTGTTACATGACCAAACCATGTCAGTCTTCCTTTTCTGATCTTGTCTATCGTTGTTTCTCTCTGTCCCAGCTCTGCCCCGGTTACCTCATTGCGAATTCTGTCCCATCTGGTCCTCCCCGCTATTCTCCTAAGCCTCCTATTCTCCTAAGCCTCCTATTCTCCTAAGCCTCCTATTCTCCTAAGCCTCCTATTCTCCTAAGCCTCCTATTCTCCTAAGCCTCCTATTCTCCTAAGTCTCCTATTCTCCTAAGCCTCCTATTCTCCTAAGCCTCCTATTCTCCTAAGCCTCCTATTCTCCTAATCTCCGCCAAAAGGAACCTCCTTTCATCCCCCTTCCGCAGGCACTAGCACTCAGATCCATACAGTACTCAAAAGGCGACAATCATCTATACAAGTGCTAATTCAGCAACTACATTTGCGTAGGCAGGAATAGTGAGAGGAAAAAAGAAAGCCAAGCGGGCATCATATAATTTTATATTTAATGACATACGTCACGTGTCAATGTCGATGTTAACGTTCACCTTGGTTTACTTAATTGTAGACTGTTTTGCCAAGAGTGTCTTCTCATTGTTGAATCGCCTAATCACTTAGGATTACTAGCTTATTCACTCGCTCAGTTAATCAATCAATCAGTCAATTAATCGCTCTCATTCACTCACCCACTCGCTCGCACACTCACTCACTCACACACTGAATGAATGAACTAATGAATGAATGAACGAACGATTGAACGAATGAACAATTAATGAATTAATTAATTAATTAATTTAATGAGTAAATTAATGAACGAATGAAAATGAAACGCAGTCGCTGCCGCCATTTACCTGGATAGTCCTGCTTGTGCTTGTTCTTGATTCTTTCTGCCTCGATATAGAACGGCTTCTTTTCCTCCTCCGTCATGTCGTTCCAGACCTGACCCAGTCTAATGGATATCTCCGAGTTGTTGGCGTTGGGGAACTGGCCGGCCAAGTAGGGACGATACTGGCGGGCCCAGACCATGAAGGCGTTCATGGGCCGCTTAACGTTACCGTTGCGGTTGTAATTGTTGGCCCCTGGAGTTCGATAGACCATGTTCGTACCTTCAGAAAAGAACGGCTTCAATGGTAAATACTAGAAGAGCGTAGAAGTTGGAGAATCTGATCCATTGAAAACTAATAGATAGCGCCGTAATATAATACGCAAGTTATTTTTTTAATCTACTAAGTCTTATAGCAACAACGGCAACAAAAACAGGAGCGACAACAGCAAAACGAACTGCAACTATTATCATTATAACTATATCATTATTATTAGGACTATCCGGGTTAATGGTGGAAGGGACTGTAGAATTTTCATTCATTTGCTCATTAATTATAAGTATAATTACAATTATTATCACAAATACCACTATTGTAACTATTACCATTAATAGGCTCATTACTAGGCCTTTATAATTATCATTCTTATTGTTATTATAATTATCATTACTGTTATCATTACTGTTATTATTATCAATATTTTTATTATTTATAACAATTATTATTATTTTTATTATTATCATCATCATCACTATATTGCTATTAATATGTGATATCTGCACTCATAATTCTCTTAACAAAACTGTCATCCTGTCTTCTCATCATCTGATCATCCCATCTCATTCTGGTCTCTTGCATATTTTTCGTAATACTTGCCACTCTTAGCGTCTTTCTGATAACTTCGCTATTTCTTATCTCTTAGCGAGACCTCTGGTAACCACCTCAGCAATCCCTACCTGATCTCTCCAACAACCCTTCCTCTTTCATCGTCATTGGCTATGGCCTCTTCTCCACACATCATCACTGGCCTCATAATTGTCTTGAATACTTTCCCCTTGTGATGAATCGAAATTTTGGTTTTGCACAATACACCCGTTGAGTCTTTCCATTTTTTGCGAAGCTGCCTTAATTCTGTTCATGGCATCATGCTCACAACCTCCCTTAACATTCATTACCTATTTAAGGTACTTAAATGTTTTGGTCTGTTTCAGTATGTTTCCACCTCTGGCTCTAACCATTAGCATCCTATCCGTCTTGGACCAGACCATGGCTTCTGTTTTATTGATGTTCATTTCAAGTTCCTTGCTCTCCAGTGATCCGTTCCAACCAGTCACACGTGTCTGTATCATTGCCTCCTTCTTGTCAGCCATCATGATTTATCATGCGCAGTCGTAAAATCCCAAATCAGCCCTCTTCTGATGTTTTCCAATATTCGACATGAGAACTATATATTCCAAAAGTCCTATTCTAATCTTCTTGTATATTTTCCTGCTCCAGTTACATAAACAGTTCGCTCCTATCCATTTGTTTGACGTTTGTGCTTAAACTTGGAACCGAATCTGACCCCTACTCGCTGCGCTGCGCTGGGCTTTGCTATTTCTTTTCTAGAACAAAATATCATTTAAAGCATAAATTTTGGACGCGTTTGGCTACTTTGTCTGGAAAATATTTAGTTAAAAACTGTACCTACAAGGCTAATAAAGGAGAATAAAATACGTTAATCACTGTAAATTGTCTTGAAATACCTATATAAGACACTGTCTATATGATCCAACCCTGGATGTTTATTAATATATTAATTTTGAATGACTGTAATGTCGATATTTATTTTAAGTTGAACAAAGGATAATCAGTTAACAGATTTTCCTTTGCTAGATAGAAGATAATTATGCGGAAATCATGAATGCGATTAGTTCAGAGTATAACTTAATTGGAATATCCTCAGTTATACAAAATTCTTTCACATTCAACAGGCAACTTTTCATTTATATTACTCCAACTTTAGTCTTTTGTTAACTGTTGACCAACACAATTCCAAGATACTAGAGTTGACCAACGGAATAAAGCTATCAGTTATGAAGAAAATTCTTAAACTAAACTTCTGTTTACTGTTTAATTAACAATAACTAATTGCCATCTAAATAAAACAATTGGTCATAAAAGAACAATCTTAAAACTACATTTGTATCTACTACTAATTTAACTGTGGGCCTAATTAATAAATTACTATGAAAATCAGACCATCAGAACTTTATAAGGAATATTCTTAAACTAGACTTCTATTAATTACACAATTAACAGTAATCAATAACCATATAACCAATAACCATATATCAGACTATCAAACGTTAAAAGAAAATCTGCAAACTAAAATGCTATATACTACTTAATAAACAGTAGTTAATTACCATCTAAATCATGCTTGCAATCACTTATAAAAGATATCCTGAGACAAAACTTCTATTTACATCTTAATTAATAGTAGGCCTCTCGTCGAAATGAAGCCACCAATTTTAATGGATATTGCTAAATCTAACAGTTCTGTCATTTACCAATTAACCATTAGTAAATTAATTCTGTGTATGTTAACTCACCGGGAAGAACATTCTGTGGAGATGTTTCGCTTGCTCGATCGTCCGTAGGGTCAGAGTAACTCGTCTGGTTTGGCTGAAGGATCGAGTAGACATCCACATGCCTCGTGTTTGTAGTTGGGGTAACAGTTGCTGTGGTAGTAGTTGCCGAGCCAACAGATCCCTTGAGTTGGAGGGTTAGCACAGGCTTTGGGCGTCCACTTTGAGGTTGATACGGCTGGTTCGGCTTCTCAGACCTCTGACAGACGGCCCTCATGACTGACAGGGTAAAAGACTGACCGGGGGTGAACGTAGAAGACGTGGAAGAACTAGTAGCAGCGGTAGATGGATTATCGAGAAGCGAAGACGGCTTATGACTGTTATTGATAGCGTTTATCACAAATACCCGCGGCTGTAGTGTTCCCGTTTGACCCGTTTTCGCTGAATTGAAAATCGGCTGATTTTCGCTTGAAGCGAATGGCATCGGTCCAGCTTGTTGGCCAACGGAAACTGTTTTAAGGTTGAAATCATTCCTCTTTCCAAGCCCAAGCGTCTTATCCGCCATTACTGACTGCGCCACGTTGCCCGTCGACATCTTGAAAACGTGGCGGACTGCGCCAAATTCGGTTCTCGCGTCGGAAAACTCAACAGTGACGGCGTGTGTTTTGTCGAAAATACTGCTTCGATACTATGCTCGCAATTGTCATAAAATTATAATATTACAGTCCACAATGGCGTGACGAACAATAGATTTCTTCGATTCTGTACGACGAAAAATCAACGAAATCTCTCTGTCCGCTTCGAAACCAAATTTCAACGGTTACCACGAATTATGACGTAAGCAACAGACGCCGATGACGTTGCAACTGCATAAATTAAACAAACATTTTGACGTCACAAAAGACGAATATCATAATAAAGAAATACATTTATAGTCGGGTATGAATTTATGTACCGCACTTTTTCTCGCGTTTTCATTCGGCGACTTTTATTCAATGAATTTTAAACGAAACAATATGCTTGAGTTACTGTTATTATTATAACGTAATATACAGTATTACGGTAGCCGCTTTGTTTAAATGCACGCCTTATAATGTTGAGTGAATGGGTCTGTGTCATTGCCAAGAGGGCCGAGACGGTTAATGGGGGACCATGTAGGCCTACGTGTTAGTCCTTAAGGCGCCGTAATTCAATCAATCAATTTGTTTATTTTACCCAAATGATCTTGATTACAGACAGTTCAAATATATTCACGCAATTTATAAAGGAGAGCTTAATTTGTCGAATCATTATAGCTAGTGGCGATGCGGTATGGACGCAAGACAAGCAATTGCGTAGCAATATAAAGATAAACAAATCACCAAAAAATATTTAAACAAAACTTTTTGCGAAATAAAAAGATAAAAATATCTAACCAAATAATTTGTATGTAGAACGAAATCTTCAACTTCGTCAGAACAAACTTTTAAATTAACATCATGTGCGGAACATGCGCATTGCCGCTATTGCGTACCAAATTTTCAAGGCCAACGCAGTCACTAATTATAGCTAACTTAATTTCATGTCATTAGCTTACAAGTGTAACCCCATAGGGACGGGGTCCCGCTACCCGTCCCGCTAGGTAGGGTATTATGTACCAGAGTAGCGTAGCAGCAAGAAAAGATAGGCCTACTCGGTATGAATAGGCGTCAAGTAGAAGAATGGTAGATCAACAGTATGACTTTAATAGAGTTTAGTACAAGCTCAAATATCCTCTTTTGAACGGTCAATCAAGTAATTGCCAGTGTTGTATGCAAGACTTGAAACTTCAAGACCAAGACGAGACCGAGACAGTGAGGTTCCGAGACCGAGACAGTTAGGTACTAAGACCGAACCACTAGGCTCAAGACAGTACGAGACAGTAAAAGACAAGTGATCCTATATAAAATGTTGTAAAATGCTAATGTATCAGTTTTCGGGAATAATGTTCATTTGTAATTTCAATTTGTAACTTACAATGCATATAGTACAAATTCCTTAGAACAGTTTTCATATTGCCGCGCAAGATTTTAAGTCAATTCACGCGAAACTTATCGAGACCGCTTGTTTGAGACAGAATAAGACATTCACTTCAAGACAGTTTATAAAAATTCGAGACACTACCTCGAGACCGAGACAGCAGGCTTCCGAGACCGAGATCGAGACACTAAAAAACTGTCTCGAGACGTCTCGAGACCGAGACACTGTCTCGAGACCATACAACTCTGGTAATTGCTGGGCAACATCCCCTGATGTCTTGCCATGGCATGGTGGCGCTAAATAAATGCAGGTTTAACAGTTGTAATGAAAGAATATGAAGCGATAGAAAAACTCGGGATCACACAACGCTGCATTGCAGCCTGTTCAAGCTTTCAGATCTGGACTGAAACTTCAGCTTTTCGTTGTCTCACTTAGATCTACTTCCAAGGCTGGTTTGTCCCTTCTCGGCGTTCGACGGAAGCTACTCTGGTACTTGATTTGCACACAGATTCTCTCGATTGGTTTATTTAGTATCAATGAAGTGCCGCGAAACAGTGACTAGACCAGATCAGGCCAGCCAGCTCAGCTTGTAAACCGGATTTAGTTATCACTGTAATGGAGGGAAATGATTGTTGTTGCCCTTTCTCAAGCAACAATCTGGACATCAATTCTTGGTGGTAGCGGTGATGGATTGTAGCCGTGTGTCTCCAGTCTCTTCGGTTTGCGTTTACGTTATAGTTCAACAAAATGACACCAGAGTCTCTTTCTGATTATTATTCTTATTATTTAGGTTAACTTCAAAATATATTAATGTTGAACTTAGCTTGCTACTTCACTAA
Organism: Bimastos eiseni; assembly: GCA_959347315.1. Taxonomy (NCBI): domain Eukaryota; kingdom Metazoa; phylum Annelida; class Clitellata; order Crassiclitellata; family Lumbricidae; genus Bimastos; species Bimastos eiseni. The sequence continues at coordinate 2,694,205 of OY365806.1, forward strand.
CGTTCCTCATCACTCTCAGATTGTCGACCTTAACCAGACCTATCTCTATCGTCTTGGTCATCTGTCGTTTCCAGTCGCTTCCTCGAGAGCGGATTCCTCCTGCAGTTGATGACGTCCTCTGTCGTGCACCTGACGCCTTCTGAGAGTGAATCCTGACTCTCAATTTCTCCCATCTTTTATACCCTTTCTTGCATCCTCCCATTATGGTCCTTCTACCTCATGTCTATCCTTATTTGGTTATTTGTCCCGATTGTATCCTTATTTGGTCATCTTACATCAAATCTCTCAGGCGCTCAGCCCATCGCTCTTCCTCCGGACCCGGTCTTTTTAATCTATCCTAACCCGGCATTTGCTCTTACCTCAGCCATATTTGGTCATAATCCCCGTCTCTCCAACTGTCTCAGCCCACTCGCCCACTCTGATTCACTTGGCTGTGCCTACTGTCTGTCAGTCTCTGTCGATACATATATATATATATATATATTTACTACTGTTGATAGGCCTATAATGTCTGTCTTTATATATACTGTTCATATCTATAGCTATAGTGTTCGAAATTTTAGTTTATACATAATTTGACATTATATTATATTGTTCATTAAAGTTATAAACTTGACATCGCCGTTTTTTCATAACGCAGTCCCCTCTTCCATAATTACATCATCCACCTTCGAATGCTTCTGGCTCCAGGTCGTGCATTCAGATGGAATGAAGTGTATGGCCGAGGCTCGATGGACTGTGAAATGTTACAAGAGCACAGGTGATCTCTCTGTCACCAGGCTTGCGATGTCCTCGTCCTCGATAATCCTAACACATTAAACATAACAAACTCGGATAATATCAAAAACATACATTCTAGTAAACTACGCTCGACGTTAGTAAAGTTCAATACTCTGCATTACTTAGTGTATGCCGTCATTTAGCATTCAATGAATTTAAACTTAGGCTTCCATGTGAGCCCGAGATAAACCATCTGCTAAACCATTTTGTTTCCCAGGCACATAGTTTATGTTTACATCATATCTTTGAATGGCTAGGGCCCACCGAGTTAATCGGGGATTAGTGTTGGCCATTGTCTGAAGCCATCTCAGACAATTGTGATCTGTGTAGATGTCTACCTTAGCCCCATATGTGTACTGTTGGAAGTGATTCAATGCCCAAACTACACTTAAAGTCTCTCTCTCTACAGTGCTCATTTTACTTTCTCTTAGTAGAAGTTTTCTGCTGGCATAGCTCACAGGTCTTTCAGTTCCTTGTTCGTCCTTCTGCAGAAGCGCTGCTCCTAATCCTGTACCAGAGGCATCACATCTCAGAATAAACGGCTTCGTTATGTCAGGAGGAATAATGAATCGTTCCGATGTGAGACCCTGCTTTAGTTCGGTGAAAGCCTGCTCCTCTCGTTCGGTCCATTTTACACGATCTGGCTTATCTTTTCTGGTTAACTCAGTTAGTGGTAATACAATTTCTGCAAAGCTCGGTAGATGGCGTCTGTAAAAATTTGCCAAACCAAGAATAGCCCGAACCTGCCGTGGTCCTAGGGACAGGATAGTCCTGGATAGCAACTATCTTTTCTGGGTCTGGTTTAATCAGTCCATTTACCAGAACGTGTCCCAGTACCTTAATCGATCCCAAATTGACATTTCTGAAGCTTAGCAGTTAGATTCGCTTTCCTAAGTCTTGTTAGAATGTCCATCAAATGTTGAACATGTGCTTCCCATGTCTTGGAAAACACTATTATGTCATCGACATGAGCTGCAGAATATTCTTCAGCTCCTTTCAAAACCTGATCTGCTAGTCGTTGGAACGATTTGCTTGCGTTCCGAGCCCCATTCGGTAACACAGTATACTGAAACAGTCCGAACGGTGTTCTGAATGCAATGTACGGTCGGCTGTCTTCGTCTAATTCTACCTGATAAAAGGCCTGTTGGAGGTCAATGCCTGTCACATACATGGACCCTGCTGCCCTCTCCAGTATGTTTCTCATGTCGCTTGCTGGATATTCATCTGGCACGGTTATACTGTTAATCGTTCTCAGATCTGCACATATCCTGATCGACTTGTCTTTCTTGGCGACACACACTATTGGACTCGCATATGCCGATGTCGATTCTTCAATTAGGCCATCATCTAACATCGTCTTTATTTGATCGTTTACTTTGTTCTTTAAACTTTCTGGTACTCGATACATCTTGGGTGCTATTGGTTTCTCATTTGTCAGTTTTATTTTGTGCTTTATTAGCGTTGTTCGTCCAAGTTGTCCTGTAAATCGATCGGAGAATTCATTAATTACGTCTTGTAATTGACTCTTTTGCTCTTCAGTCAAATGCTCACTTATTCCACAGATGTCGCCACTATCATCAACTACTGGCAAAGTCTCGTATTCTTCTTGTGGTGGATCAGCCGTCAAAATGACATTTACGCTAGGTGTCAAACATGTCTCTGACCCATTGTACCATTTTCGTAGTAGATTTATGTGGTAGATCTTCGTTCCTTTGTCTGTGTCAATTTCATAATTGACACTGGACAGTTTCCTCAGAACTTTGAAAGGACCTTCCCAGCGTGCCAGTAATTTATTCTCCGTTGCATGTCTTAGTAACAGAACCTCTTCATCCGGTTCTAGACTTCGATCCGAAGAGTGTTTATCATAGTAATATTTGGCAGATTGACGAGCCTGTTTTGTATTTTCTGTGGCAATTTCTGCACATCTTTGCATGTGAGTTTTCGTCATTGTCAAATATTCAACTACGCTTCTATTAGGCGTTGGTGTTTCGAGTTCTCCTGTCCACGCATCTCTGAGTATTTGCAATGGGCCTATTACATCATGCGAATAAAGCAGTTCGAATGGTGCAAACCCAGTTACTGTTGATGGAACCTGTCTGCAACTGAACGCTAGAAACGGCAATGCAGCTTCCCATGTTCGTGGCTCCTCGCTTGTTACTTTCTTAAGCATATCCCTCAAAACTCTGATCATTCGTTCTGCACTCCCAGCTGTTTCATGGTGTTCAACCGTAGAGAAAATAGGACTAATACCTAGCATCTTCTCCAGTCCCTGAACCAGCTGATTCTTGAAGTGTGTCCCATTGTCAGATATAATATATCTCGGTATTCCAACCCGTGAGAAGACTTCTATCAACGCTTTGCATAGCTTGTCCGCTCTCATGCTTCCCAAGGCAATGAATTCTGGCCAATGCGTCATTTGATCAACCAAAATTAACACATACTTCTTGCCACTACTAGATGCAGGTGATATTGGTCCGCACAAATCTATTACTACAAACTGGAATGGTACTTCCACTATCGGTGTCTCTTGTAATGGTACACGATGACTCTTATGAACGTTTGCAGTCTTCTGACATATTGGACAAGACCTCACATACGCTGCTATTTCTTCATCCATTCCAGGCCACGTGTATTCTTTTCTTAAGCATGCCCTCGTAGCTTTTACACCTTTATGCCCCGCCCATTTTGAATCATGACCCAGCTCTAACAGCTGTTGTCTATGGCTGACTGGGACAACCAGTCTAAGATTCTTCGCAAAATCTTCTGCATTTTTCTCTAACTGTGTTTCTTTTCTTTTGTACAGAATGCCTTTGTTGACAATATACTGTTCGTTTTCTGTTCTAGCACGCTTCCATAAATCTGTCAACGTTGGATCTGAATCCTGTCCCCTTTTGAATTCCTCTGCATCTCTGCCAAGATACATGTTTGCATCCTTTTTATCATTAGTCACTTTCTCTCTCACTGTTTCCTTTGCCTCCCCCTCCTTTTCTGCTTCCTTTGCCTCTCTCGGCTTGACCTTTGATCCATTTTCCCTTTGCGGTGTCCTATTTCCTGTTGCATCTGATATACCGCGGCATCCATAGTTTTTGGTCCTGGTTGCTATCATTGTCTGTGGTGTCTGATTTATTACATCTGTCTCGCTTTCTTCTGCCTTGTGAATCGGCCAGCTATCTTTAATGCTCGTTGGCATATTTATTTCACCTGTTTTCACAGCACCAACAGCAATGTCCATCAGATCTTTGTTTTCCACAAAAATGTCATGCCCCAGAATCATATCAACCTTTAGTCCTTCTACAACTCCTGCATTAATTACAATTTGTCGGTCTGTCCCAAACTGTGGCGATGAAATTGTAACTTCTGTCATTGCAACTGACTGGACTTTCCCAAACGCACATTGTACATTAATGAACCTTTGTTTAGCAAATGGCTTACCTCTTACAAAGTCGGCATTCACCAGCGTTATCTGAGAGCCTGTGTCTCTCAGTGCTTAATATGCATTCCGTTTAACATTAGTGGCACAAGAAAATTATTTTGATAATCAGTTATGCTGTTAAGATGTGACAAATCATGCACAAAATTAACCCTAGCACTATCATTGTTTGGACACTGTCGCCATCTATGAGAATTTTGTCCGCAAATGAAACATCCATTTTGTGTTTTCGTGTTTGCTTGCCATTGGTTTGACTTATGTGTAGGCCTACTGTTGTATGCGTGATTCGTATTGCTTTGCTGTACTAGTACATCTTGCCTTTGAGTCTCACCCCCAGCATTGATTTTTGCCCCTTGCTTGCTCTGTATGCTTGTGCTTTTTCAAGACCTATATTTGTTGACCTTGGCTTGTTCCATGTCTTGCGCTCATACGTGCTTCCCCTTGTAGCTTCCTTAATGCATTCAAAATGTAGATCTGCATATTGCGCAACTTCTATAGCACTCGTAGGTTTTCTAGCCTCTACAAAGAATTTTACTTCTGTTTGAAATGAATCTTTCAATCTTTCTGCTAGCATATCATCCTTTAAACCCTCAAAGTCAGCTATGCCCTTTGACTCCAGGTAATATTCCTGCATATCACTCAATCTACACAGAAATTGAGCATATGTTTCCTTCCCTGAGCGATGCAAATTTCTAAGTTTGTCGAGATAGAATTTGGGATTCATTTGGCATGCAGCTAGTATCTCTGTTTTTATGCTTCGAAAGTCAGAACAGATGCTGTAAGATAATCTGTTGTAGTGTTGTCTTAAAGTGGAATTTAGTAAAGCAGGAAGCAATTTCGGTCATTCAGACTGATCAATGTTGTGCAATCTTGCAACCTTTTCAAAAGAATGAAAGAATGAAATAGGGTCTTCATTTTCATGCATACTTGGTAACACATTATTTACTTTAGACCTACAGACTTCTGCCCTGTTCTCAACAGTTTCTTCATCAATTAAGCTTCGCCTTAGTGAACCCATCTGTGCCCTTTCCCTAAGCAGCGCTAGCTCCAGTTGATGACGTCCTCTGTCGTGCACCTGACGCCTTCTGAGAGTGAATCCTGACTCTCGATTTCTCCCATCTTTTATACCCTTTCTTGCATCCTTCCATTATGGTCCTTCTACCTCATGTCTATCCTTATTTGGTTATTTGTTCCGATTGTATCCTTATTTGGTCATCTTACATCAAATCTCTCAGGCGCTCAGCCCATCGCTCTTCCTCCGGACCCGGTCTTTTTTAACCTATCCTAGCCCGGCATTCGCTCTTGCCTCAGCCATATTTGGTCATAATCCCCGTCTCTCCAACTGTCTCAGCCCACTCGCCCACTCTGATTCACTTGGCTGTGCCTACTGTCTGTCAGTCTCTGTCTATACATATATATATATATATATATATATATTTACTACTGTTGATAGGCCTATAATGTCTGTCTTTATATATACTGTTCATATCTATAGCTATAGTGTTCGAAATTTTAGTTTATACAGCATTTGACATTATATTATATTGTTCATTAAAGTTATAAACTTGACATCGCCGTTTTTTCATAACGCAGTCCCCTCTTCCATCATTACAATCACCAATTCAAGAAAACCTCGACAGTCCATTCGTAAGAGATAAATCATGAGAACTATACAGACGAATGATCTGAAGCGCAAATAAAAAGCTAAGCGCAGAGCACAAGCTTATTCGATCTGATTTCGGATTTGTTTTGGTGCGCCGTCGATTGATGCCCTGTGCATTATTATGGCGGCGCTATAGAAGTTATTTAGTCATAGTCATAGTCATTATTCACGAACGCTGAGTTTAATCCCGGCAGTTTATATTCTGCAATAGAATATTAATGGTCTTAAAAGCCATGATCGGGAAATTCGGCTTGTTGAGTAATTTAAATGAGTCGACTCAGACATTGCATAATAGAAGTCAAATTGCGATCTCAAATATTCTGGATTAGAAATTTCCATAACATGTGCCTCGGACTCGGACGGTTCTACCCAAAACCGTGCCTAGGCATCGGTTGGCCCTTTGCTTTGGAATTATATCCCCTCTATGACTCACTCTTTGATTTTAACTGGAGCTGATTTTTTTCTTAAGACTTTTCTTTTCCCGCGGAGATTTTCGCCCTGAGAGCGCTTCGGATTAGGTCGTACTTTGAGAGGTGTATAGAAATATGTAAACAAAATGTTTGTACTAAAACATTGTACACATGCAGCGCCTTAGCAAATTGATCAGATCATTCATGGAGTAAGGATCATGAGTATTGTCCTTCACAATTGCTCATTGCCATCGACGATTCTGCTTTATGCGATCTGTCTGACTCTCTCTCTCTCTCTCTCTCTCTCTCTCTCTCTCTCTCTCTCTCTCTCTCTCTCTCTCTCAGCGCTTCTGAATAGTTATCCTGCATTGATTAATTGATTGATTATTGATTAGAAGGATGACGATGTCAAATGCAAACGTGGCTATGTTCTTTTTGAATTTCTTCGCTAAAATAGGTAATGTCCAACTAAGACAAGCGCAACCCTGGCTACTTCACAGAAATCAGAGAATTAAAAGGCGTTGCGATTCAACGTCAGATTCGAGTTTCCTTTTCTTTGCTACAGCAACGGAGATGATTCCTTATCCTAAGCGACCGACTTTTGTAGCAAGGTAAGAACGGGAGGTAAGTGAAGATGGGATGGTCACGGATGCAGCACCACTTGACGCATGGTAAGTCATATATAGACTCCTTGTGGTTGCTGTCTCTAGCATCAACTTCTTCATCTTCCTCGTTTCTCTCGATCAGGGCATCTGTCTTGTGGAAAGTGGCCATTCCTCGCTCCTTCAAGGTACCTGTGAATACAGTCCAGGAATATCATTCATTGTATTATAGTCTACGTTTTATTAATATATTGTAATTTTTTGAATGGAAGAAGGAGAGTCCTTAAAACTCTCAGAAATACCAACTGCAAACACCTTTTCTCAGACTGTCAAACTGTACTTAAACAACTGATGAAATTGCGGGTATTAGTTGACTTTAGCTAATCTCTCAGAAAATCATACGACTCACAAATTTCCATCCGTCCTACGAACTCATCAAAACATCATCTCCTGCCACCTTCCCACGAGTCTTACACTCAAAACGGAAAACACTGTTTTTCACAAATCCTATTCACATTAATCCTCGCTCCCTGTACATCTCCCTTACTGTTGCAATTGAAACAGCATCCACCTTAGCCTGCCATCTGTCTGTCCGTCTGGCTCTTTGGAATTTGATCTCATCAATTTTGTTTTGATTCATCGCCTGTGAATAATCTGGTTTCCCACGATTTCGTTTTGTGGGCACTGTAGAAATGTTGAGATTACTATTACAATTACATTGCACACTAGAACCAAGTCAGATGTACACCGCGTGTTAGGAAATACATTATCTATGCCGTGGGGAGCATTATTAGTGGTCGTTTCAATGGAGGCTTAATTGTGAGAGTATGGCCTAACAGTAACTGCAGCGAATGGATCTGTTGTAGCAAAACATCACTGGTTACGATTTCCGTTATTTGAGAACCGTGAAGGTCTTTCTGTTTACCTGGCATCGTGTTGTCAAGAAGGCAGCCAAGAAATCCACCGACGAACATAGGAGTTCCAAGCAGAATCGTCAACATCCGATCAACCTGTGAGTTTCCTACGCAAGTCATGCACAGATAAACACAGACATTTACAATCGATTCTCTAGTCAATAACATTGGGGCTCATTGTCATTGACATAGCATAATTATATCTTTACGTTTATTCGATTTGCACTGACAAATCGCCGTATGATTACTTGATATTTCAATGGTTTCTCTAATAATTAATAATTATTCCTTTTTTGTTTTTCTCACCCTGTGACTTTTGATTGGGTTTCATTACAATTCCTGGCTGAATTTTAATCTTAGAGCCCATCATATACTGATAATGGATAATAAAGTTATAATAGAAGTCTTTCAATTCTGATACATTAGAAATGGATAGATCTGGTTAGACAATAGCGATGATTGTGTGGCATGGTGGCCGATCTGCTTGAGCGGTCGACCCGTAACGCCCAGTGTGCGCTGAGCGTGCGGGTTCGACCCTCGACCAGGGAGTCACTGTGTAGGGACTTTAAGCTAGTCCTTCGCGCACAATTGCTCTGCAGTACAACTGCAATTGCGCCGTCGAGGCTGTTGTGTTCACTTGTGAGCAAATAATGTTGGAAGAAGAGCGATATCAAATTTCGAAAATAAAATAAAAATAAATTGCACATTCCACTATTGGGCCATTTATTTAGTCATATTCGCTTATTCAGGACATTCGCAAATTCTAAAACAATATTATACCAAAACCCATTTAATTATTGCAAGATAAAAAATTAGAAATTATAACATTATAATATTATAACGTTAGAGCAGCGTAGTAATATAATTTAATATGTATTTCATCATTTAACGTGTGGTAATTAGCAAAGAATCTAAAAAGCAACACTATGATAAGTTTTTAAGCCAGCCTGTATTTATGTAATCAGTGTTTTCTAGAATCCAGTTAGGAACTGTGAGTCCGGCCAACAATGAGATCCCAAGAATCATAAGATTTCTTCCACCGTTGAGATCAACGAACTGGATGTTGGACAGACCAACTGAGACGACCATTCCAAGAGTGACCATCAAGATCCCGCCAAGTACCGGATCTGGAATCGTGGCCACGATCGCTCCAAACTTTCCAAAGACTCCAGCCGACATCAGTAACACCCCAGCCACCTGCCATGTCACGCGGCTACCCATCTGGAAACGCAGAGGTTTATATTACATTACTCAGAACTGGCGCTATAGAATTAAAGATTAGAATTACAACTTTCAGAGATAGAAGAAGCGCTTAGTGGATTTATTTTTACGTCATTGTCAGCATTACTATGGCAACTGTAAACAGTCAGTCTAAATGTATATATATCCCAAGTTGTTTTTTATTATATATATATATGTATATGTATATGTATACATATATATATATACTGTTTACTGTTGCCGTAGTAATGCTGACAATGACGTTAATAGATATATATATAATATATATATATCACTATGACAACCATATCAAAACCACAGTCATTGTCCGTATGAATATAGGCCTACAGTGTCTACTGGTGTTCACTTCGTCACCGATGATATCACCCGCGCGGCTTGTACAGCTAATTCAGTAGGCCTGCAATGACCTCAGAGGATTTCCACCTCATAAGCCGAAGAGAATGAAGTCACTATAGCACTCTATGTATAGTTATGACTACCTCTCAGACCAACTTCAGAAGCTGTCTTCATATTATCGCAAATCATCAAAAACGACCAATAAGTCAGCAACCGATGACGATAACATATCCGTTGTTTCCCATGTTCCAAGTTAGCAAGTAAGACAGTGCAGACGCGTTGCAGGAAAAGCTTCAGTTAATTTCGTGCAAACTGCAACGGTTACTTGAGGGTTTTTTTATAGAACATCGATTGATATATCGATAAAAGATACAAGAAGTTCCTACCAGTTAACCTATTCTTTTCTGTCAGGATCTGTCGGCTGTTGATAGCCTAGAGAGGTCGGTCTTAGTCGTGAGTGGAAAGATGAGGAGGAGAGAGGTGTGGGAGGAGAACAGCCGACAGATCCTGACAGAAAAGAATAGGTTAACTGGTGGAAACTTCTTGTATCTTTTATCGATATATCAATCGATGTTCTATAAAAAAAAGTCCAGGCTATCAAGTCCAGAACTCCTTCCCCGCTTGCATTCAGACAATGCCATCGGATAAATAATGAGGGCGACGCTAATGGTCTTCGTTATCCAACGGCGTCGTAGATCTGAAACTAACGCTGTACAATTCTGATGACCAGTTGACCATCTATAACTTTCACCGTAGCCCCATGCTGCTTCCTCGGATTGACCTCCCAGATTCTGACCTGACATCAATTCGGATAAAGCAATTCGACAATTACCGAATTCAATTGATACAGCGCCTGTGTAGCTGATCTCGCAAAGAAATCGCTAAGCTTTACTGGGATTGCACATGTAGTAATAGTTTCAGTTTAACGACAATGTGAGATAGCATAGACCTTTCGCGTCGCCCTCCTCATTTATCCAGACTTGAGACTGGCACTGACCCCAGTGAGTGGTACGAATCCGACGGTCTGACTGTAGGAGGTCGTAGCGTGAGCAGCGCCCAGAAGACCACAGATGACGGATCCGAAGCCCTCCATCGCAATGCCTCGGTTCATGGCGTGTCTAGGGGGAGGAGGAACCCCACAGGCCCTCGCTGTAGCGTAATAGTCACCGATGGACTCCACGATGGTACAGACGGTGGCGCCCATCATGCCTAGCAATACTGAAGCACTGAACGTAGGAAAACCCCACATGCCTAAAAACACAAACACGTCCAAGGAATGGGTGGGCGGATGGGTGGAAGGATGGATAGATGGATGGATGGATGGATGGATGGATGGATGGATGGATGGATGGATGGATGGATGGATGGATGGATGGATGGATGGATGGATGGATGGATGGATGGATGGATGGATGGATGGATGGATGGATGGATGGATGGATGGATGGATGGATGGATGGATGGATGGATGGATGGATGGATGGATGGATGGATGGATGGATGGATGGATGGATGGATGGATGGATGGATGGATGGATGGATGGATGGATGGATGGATGGATGGATGGATGGATGGATGGATGGATGGATGGATGGATGGATGGATGGATGGATGGATGGATGGATGGATGGATGGATGGATGGATGGATGGATGGATGGATGGATGGATGGATGGATGGATGGATGGATGGATGGATGGATGGATGGATGGATGGATGGATGGATGGATGGATGGATGGATGGATGGATGGATGGATGGATGGATGGATGGATGGATGGATGGATGGATGGATGGATGGATGGATGGATGGATGGATGGATGGATGGATGGATGGATGGATGGATGGATGGATGGATGGATGGATGGATGGATGGATGGATGGATGGATGGATGGATGGATGGATGGATGGATGGATGGATGGATGGATGGATGGATGGATGGATGGATGGATGGATGGATGGATGGATGGATGGATGGATGGATGGATGGATGGATGGATGGATGGATGGATGGATGGATGGATGGATGGATGGATGGATGGATGGATGGATGGATGGATGGATGGATGGATGGATGGATGGATGGATGGATGGATGGATGGATGGATGGATGGATGGATGGATGGATGGATGGATGGATGGATGGATGGATGGATGGATGGATGGATGGATGGATGGATGGATGGATGGATGGATGGATGGATGGATGGATGGATGGATGGATGGATGGATGGATGGATGGATGGATGGATGGATGGATGGATGGATGGATGGATGGATGGATGGATGGATGGATGGATGGATGGATGGATGGATGGATGGATGGATGGATGGATGGATGGATGGATGGATGGATGGATGGATGGATGGATGGATGGATGGATGGATGGATGGATGGATGGATGGATGGATGGATGGATGGATAGATAGATAGATAGACAGACAGACATACAGACATACAGACACACCAGACGGACATGTATGTATGACGGAGGGACACATGTAGATCAGTCAACCAATAAACATTTCTCGCAAAGTTCTGCCATAAAAGCACTCCCTTGAAGATAATATCATTAATCTGTTCTTGCAAAGGTGCTTCAACAAACGACAAGTGTTTATCAATTCTAATAAGAGGTCTTAGCCATCTAAATATAGGCCTACATATAGATGTAGGCCTACATATATATGTAGGCCTACATATACATACATGCTGCCAATAGGCCACAAAAGGGCAAACATTAGTCTAATCAAATATCATTATTATATCACTCATAGGATATTAATCTGCAAATGGTAATAATAATAATAATAATAATTATTATTATTATTATTATTATTATTATTATTATTATTATTATCATTATTTATAATAATGGTAATAACAATGATGATAATAATAATAATTATTATTGCAATAACTATAATGATAATAATAATAATAATGATGACTATAGTGATAATAATTATGATAACAATAACAACAACAACAACAACGATGATGACGACGCTGACGATTATGATGATGACGATGACGATGATGATGATGATGATGATAATAATGGTAATAAGAACAATAAGAACAATAAAACCAGCAGCAATGTCTAACGATTGAACATGAATGCATGATGGAGCAAAGGGTAGACTATGGCATCAATAATATTTGTTACCTGGATATGGGAAAAAGAACCACTTATTCTGAGCAATGTGTTCAGTCTTTGTATCGGTTCGTGCTTTGTATCCCAGTTCTCCCGGCTGATCAGTCAGTTGTCCAGTGGATGTCAGGATGAAGCACAGAATCCAACCAAATGCAATCGCAAATATAGGCTGAAATTATGCAGACGAACGGCATCGTAAGATTCAACTCTCTTACAATCATTCTTATACAATCGAATGGCTTTCTCATTTACAGACTTCATTCCGTTCCTTGCGCTCTGTTGATTATCTTGATCTTTTTGTGCCTAGGACTGAAACTGCCTGGGTTTATAGCCGGGCGTTTGCTGTTGTGGGTCCATCTACCTGGAATGACCTTCCTTCATCAATAAGCAAAAAGCTAATGACTGGATTCACTCCATCAGCTTTTCACTCTTCAATTGCGTTTCTTTTATTCCTGGGTTTCCGTTCCACGAGTGCCTCTTTGTGTATGTACTAAACTGTATGTGTATAACTGAACTAACCTCAATAGATAAGAGGTATCCCAGAAAGATCGGAACCCCTTTGCCAGACATGCCAGAGACAGAGGAAGAAAGGGTGCTAGAAGTTCTTCTCTGAGGACGGAGTGTCATGTTAGGGTGGGAATCCTAGAAGCGATGGTACATCAATGTGTAATGGAGAGATTGTGAAGTGATAATCAAAAAGAACCTGACTCAGAGAATGGTGCTTGAGCGTCTATATGCGTTCTGCTTCTGTCCCTTAAGAGTGTATTACTTGTTGTTTGAATCAATAAAAATAGTTGTTATGTCATCTGCTATGAACTAGACAAACTACAATGTGATTAACTTAGACAGCTGAAACTCGTGTGATAGACTTTCAAGAAATTTTGGACAATGGAAAATTTCTTAAGCAGTTCATCGTCAAAACTGACCCGAAAGAGTCGAAAGATGGGATAACGAACTGCGTAGAGACCACGTGATCTGCTGTAAGCCGGAAACGGAATTTGAACATTTTTGAGGAGTTGAGAAACGACAATAAACACAGCGGACGTTCTAGAAGTAAACAACAAAAACAGGAGACAATTGTTTACAATATTATTATTTAAGTCGGAACTGAGTCACGGATGCACCAAAATGACCAAATAGATTTCTTTACTTTTTGTGTGTAGGTTTGACTGTATTATGTATGTCTTTATACATGTGTGTATATATGTGTATGTATGTATGAGTATATATATATACATATATATGCAGCTGCATATATATGTATATATATACTCATGCGTACAACCATTCAGGCATGCATACATGCATAAAAAATACATACAGGCATAGGCCTACATACATACATACATACATATATATATACATAAATACATACATACATACGTGCGTACATACGTACATGCGTACATACGCACATACGTACATACGTACATACGTACATACATACATACATACATACATACATACAATCATACATACATACATACATACATACATACATACATACATACATACTTACATACATATATACATTCATACATACATACATATATATTTTATATATGAGTTCTGACAGCTGTATGTTGTGATCAAACGGCAATACAATGCAATACGAAATTTGCTGTTTAAATTTCCAGCCTGTATTTCGAACTCATTTCTAAAGATTGCTTCATATTCTTTATAAAAGATACATACACTTGAATCGCTTACGAGATGGAGACGCCCCAGTGTTGACTGGAGTAACCGGAGACGACATGATGCATGGACAATCCGATGAGAGAGACGGAGGGGGCGATGGTCAATGGCCCTATGAACCGCATTAGAACCCCAACGAGACCGGTACATCCGAGAAGAACTTGGACTCCCGAAGCAACGATTAGAGCACCAGATAACTACACCAAGCAATGATGGTAAAAGGTCAAAACACCAAAAATAAATGGATAAATCTTCGCTTAATTTCAAGCTGACAAATCGCTGTGTGATTATATTATTATAAGTACAGTATAGACGAATAAGGTTATACAGAAATCGGATATTAATTATCGGCAGCCATACAAGGGGTCCATCACGGATGGTGTACACTCTACACGTGTGGTGCCAAAAAAATTGCAAAAAAATTATAATTTATAAATATTTATAAATAGAAGAAGAGGAGAGAGTTGAGTTAGGTCATAATGGAATAAGAGAGGTGACAATAAGAGATGCAGTTGGTGAGGTAATATGGTGCATCAACCTCTAAATTATTGACGTCATTATTTATATTGAGTAAGGTTAATTAACGTAATGATTAAAGAAACAATGAATTATTCAGGTGTAATAATAGACAGTACACAGGTTAATTAAGAAATGTAGAAAGATTTGAACCTCGCTCATTCGAGGCTTCCAAAGCGCTTCGTCCGTTGTGACTTCGACAGGATTGGTGATGCTTGAATTCCATCCGACATTTTGATCATCGATTGCGCTGAATGATTCTGCATCAGCAACAGTGGCATCAGATGCTTATGATGATGACTACTAAGGATTACAGACGATTTTGATGATGATAACGTTGATGTTGCTGAAGAAGATGATGATAAATGGTGATGATGATAATGATGATGATGACGACGATGGCGAAGACGGCGAAACGACGACGGTGGTGGTGATGGTGGTGGTGATGGTGGTGGTGATGGTGGTGGTGATGGTGGTGGTGATGGTGGTGGTGGTGGTGGTGATGGTGGTGGTGATGGTGGTGGTGATGGTGGTGGTGATGGTGGTGGTGATGGTGGTGGTGGTGGTGGTGATGGTGGTGGTGATGGTGGTGGTGATGGTGGTGGTGATGGTGGTGGTGATGGTGGTGGTGATGGTGGTGGTGATGGTGGTGGTGATGGTGGTGGTGATGGTGGTGGTGATGGTGGTGGTGATGGTGGTGGTGATGGTGGTGGCGGTGGCGATGGCGATGACGATGATAATGATATGACGATGATGTTGATGATGACGTTGATTACAATGATGAGGATAGCAATGATAATGCTGACAACGACAACTATGTCAAAGACGATACTGACCAATATACACATTCGCATTTTTAATGAATAGTTCTCATTTAGGTCGATAGTTATTACATAACATTCTTCAGAAAAAATGCAGTAATATGACTCGGTTACCATTGCCTTGGGTTGATGCAGGACATCGCCACTGTGGTGTTGCCATGAGACTCATGATGACTGGCAAGTATACAAACGAACTCGCCTGAATAACTGGTAATCTAAAGTGAATTGAAGTTACAAAACATAGATCGAATATTTAGACATAAAATAAAACTGCAGAGAAATGAATTTGAAACAGGCAGAGCTCCGTAAATTAGAGATTTAGATTTGTTTCGTGTCAAACCGAGACCCAACATTTTGGTTACTCGCTCATCTGCATGTATGTAGGCATACCTACCGCCAGCTTCCATTCGGCTAGAATCATTGTTCAAATAATTTGTCTTGAGGAGTGGCCATGTATATCGTGCTGACGATAAATTCGAAAATAAGCTGATGTAGACGAGGCCTCGAAGAGCAGTCTACTACTCAATATGGCTGAGTTGCAAAGCAAGTGAAGCAGAAAATATATGCAACGTAATGAAACAAATCGACACAGATTTCTGCCTAGCGGAGATTTGAACACCGGTTTGTTTTCCAGCCCGCTACTCACGACATTGTTTCATACCCGAGGTTGACTAAGATCTTATACAAGTAGTAAAGAGTGTAGGCCTAAGTAAAATTATTAGCTGTAGCATGTTTTCTAGTAGCTGTAGTAACCTGAGTCCGAATGTGACTTGAAGAAATGTGCATAGTCCGGACATGAAGACACTTGTTCCGATTAGTTCTGCCTGAAAGACGTGGTCACTTTGTCCGCAAACAAGTGAACTAATGATGATGGATTCAGCCACAGGACCTGAGATCGTGCTCAGGAGTTGCTGAAATTTCAACGGCAGGTCGTGTTTTAGTTGTCATGAAATAGGTCCTACATTGTAGCCTAGGTTGAACGTTTTGACAGATACAAAAGTACACGAACGCGCTGGTCAAAATCCAGACATGTTGATCGATAAAGCAACTGTAACTCCTACTTTCTTGATCCCGAAAATTTAAGTATTAGGCCTACCTAATCGCAATTGCAATTGTAATCTTCAAACTTCTAGAGTGTCACAGAAAATTTTCCTTAAAATCCAGACATGTTGATCGATAAAGCAACTGTAACTCCTACTTTCTTGATCCCGAAAATTTAAGTATTAGGCCTACCTAATCGCAATTGCAATTGTAATCTTCAAACTTCTAGAGTGTCACAGAAAATTTTCCTTATTCGTTTCCTTGTTTTTTTTTCTCTTTTTATCATTGCGCTTCACTAGCTAATCCTCTGCCTATAACACACAGTTAAGGAACCTAACTATTCCACAGAAAAAATTTATGCGGATTATAGAAAAGACTCAATTAATTCAACTCCCATATACTAGGCCGATGTTCCTGGAATTCTAATTCCTAAACATTGCTCAAATTATGTCAATTCAGATCTACGAATTCATAGGCATGGCATATACCAGACAAATTGGAATCTCCCTCTCTTTCCTCTTAGGCCTACTTTTTCCTGGATTGCTCACTAACAATACCGGAAGTAATAATGACTATAGTAATATCATTGCTCGAACACATAGCCCAAAATTTTACAATGGGTATACCAGGGCCCTGCAAAATGAAAGGGCCAACCTAAAAGCACCTTAGCCGCAGCCGCAGCAGTTTTGCGCCATTTCAGCATCTCGTTTGTGTCCACACTTAGAACGTGTAACGTAATCTTGTCGTGATAATTATTAGGCCTATTTTATATTTTTAAATTATTTTAAGAGCCGGCTCCTGGCATAGCCGAGGTAGGCAGCCACGTATGGCGCCAAATTATATGGCGCCAAATTATATGGGGCCAAATTTGAGAGAAAACCTTTGTTCAGGAATAAAAAATTATGATATTACAAAAAGGCAATTTATTGATAGTCCCTATTGTTTTTTATTAAAGTAGTTTTGGGCTAATTCTAGTTTCAACAGCGACATTCAATCTCCAACCACCTCAAACCGGTCAAATTGTCATACTTACGCACCTGTATCATTTCTAATTCTTTTCATTCCATTATTACAATAATTGTTACTTTACTTCCCTCTTCTTGTTACATTGCACATAAAGTAAAACCTCATTTGCATTCGAGCTTCCTCTCCTTCCCTTTCCCTAGAAGTGCTCCTATGCCAGAATCGTCTATATTTTAAAACCACATTTTGATGTGCTCCGTTCAGCCTGTGCCTGACCTCGTGTTTCTCTCATTTTGCTGGTCGTGAACCTAGTGGGGGACTATATTAAATGATCCACTGCCTTGGGCGCCAAATAACCTAAGGACCGCTCTGACTAGTTTCCTATTCTATTACTGTGATAACAAGAAATTGCTACGTACGTGGTTAGGTTCGAACAGTATTCATGCTCTTGATTTATGTCAATATTACGGACTTAGGATTACGTCATAGCAAGACATACAGAATGTAGCTGTCGTTTCTTTGAAGTAGCCTATTCTTGTTAAATAGGACCCGTACTTGGAAGGACTTTTCCCCTTTTAAGTTTTTAATATTCGGGCAACTCAATACGCTATGTCCTGAGTTCGTTACGTAGCCTGCAGTGTAGGCTACGTATATATTGCTATTCACATCTACACGATGTGCACATTTTTAGAACAATAATCTGAAACCCTGAGATGTTGATTAGAGGTGCTAACCTGTACTGCGTAGATCACCGTGATATACCACGGTGGAACAGATTCCACAGGGAATATAAGATCAGCGTGGAAAGGCGATTCCCTCATGTTCTCCAGATTGTTTATTTGGATAGATGATGCCATTCCGTTGATCTGGAGTGGAATGCTTTCCAGATTTTCCCCTCTATCAACCAACCCATCCGCTTTTCCGTCTGGCTTGTTTTCTGCTTCTGCCATTGCACGGTGTAGTTACAAACGAACGATGTTGCATGCAATCCGTACAATAAAATTATTATAGGCTAAATATGATAGACTGGTTCGAGATCGCTGTGGCCTGAAAAGCACACACATAAAAAAATGCGACGAATATTGCTGTCTTTTTAATTCAGTAAAGAATTAATATTTCATTTCAACTCAACCGCATAAATTTCAGGTTTTTCGAATTTCTATATTTGCTATATTTGCAGGGACATTTTATTGCGTTCAAACTGATAATGTTATTGAACTGCAGCTCTGAAGACGATTAGCGTTGTCAATGTCCTTTCGTTGGCCTCAATTTGACACTTAAGCCTCCTATAGGTCGCAGAAGTCCGTGAATTCAAACACGCGTACATCTGCAGGCCCAGAGTTGACGTTGAGTAGGCCTATTTTAGCAGAGTTGGCCATGAAGCGTAGACGGACCTGTTGCCTCTGACCAGAACCTCCAGGCTCTAGCCTCACTGGTATAATACGGTTCGAACTTTGAGCAAGTGGTGATCGAGGTTTGTCATTTGGATGGTGGAGAGTCCTTGGTGTGCAGAAACAGATAGATTTTGTTTAGGATCACACATAGCGCCTTGAGAGGCATAGGCCTAAATATATAGGTCTATCTTCTGTTGTTTCGATCTGCCTTCCCTTGCTCCTCCGCTGTTCGCTTTCTGGCAGCACCAGTCCCAAGCCTGGATGAAAGAGGAGGGCGACGCTAATAATCTTTTATAATCACACAGTGTCGTTAAGCTTAAACTGCTATTAGGCCTAACTGCTTTTCCGCTCATGACATTGCAACATGCGAACAATAAAGGCGGTATACATAGTAATCTAAGATTGATTGATGACGGCCCCGCCATAGTAATAAGCTGTGCTTTAAATGTGATAAATCGAAGAAATTTAAGTGCCCTGCTCGATTGAATACCGATCCAGGGGAGATCTTTGGAAAAGAATTGGTGAGCATAGTCATGGCGCTGATATTGTTATTGGTAATTACTATTTTTAATATGAAAACCAGTTTCACGATTGCTTACTAATTCGAGCTGTTGACCTTGCGAGCCATATACGTGGCTAGCAATCGATCTCGCGAGCAATAATTGACCTCTCAAGTACTTTACCTCCTCGCACGCAACTGTTATCGGGCAATTGTCCGGTGAGCACCTGTTGGTGAGCAATTGTCCTAATTAACACCAAGCTACAAACACAATAATCGCACGCTTCAGAGAAGCCGAAGTAATCACCTCAGACAGCGCGATGATAACCACACTACAGGAAACGAAAAAACATCATCCGAATAACCCCGAAATAAGAGGATCAGCAGTCGATACAAATCGCACAGCTTTGAGGAAGTCCCTGGCGAAACCTGGGGCTGATATGGAAGGGATGATATGAAGCCTCAAAATATCAGCCAATCAGTGATTGTCTATTCTGATATAGTGCGGGCGATGTCTGTGAGCGGCTAAGTAATGAATAAAGTGACATCCGGGTACTCGATAGGCTTACTTTGAACGTATAATCGCCGAAGAGTTCTTCTAAGTTTATGCTAGTCCAGCCAAAAATCTTTACAGGAAAACATTTTATTTAATATATTGCCAGTTCAATAGATTAAGTCATTTCATTTCGTTACCAAAAACAAACATGACTGCCGATTTATCCTTTGAAAATCCTGGATGTAGTAACATACAGAATCCAGGCCAATAACCCAGTTTTCGTCGGTTTCATGTCCCTTCCATATTTGTCTCAGGGCGAAACCTTTGGATTTAACTGTAAATCCTACAGAATTGTCAGCAGTCGTATTATGACGAAGGCAAACAAGTCTCGCATAGTGTAACTTACTGCGGTGTGTCAGTTTGTAAGATAGACGAAGATACATATACATTTACTGTAGTAACAATTCCTTAACGTCGACGCTTATCTGAAATAAAGCAAAGCAGCAGAACAGAATTCTATACGCTACATTGTCTCCACATCAAGTGATTGGATTAGTCGACAGAAACATGGCTGACCGGTGTAGCCATCTGCTTCAACGATTTATAGGCCTACACGTGTGTAATCCTGACAACAGTGCTTAGATGAGCGACGATATCTCTAGCTTGGGACAATGAATGTCTTGTCCTTTGTTCGATATCAGGACTTCGAACAAAAGAGACTTATTTATAAGGTCTAAGTATCTGTCTAATGAGCAGTATATCAACAAGAACAAAATTGAAATTGTACAAGGCTTTTGTCATTCTGGTTTTGCTATACGGATCTGAGTGCAGGTGCCTGAGAAAGGAGAATGAAAGGAGGATCCTAGTGGTGGAGATGAGCTGGCTTAGGAGAATAGCGGGGAGGACCAGATGGGGTAGAATTCGCAATGATGTAACCCGGACAGAGATGGAACAGAGAGAAACAACGATAGACAAGATCAGAAAAGGAAGACTGACATGGTTTCGACAGGTAATACGAATGGATTACAAGGAGGTTACCAGCAAAGTCATTATATGGCCACGTGGAGGGAACACGGAGTCGAGGAAGACAGACAAAGACATGGATGGAAAATGTGAAACAAGATCTTGAAGAAAATAACATGGAAACGAGAACAGCTCTGGATACAATCAGAGACAGGCAGAAATGGAGCCATCGTGTAAAAACCTCATCTTTGGCACACATCTGACGGAAGAGAAAGATCTGTCTGGTTCATGGGCATCAGCAGGAATTTTTCCAGAGGACTCAAACTTCCAAACAGTTGTCATTGGGACTAATGGGATGTCGAGGACAATCGATCACTCCATCTTCGACGTTCGCTCCCTCGCTCCCTAACTTAAGTAAACAGCCAGCTGCTACGTGGCCCTACTTGTCATTTCAGCAACTGTTGTAACGATTAGGCCATGCGCGTGCACTCATTAGGCTACGTTGCGCGCGCATTAAACCTCGTTGTGACGCGCAAGGCATGCATTACATTATTAGATATTTTTGCCCTTGCATTCAAAATTAAAAGTCGGCGCTTATGACACACACAGCCAGCACATTGAACACATAGGGAAGGGAAAACGTTAGTTGATAATTAGATTATTATATTTAACTTGATTGCCACGAGACTGAGAGTGGAGGTCAAACACCGCAACACTGTCAGTTTTATTACTACTTCTCGTTAAGTTTATTTGTATATAAAGGAAGCCGCTCTCATTATTTGATAAGATTATGGCCTATTACAACCAGCTTCAGATTTGGATCAGAGTTTGGCACAAATATATTAACTTATTCTATTTCCCTCCCTCAGAGTAGGCTTAACATGAGCAAACCTACCTTCCCAGTCGTGACAGATTCAGTCATTGGGAATCGTGGACCCTTAATCCTTTAACGCAGGGGCGTCCGGATAGAGAGGTCCTGAGGCAAATATTTAACTTGATTGCCACGAGACTGAGAGTGGAGGTCAAACACCGCAACACTGTCAGTTTTATTACTACTTCTCGTTAAGTTTATTTGTATATAAAGGAAGAGAGGTCCTGAGGCAAATGCCTCCAATTTCATATTGGGGGGATATTTTGGAATCTTAGGAAGGGATATCTTGCCTTTCTGACACTTAATTAGTAGTGGGGAGTGTGCCTTCATGATCCATCACTCAGCAGGGGCGGATCCAGACCATCTAGTAAGGGGGGCGATTTTTAGGTTTTAGTGGCAACCGCGGGCAAGCCCACAAATCGTAAAACTTGTTTACTTTTTTTTCTTTGAGTATCATTCTTCTACTGTCTTAATCTATGTAATGTAACTATGATGTGATTGAGCGTTTTGCGAAGTCGGGAAATCGTAAACTAGATTTTGTGTTATAAATTGTTAAAATAATCAACAAATCAAGGTTTTATGTACGTTACTAGTCTAACAACTAAACTCTCTGGTCTTCATCAAATGATTGTATTTCAAATTTCAATAATTATAAATTACTTCAAAATATAATTTACAACAGTGTAATATCTACATTAAAATTTGAACATTTTGTTGACATTGCATACTTTCTTTATAAAGGGCTGCAAAAGCCAAGTAAAAATCGCTAAAGAAATTTCTTTCCAAATAATATAAGGGGGGCGATCGCCCCCATCGCCCCCCCCCCTATGGATCCGCCACTGTCACTCAGAGGAGATTGATGCCCCTGTTAGGCTAAATAGCCTAAATTAATGTCACGTACTTGGTATTCAGTTATTAGCCTATAATGGTCGCTGCTCCATGGACTAGGCCTATAAAGGCTCTTCAACCAACAGCGTTTTCTTCTCTAGCCCGCCCTAAGACAATCAATTTCAGCGAGCTCGGGCGGATCACTTAAAACATGCAGAAAAAAATCAAAAGTTGTTTATTTTTTTAACACGAATCACGACGACAACGAGATATTTTACTTAGTTACTTGCTTTCATCTGTTGTCGCAATAACTACTGCAATTCACAATTTAATTGCTGGGATTCTCAAGGCACGCTGATCTGCCTGCGCGGTTATTAACTCGTCTCCCTCGCTACTCCCACATTTCTACCCACATGACCGACATCCTACACTGGCTTCCAATTCCCTCTCGCATCCAATACAAGGTACTCCTCTTTGTCCTTAGAACTCAAAAGGGTAAAGCTCCTAAATATCTCTGCTACTGTAACTTAATGCGAAAACCTCTGTCTGTTGTCTCCACCCGCCTTCTCCGGTCTGCGGATCGACTTGATCTTCATGTTTCACGGGCAAGGACTGCTATGACTCAACATCGTCACTTGCCATCACTTGCCATTGTGGGCCCTTTTGTGTGGAATGACCTGCCACTCATTGTCCATAGCAAGCTTTTAATCGGGATCCCAGCCTCCCAGCCTCCCACCCTCATCCCTTCGTTGCCAGCTGAAGACTTTCTTATTCCCTTGGGGCTGTCACGCTGAGAGCGCTTCTGAATAGCAAGTACTGGAAGTAGCGCTACATAAATAACCAGAAACGATATGATATCCAGTCAAGTTTGGCCTCCTACGTGTAGCTCTCCTTATCTTGTCATGCTTGGAATATGCAGCCCTCTCTATTTAGTCAGGTTTGGTTTCCTATATGTAGCTCTCTTTATCTAGTCTAGTTTGGTATATGTAACCTTCTCTATCTAGTCAAGTTGGCTGTCTGCTGGCGCGTATAAATGGGACCCGTAATACATATGTGGCGGACAGGCCACAAGGCTTGAATGAATGATTTATTTAAATAATCGGCTCGCCATAAGTGTTATTTTACGTCTATTTTTTTACAGTGTTGCGCATAGGAAGGAAGACCGATCGGCGGTTTTTCATTGAGTGCATAGCTTGCAGACGCATGAATTGGCTTGAGTATAGCCTGACATGCGGTGCATCGCTATATATGTGGAGCAGTGGTTCGTACTGTTTCATACGTAGAGTGGTTCTCGTACCGCTCCAGGGATCGTTGAGTGTTGCCATATAAATACGACCTCTAGTGACAGCCGCTCTCGCGGTCAGGCTGGTGCTGCTTTTCGCTGATCTGGTGGGGTGGGCCCCTCTGCCGTCGATCGCAAGACGGACCGTGCCCTGATCGTAAGAGTCAACAGGCTGACAGAGAAAGTCCGATCGTGAGAAATAAATGAATGAATGACAGTTCTGTTCGGAAATACGGGGAAGATGGTGACCCCGTTGGTGGCCGTGAGTGATACAGACTGGGTGAGTCCCAGAAGGGACCGACGCATATAGCGAGAGAGGCCTCGGCGGCCGACAGAGAGATAGACTGGGAAAAGTCCCCGATCGTGCAGACCGTGGGAGTTCTGGTGGCCGAGAAATATTCTGGTTGGCTACCTAGATCGGTCATAGTTACTCCTCGTGAATACCAGCAGGTTGTCGGATACGTGACCCCGTCGGTGGCCGTCAGAAATAGAGATCGGGTAAAGCCCCGAGCAACCGAACGCTACATCGAGACAGATTATGGCGACTGTTGAGACAATTTACGGGAAGAATTCCCCAGTGTACACGTTGGCTTAAAAGACGGGGAGGGCGGCCCCGTGAAGCCGTTGGAAAGAGATTGAGAGCTACCGGAGAAGCCGTTGACAAATACTGGAAAACATGAATACATTCGATAAATACGGGGAGGGTGACCCCATTGGTGTGTTCGATACAGGGAATGTTCCCTTTGGTGCCGAAAACCTGATCAATTGTGGGCGTCTCTGCATATTCTTTTCTATGTACGGTTTTCCGTAAATATCTATACTTGGCTACCTAGCGTGGTCATACTTACTCCTCTCGTTTTCCAGAAATCTATTCACTTGTGTGTCTAGTTGCAATATCTTGGCTCGCGGTTTCCCCGCGAGGCGTCTACTAATTTCTTCTTGTAGATCTAACTACATAATGTCTTTTCGAGGACTTCCTCGAAAGATCTGCCAGTGGTTCGTTCCAGTGTATAAGAGACAGAGTACAATTGCTTCAGAGAAAGTGATTATAATAATACAGGTCTGTGTGAAACATAGAGGTAACGTGGTGACACTTACCTCAGTTGGCTGTGAGAGAATCGAGTCTGAGAAACGAGAGTTGGTGCATTACCGTTGGTCAGATCTCTAGGTGACGAATACAAATATGTTCCTACGATGGGATGAACAAATGCAGTCGATGAGAGTTAAAGACATGTGAGAGTCTGGGTGATCGGATATTAAAGTATATGACAGATGCAAGCAGGCCGAGGAATATACTTGTTGGCTACCTAGTTCGCTCATAGATACTCCTCCCGTTTTCTCCAGGTTGTCGGAGACATGAAAATTCGGGTGGCCGCAAGAAATACAAGCCGAGTAGATTCCCGCAGTAGCAGCCGTACAAACCGAGAGAGCTGCCGGTGGAGAGTTGGCACATACGGGGAAAGTTCCCCATTGAATACGTTCGATAGAAATATCGGGGAAATTCCCGAAGGACCCTCTGGAATTACACGTGGAGGGTGAACACGTTAGAAGAGCACGTGACAAACAAGAGAAAACACTGGTGCCGCTTGATACTTTCAGGTTACTAGTCAAGTAACTCTTCTTGATGGCTTTATAGTCGTTCGATAGATAGTCTTGTTTGTTACCTACGTTGGTCATAGTTACTCCTCCCGGTTTCCCGAGTATCAGAATATATTACGGTGTTGGCGGACAATTGCCAACGCAGAGGACGGTCAATCGTGTGCCTGATAACTTATGCGTGTGAGGCCAGTATGCCACACACGGAAATGGGCCAAGAGGCCGACGTGAAAGTCTGGGCAGTCGGAAACCCAGGGTAAAGATAGTAAGCAGACCAAGAATTGATCGATGCGTAAATATTACTGTTGGCTACCTACGTTGGTCATAGATACTCCTCCCGTTTTCCCGAAGTGTCTCTACTTGCGTGTATGATCGAAGTGATCGATACGAGTACGTTTGGGTAATCGGGTACCCAGGTGAATACATGGTTGTTTGTCGTCACACACAGTTCTGAGAGCTGACTAAAGTGCGAGGTCGGGCCCCCTCGTGCGTAGGTCGGATCGAAGATCTGTGTGCAGATAGCGAAGGTTATAGACAGAAGACCTTCACTATCAGTGTCCGTGAATACCATGCCAGTGTCATTTTTATCGAAGCAGAATATATCAGTGTTGGTGGGTAACTGCTAACACAGAGGACGGGAACGTAGTCAGTCAAATGTGCATGACAAAATATACGTGTGCGGCCGTTTATGCTATACACGGAAATAGATCGAGAGATACGTGTTGAGCAGAAGACGTGATAGCTAAGTGTCTAGCATGATATGACGAAGTGCTGTGAGACTGGCGTGTCTAGGACGACAGAGGTTAGAGAGTTGGGGACAGTAATGTCTAAGAGTATAAGACGTTGGATTTAGCTACCGATAATTGTATAGGCCGAAATGGCTTATGGACTTGTTTCAAATATGTCTGAACCTCGTAACTTAAGAGAACGTTTGGTGTCCCTATTTGGCGATAGTTTCAGAGTCACAAGATGCTGAACGGTACAACATCAGGTAGAGGAAAACGAGGCTAGTAGCTTGGAAGGTATGCAAGGCGAGGAAGACTCCTGCCGGTATGATTATGAACCCTGTTTTGAGTACGGCCATCCTCAGAACGTTGCCCATCCGGCGACCGCGGAATAGGCAGAGTCAGACGTCGTTACTAATTCGAGCCGTGTTACCTTTCTTGGAGAAGAGACCCGTTCCTAATCTTGCCTGGTGATAGTGAACATCCTGGTAGATATAGAGAGTAACCGTTTGGCATTGAGATTTGGTAAGGAAGTGACTCGGGCGACTCCAGGCGTGTCAGCGAGCTGGGGTCGACACCGTCCGTTAGCGCTAGGCAGGCGCTCGGGCGGCAGAACGCCACACATACATGTAGCAAGGTTCAGTTTTTTTCTTTAAACTTTTTTCTACGACAGATTGTAATTGTGCTTATAAGCGACAGCTTTCTGTAATCATTATGTGCAGTGGCAGAAGTCTCCCACGTGATATTCGCTGCATAAACTTGCATTAGCCTACTGGATCTAGCTGGTGAGTGACTAGCGTCGGTGAATAAGCTGGTCTCCCTGACGTGGCTTTTGTGGGTGCTGAGAAATTTTCTAGGATTTGCATTAGCCTAGCTTAGCATACATAACCGTATGCCTAAATGGTAAGGCACCCATTCAAATGACGCAATGATCGATTCACTTAAACACTGGCAATGTGTTCGATGTAGAAAACCGTGCTTTACTTGCTTATTTACATTTAACGAAAGTTCCAAATTCGCGTGTTTGTTCTAGATTTCACAGAGCCATTGCCCCAAAACCCTGCCACAGAGCCAAGAATTCTTGGTGCTTCCCCAATCTTTCTCTTTAAGGATTCTCTGTGTGTAATATTGGTCCTTGCTTCTCAGGTTTCCAGATATTGCACCATCGTTGCAAAGCGGCTGTGCAATGACAATGGGCTGGCGCCCCAGCGCTTTGCGCAATGCCAATTCTAGTATCATTTCTATGTCGCAATGTCAGCGAGAGTTGTTGAATAGTTGGTTTTTGAGCGAAATCTTCCAGAGAAACATGAGCTTTTTGCCCTCAGAATTACCTTTCGTTTTGTTTCGTAGCGACAGGACGTTTCAGAGGCGTTCTATTTTTCGTAACGCTAGCAAATATGTCGGTAGTGGAAAGCGATGCTCGCACACCGCACTCCACACAGCTGCTTATGGAGGACTTGCCTGATGATATCCTGCTGTACATTTTGCGGTTCTGTGATCTACCAACTCTTGGTCGACTCTGTCGGGTCTCTAGACGACTTCACTATCTTCTGCACCAAGAATGCGTCTGGGTTTGGACGAAACGTTCCTTCACTGTCGTTGGCAGCTACAGATACCGCGAACAGTAAGTCGTTGTGCAGAGATAAAATGCTGATTGGCGGTGGGTTAATCAGCATTTTACCGAGCAGCCAATCAACAAAGTAAACGTTAAAATACTGATGTTTTAAATTAATGAACAGAAGCATCAATCAACACGCATATTACATTAATCAAAGTTAATCTGAACTTTGTTTAAGTTAACAACCTGACATTGTTTATGAAACATTGGTCAGCATACTGATAACATAACGGCTTTTCATCCGCCTCTGCCTCCCCCAATCAGCATTTTCACCAGTGCCCACTATCTCAGAACTTTGCTCAAATTATTGGATCCAGTGTGATACATGTTCGCAAATGATTTTGATGAACAGGTCGTTGAAGTCAATTGGCTCACGGACAAAGGTTACCAAGTAAAATTTGAAGTTGGATTGATGAAAAGAATCCACTGGAAGTTTGATTGATGACAAGAATTTGTCTTTAACTAGAACTTTCATCGAAGAAAAGAATTCTGCTTCTAATCCTAATGCTAACAATACGAATTTATTTTAGAAGTTACGAATTGCAGAGGCAGGAATTTTTTTCATCAATCCAATTTCAATTTACTATTCGTGGGCATTTGTCGTCAACTATTTGTTGGTGAACTATTGGTCCGCCAACCATTTGTCGTGACACGGTTTCATATTATGTTTGTGTTACAAATAAATATTGCTCATGAATTTGTGTATATTTTTAATGCTGACTAAGTGTTGCCAACAGAAAGAAAATATACATTTAATAGTGGTGCAAATAAAAATTTATTGCCTAGTTAGTGATAGTAGCAAATTAAAGTTAATGCCTCATTATTAAAATTATGGAGAAAAAAAACTAACCCCGAAAATTTAAATCTAATAATGACAATCAGCAGTCATCAACTCACGAATGAGCATTTTTCTTATCAGCATTTTACCCCCAACCCCAATCAGCAAATAGGCATTTTACCCATGCCTTAGGTCGTCGGGCAAAAGTTTAGTATTGGGGTGTGAAGGTTTCCGGCTGTCGTACGGTATCTTTGACATGCTACGTGGGATCTTCCATGTTTTCTAGTGACGACACTAACCCTAATCCAGACCCTTATAAGGCCAGTAAGCTTGCCCCAACCGACTCACATGACGCAAAGCCTGACCCTCACGATGTCCGGTTTATAAGCACCTCGATACTGCACTGTCACTGGTTAAGATACATAGGCCATCGAACCGATAAACAGGTTAATGGTCAATCGGTCACTTAATGGAAAATTCTTATGCATTTTAAACAATATAGTTACTCTTTTTAATTTAAGCTTCACACCTCCATTAATTTGCCTCTTGAACCCATGGTCTATGCCTATAAATAATGCGCAGAGTCTTTGTCATTAACAGTACTTTGTGACTACAATGAAGCACTGTCTAATTGTAATTGACCATTCATACTGCTCAACTCAAAGATTCGGAGGCTCTCCCGGCTCAAGTCAGTGCTGTCTCTAACAAATTCAATAGTATTCAGGCATTCCAAAACGTTGGAGATGAAGGCTGAGAAGCGAAAGCTGCAGTTCTTGCAGAAGATGGTTCCAACTAGAGTGTCCGATTTAGACAAAGCTCCTCGCCATACTCCGAAAAAGTAGTCTATTGGACACAAAGGGAACTCTGAAGTGACAAAGGCCCCACTGGCTAGGGCCAACCCATATATACAAAGATGGTTGGTAGATGATTACATATTAGCTTATATACTTCTGCATCGCCTTGCAACGTCCTTTGGTTTAGTGGTCTCCCTCGTCTTTGGTTTCGCTCTTATCTTACTGATCGTACCCAAATGATCATCCTAGGTGACTCTCGCAGTTCTTGGGTACCTGTTCAATTTGGCGTACCTCAAGGATCAGTACTGGGTCCACTTCTATATATCATGTTTACAGCTGAAATTCCTCGCCTTTTTGAAAAGCACTTGACGTCAGGTCACCTTTACGCTGATGATGTTCAAGGCTTTCGTGCATGGCTCCACTTCCAACCAACTTGCTCTTTGCCAATCTATTGAATCACTCTCTGCTGATCTCAACTGTTGGATGTCCTCTAACCGTCTCTCACTCAATTCTTCCAAGACTCAATTGATCTGGTTGGGCACCCGCCAGCAGCTGCTTAAACTTGATTATGCTTTACTTGCCAAGCGGTTCCCTCAGTTTAGTTTCTCTACAAATGTCTTCATTGGCTTCCCTTGACTGATAGGATTCATTTCAAAGTTCTCTTTCTTACATTCAAAGCGTTGTTGGGTCAAGCTCCACTCTATCTATATGAACTTATCAGGAAACCTATCTCAGCTACCACCGGACGTCCTCTCTGTTCTTTAGACCGTCACGATCTTCTTGTACCGCAGTCTAGAACTGCCACAGCTCAACATCGTGCCTATGCCTCTGTTGGCCCTTCACTATGAAACAGCCTTCCTGCTGTGACTCGT
The DNA here is from genome assembly GCA_959347315.1 of Bimastos eiseni. Classification (NCBI taxonomy): domain Eukaryota; kingdom Metazoa; phylum Annelida; class Clitellata; order Crassiclitellata; family Lumbricidae; genus Bimastos; species Bimastos eiseni. The sequence continues at coordinate 2,724,491 of OY365806.1, forward strand.
GCTGCAATCTTATCTAGTAGCACAACTGTTTCTGCTCGTTTTCTTAAGACTTTTTTTTTCTCTAAGGGTTTTTCGCACTGGGAGCGCCTCTGATTAGGTTGTACTGTGAGGGGCGCTTTATAAATCCGTAAATAGAATAGAATAGAATTAGCAGAGGTTATCTTGTTCCATTCTAAGTAATTTAAGACATTTACAAATAATGACATACTGAGTGTAAAGCAATAGACCTTAACTAGGAAAAGCAAAAATAGACATAGTAGTAACCCAATTATTTATTCGTTCAATAATCCATGAGCATAATGTCATGTCAAATGCATAATATTAATTATGTCACTTGTCTGATTTGTGCTTATTGTAAGTTAACTGAATTGATCTTCGATGTTGTCAGATTCTCACTGACATCGCTCATGCTGTTGTTGTTTTGTTATTTTCACTGTTAGTCAAAACCAATTGGTTCTGGCTAAGGAACAGTGTCGACTAGCCGTCAACTGGAAGCGAGGAATATGTCGTGACAGTCGACTTGTGCACCACAGAGAAAGGTTTGTTCCGGTCATTGTTACTTGACGTAATTATTGGCCGAAACACCAATTTTAATATGATCATGTCACAAGATATTTGTTGAAGGTTCTGCATTGGCTTCCTGTCCGACAGTGCATTGAGTATGGAGTTGTCTGGCAATGCCAACATGACCTTGCTCCATCCTACCTGTGAGACCTTTGTCTGAATGTATTGAGGACAGGATGTAGTCACTCCCTTCGCTCTGCTGAGAGGGGTTCTTGTGTTTCCATTTGCCCGTACAGCAGTCATGCAAAACCGTGCATTCTCTGTGGTAGGCCCTAGAGTTTGGAATGACATTTCTCTGGAGTTATGTATGTTCCTAAATCATGTAAGTGGTACTTTTATGGTCATTTGAAAACTTTTGTTCAGCTGATTAAGTTGCTGTATATTGTTGCATTGTTTTTGTTGTTTTGTGTTGTTGCCCATTGTTCCGTTTCATTGTATTACCCGATCTGTTGCATTGCATTGTAACGCATGCCCTGTTGCTTTATGTTGCACTTTGTTGTATGTTAGACAGCTTCCTTGGATGCAGTTAGATGGCGACCACCTGTGGATCTCATACACGAACACAATTGATTGTTACCAGGTCAGGAACAATGGACGCCTGAAGAAGCTATTGTCTAAGACTCTGAGAGGTCATCAAGACGACGTCTGTCGATTCACACTCAGAGACGGTCACCTGGTCAGTGGAACCAGGTAATGGTGTTCGTGTTTTACGTTTTAAACTTCAAGTTACGGTCTATGGCTGCTGTAAAATCTCAACTACCTTTGTGTGACTGATGTGCTTGTGGTTGGGGGCAGTGCAGAAATGATCCTTTTGGAGAGGCATAATGAATGGGGAGAAATTATTCCAGGGTAAGGATGGTGTAAGCCAGTGAGGAGACAGTTCCCCTTTCCCGGCTCAAAATTATACAGGGCTGTTGCAGAGTTCTTAAGAGATGTGTATGACAGTTCGGGCACATACATTGTATGCATACATGCATTTATATATGATGTATTTTAATACCTATGCCCTTCTGTCGTAGAGAAGACTGCTAAGTTTTAATGTTTTTCTCTTCAGAGATGGTAGCGTTTCAGTGTTTAACTCTTCGTCTTCAGACAGACGGGTTTACTTGAGCCGATGTCATGTTGGGGACGTCCAGTCCGTAGATCTTCATTCGGACATCGTCGTCTCTGGCTCCAGGGATGCCACGGTCAAGGTCAGGCACCATCTACTGTCTTCTGTTGTCGTCCAACTCCCCGACTTATTTTAATCTAGGGAAACAAATAGAGAGGAAAATTAATGTAGCATTTAGAATTTGAATCCATTGAAAGGTGGTTTTACTGTTTGAATGTTGTTGAAATCTCTAACTGTAAACAAACATTGATGTTAATGTCTTCATTGTTGATTCAACCTAAAGGATTGGAATGTTGTTTTAAGGTTTTATGTCTACATTAGTCACTGCTTAGTTTTGTGAAAGATGTGTTGAAAATTTTGCAGATCTGGCGAATTGGTGTGCAGCGGTCTGATACCCCTCTCCACACAATCGCTGTCGGCGATAGAGTCTGGTCTCTTGCCATTGATCCAACTGGAGGGTTAGTGATTCACTCAATTAATTTAGAGATAGATACAGTTGAGTTTTATTTTTTGTCATTGAACTATTCACAAATATGCAATTGGTAGGGATGAACCGAAATTCAGGTCAGAACTCGGCTCAGCTGAGTTTTGTGATACTTGGACTCAGACAAACAATGGGTCAGAGAAAGTTATGAAAATTGGTTATCTGTTTTGAAACTGAAATTCAGATTATTTCATTTACAAAGCAACAATTTTCCTAATTAAAAACCCAAATATTATTACTGTTGGTAGTTACTACAAATTCATAAAAATGGTGCAAACTGCCAAACTAAGAATTAAGAGAATGAGACTTTCTTTAAATATTTTAAACGTTGAGCAATGCCGAGTGCTACGACTCGCGCTGAGTTTCGGTTCATTCCATCCAGATGATGATCTTCTCCATGTCATCATTTCAAATGCCTCGACATTCTGTATTTCTGCCTTTCCAGAAATCCATGTCTTCGATCCATATAGTCTCATCGTCCATGGGATGCTGTCTATTCTCGATTCCTTTCTTTAGATTTAGAGTCGGACGCTCTCTCAGAAACTTCGCTCTCCCTGAATGTTTCATTTTCCATTGATTTCCTTCTCTTAATGTGATGACAACATTTCCAGTCATCCAAAGTTATCAAACATCCAATATTACAAAACTGGTGAATGTGCTCAATCTCTGAAACCATCATTGGCAATGGTTATTTGTTGTCATTTATTCATCCTAGTACCTTGTTCTTTGGCACATCAATTATTCTCAATAGCCCAAGCATTGGCCCCTAACGTAGCGCTCAGCGTGCGCTGAATGAGCGGGTTCGACCTTCGTCCGAGGAGTCGCCGTGTAGGGACCTTGATCTAGTCCTTCGCGCACAATTGCTCTGCATTGCAACTGCACTTTGAGAAAAAAATGTTGGAAGGGGGCAAATTTCAGTTATATTGTATTGGTAGCAAGAGTAACTGAAAACAGAATTTGGAATATTGACTGCAATGTTTGTCATCATTTTCAGAAAGGTTGCTGTAGGTAATGCGGGAATCAATCAGGTGGAACCTCTTCACGTCTGGGATATGAACAGGTTGGTCGGTTCAGTCATCACAACTTAGCTTTTCTACTGTATAGTTGTTGCGCTTAAGGTAAATTTTCAACAGCTCTTCAGCTGGAAACTACCTCAGATTCTTTAGGTAAATTTTCAACAGCTCTTCAGCTGGCAACTACCTAAGGATCGCCTTTCTGTAGCTTACACACGATAAAAATATTTCTTATATTAATAATGACTGTAATTTTTATGTGCAATTATGAAGCCTTGCACTCTTTCATGTCTTTTGCAGAGCTTGTGCACTTGCAAGCCTGGGCGAACAGTACAAGCGTGGTGCGGGCGTGCTTGACATACAGTATGAAACTAAGGATACTTTGCTGTCATGTGGATACGACACGTACATTCGACTGTGGGACTTGCGATGCTCATTCAAGAAAAGGTTAGATGTGGCCCAACAAAGGGGATATTGTCTTGTTTATGTTAGAGAATAAGCTGTGACTAGAGGTAAGCTATGGTCAGGAGAAAATCTCGACAGCAAAATCTATGCTATTTCAGCGGTAAAGAAATGAGATATATTTGCAATGTTCTCCACTAACCTGGGAATTTAGGTCATATAATCAACATTGTGATCTCAAATTTATAAGCTACAATTTAAAGCCTAACTACAGGGCACCAGCTTGTTAACAAGCACTATTTCATTTTTTTGTTGTTGGTATATTTAAGCATTTCTAGAGCGCCTCTAGTAGGGTGAACCATTCAGAAGTGCGGCCAGTGCGAAGGCCCCGCGAGAAGAAGCAGATTTTGCATATAGCAAAAAGGACGAGAGACTGCCAGATAGAATTTTAGAGTGACCAGGAGAAAGTGCATTCGTATCTGCGCAATTGTTCAGAGAATATATTTTGTAAATATACTTCTGTGATGAACGATGGATTTGTCTCCTTTATCCATTGTTTTTGTAGTAAACATTAAGATTCTAATGGATGCTGAAATATGTTGTCGATATTTTAGTGCCATCACCTGGGAAGAACCGTACGATTCAGCATTGTACTGCATACAGACAGACTATGACAAAACATTCTTAAGCGGTAGTTCTCGTCATGGTATGATACACCTTTGGGACAAACGTAAACGACACCCAGTCCAGGTAGACACACCGAGAATTCTTTTCTTCATAATGTTTCTTCAACATTTCTGTCTTGTTGTATCCACTTATTTAGTGTAGCAACGAATTCAGAGAATTCTTAGCAATCAGGATTCTTGAAATATTTCGGTTTATTTTGTCTCCTAAGATTGCATTTCGATATTAGTCTGCCAACAAAGATGCCATTGAAGTATTCAGATCTGAGTGAAGCCATTTCTCATATGTTGCAACCACTTTAAAGAAACTTAATTGTCTAATAGCCCTTTCTGAATGTGTTGACACATAGTCCCAGAATTCATCTGTACATATCCCTTGCTATTAAAGTGCCAGCTGAAAGTCACTAACTATTGCCAAGTGTTTATTATAAGCCTCAAAGAAAGAAAAAACCTTAGACATCAACTTTTTACATTGCAATTTTATTAATAGCTTTGTAGGAATTTAATTGTCAATTGGTCATACTTTTTAACATTGTTAATAATTTTATTAATGCGCCGTTATATTTTACATTATAATATCTTGTAATAGTTAAGTTTTGTCTGTATTTTTGGTAGATGTACTACACTGGTCGTACAGCAAGTCCGGTGTATTCTCTGGCATTTAATCATTCGCATCTGTATGCAGCTCTTGACCAGGGCATCAACATGCTAGACTTCAGCATAACCTTGCCAGACTAACGGAAAAAGCAAAATAGTTTTTGAAAGAGCAGACTTGTTCTATGGAAATATATGATCTTTGTTTAGAAAATGCCTCACGATATTTAAATTGTGTGTGTAAACCAAGCCAGATGAATTTCTGTAAATTTCTTTTGAACTGAAATCCATCTTTAGAATTGAAAGAATTTTTTTAATGGATTGAATTCACCTTGAATGTATGATTTTTGTAAAGTTTAGTTGAAATACACTGGTTTTTATTTTGTACTTGTAAGTGAACTTGATATTAAAATGTTATGCAAATTTTTTAATGTGTATTATCTTGTTTTTAAATTGTTAGTTATGATTTTTGTCACTCATTTTCCTTGACTATAATGTTAAATAACCCTTCATCTTCTAAATACATAATTTTATTTTTAAATTGAAATTCCATTTCAATTAAAGTGTGCTCACAGGTTCTTGGAATATATTTGCAATATTGATATTTTGTGATGGGCAATTGGATAATTTAATGTAGGAATACTAAGACCACATATTTTCAATTCTTTATGGTTTTATTTTGTAAAAAAATAGTATTTACATATATTCATTTAATAAATAGCAAAATAACACAAACTTTTGAAGTTAGCAATAAAAAATTAATCACAGCGCTGTGAAGTTCGTTGTTGGTAAAACCAAAATTAACTATGGGCTCAGTTGTAACAAAATCAAATGCAAACAGGTAACAATCCACCACATGATCCGATGCCGAGCCAAATCCAGTCTGGTATAACAGTACTTGAAGTGAATTTAAAATAAACCATTTTGCCATAAGGACAAATTTTAGTTATTGGAAAAATCGAAGTAAAGGAACTGCAGCAGCTGGCATATGAAAACTAATCGGTGTTTTGGATCTGAACTAATTGTCATTGATTTTTGGACTCTTGTCACCGGTCATATGATCTAGTCTTACATGACTGAAAGAGGATTCTAATGACTAGTGAAAGGGTTTTGCAGATTGTTGTCAGTTTTTCATGACTCTTGAGGCAGGGTGACATTTCAGCTCATCCTTTTGCTTTTCGATCGCGTTCATGAGATCTTCTGGTGTCCTGATAAGCCGTATGAGGACGTGATCATCGCGTCTCTGATAGAGCATTTCACCCTTGAAATCGACGAGGCCTTGTCGCCGAGCACGCATGAGAATTCCCACTACCTGTCACATACAAACAATAACGTGTTGCCTGGTGAAATTGTAATGCCAATGTATGTGTGTAATATGAAATATTCTCGATACATTGCCTATTATGTAGGCAGTGGCGTAACCACGCACGGGCAATGCCTGGGTTCCATTTAGTCCTCCCTGGGTTGTGAACAGCCCAAAATTCTTTATATATTTTAGTTTTTCATTTACTCTTCCAGATGAAGCCTGTGTGCGACCTATGGGATTTGTCCAACTCTGTTGAGATATTTTTGGCATTAGGGAAAAACCTAGCACTTAATTCCCAACCCCTTGGCAAAGCAATCGCATAAATCGGTGCCCCAAGGCTGGACAGTCCCGGATCTCTAATTATATAAATTAGGCTGTATGAGAAACGTGATTGTGGGCACAACCCGGGCCCATCAAAAGCCGCCTGGCCTCTGGGCATTTGCCTCTTATGGCCACTCTCGACGAGCATGATGTTGAGCATGACAAGTCTTGGTATGCGGGCTTTCACTGTACCAGTCCAAAGTTATGGAATTCATTACCTCGCGCCATTCGGGCCGCTGAGTCTTTAGCTTCTTTTCCGTCATGGCTTAAAACCTTTTAGACTGCCTTTCTGTCTCTTAGGACTGACCTCTTGGATTTGACCTGATTTCGGATTTGTTTTGGTGCGCCGTCGGTTGACGCCCTGTCATAGTCATCAATGGGCAGCTGCTCCAGTTCCATTTTCACTCTTGTTACGCCACTGTATGTTGTATGTAGGTTTCAAAAGCTTTGATCTGAGCAGTGCATTGTAAGGTAATTTGAACAGTCATTGGCAGCAGAACATACAACATATCCAACGGTTGACTTTTCTAGTTGAATGTGATTGTAGCTATTATCTAGAGTAGTTTATGAGTGGTGCTATACAATTTTTAGAATGAATTATTGAAAATCTTGAGTCACTATATAGCAAAGCCATCAGGACAGAACAAAGCTTTCCAAAATCGATTTCGAAACTAGGTCTAGCAGCAACTGCAAAAGAAAAAATACCAAAAAAATATAACACAAAATATGAAAATTCAACTGAACTGTTTTAAGTCTAAGATTATCTGACCCATGATGTCTTTACCTGATACAGTAACTGACTGGTTAGATCCCTTGGCCAGTACTGCAAAGGGTACAGGTTCGAGCCTCCTATGGTGGTTACGGTGTAGAGCTGCTAAGCAAATGCTTCACTTACAATTACTGGGTACCATCAATGTTGGTTGGGTCATATGATTGTTCACACTTCTGAACTTTTTAATAAAATTCTCATCAAATACAGTTGTATTGCATTGATGACCAATACAGTTAACCTATGTCTGTTAAACTGTGACAATACCACACACCTTGTTTGATATCCTGGTATACAACTCGAACAGTTCGCCGAATTGCACAGCAAAGCTGCCATCTTCCAGCAGAGTTCCCATATCCTGAATCACTCTGCACAACTCAACGACCTCACCGCTTACATGAACACCAGCCGCCTTGCCACGAAATTCAGTCTTCGACCCTTGAACTGGGCGACCATAATTAGCATCATCCTCGTGCGAGCCCAGATTTTGGTATGAAGAGCCGTGGAAACTTGTCGAAAATGGATTGCTCTTCTGGTACTTTTGGTGATGCTCAGCCTTCTCCTGCCAGGCAGTCACACGACTGTTGATTGATCGTGTGTTTCCTGCAGTGTCATCTTCCTGTGAAGATCCAGGGTCTAGGGAATGACCCTGAAAACCAGTAGAGAGGGGGTTGATCTTCTTGTAACTTTTAGGGCGATCTGCTCTGTCTTGCCACTCTGCCATCCTGCTATCAATTGATTTCTCCATTGTTAGCTATAAGCATGAATACCTCTGAAATGTTAATGTGAACATTCGAGACACAAAGATCACATAAAGTCAGTTTTTGATGTCATGATTCCAATACACACCTAAACTTTTTCTTCAAATTTATTGTTCACAAACATCTTTGAGCCTTTACTCTAAGAATTATTTGGAGTTCTACTACTTACTATATCACCTATTAAAGTAAAACTATTCATTAAATCGAAGTCATCATTAATATAATTATTATATTAATTATTAATATTCATAATATCTAAGGTAATATTCCAAGTCATATCTGCAGTTTGTGGAAAATACATTTGGGCTATGTGGTCTAATATAATATTCAATGTACACTGTGTCTTAAAACAAACTGTGCAAAATTGTTTCCGTCAGAACTTTGTCAAATTTCTAACAATTTTAATAACTTTTGGTAGGTAGATGGCAAAATGGCTGAAATTTTATGCTATGTTTAAATTTTCCACCTCACCTGACTCATATCACCGCACTACCTTGTTAAACACATATGTACCAATTTTTTATACAACGCTTACATTTTATTACTTTCAACAAACTACCTTACGACTGTATTAGCAAACAGTAAAGTAGAATATGGTTTACTTAGCAGAGTTTTTAATTGTTATGACAGATCTGCTTAAAAGTGTTAGAATTGGTGCTCGAAATGTGCCCCGCTTACAGGAACACAAGTGCTTAGACAGGCGACGTCACTGACTGATAGCATCATCAACGATCGACTGGCCAAAGCGCGTCCACTCGTCGATCAGACATGTTTTGAGTTTGTCGATGTTGGCTATTCTGGAGTGGTAGGCCTAAACCTTCTCCTGCAGCACACTCCATATGCTATAGTCGACTGGGTTAAGATCCGGTGAATTAGGCAGCCACAGTGTTGGTGGGATGAAGTCAGGCGTCTCTCGCTCCAGGAAAAAGATGGTGTCGCATGCTCGATGCGCCATTCTATTGAAAGACAAAAACCTCATGCTGGGATATCCAACGTATGTCTGGTAGTAACTTCTGGGTAAGAAGGTTGTTGCGATAGTATGTCCCATTCGCTTTGACACCAGGTTTGATGAAATGAAGTTCAGTGCAGTCAAGTTTCGAGACGCCGACCGATCGACCGACACCATCACCAATTTGCTGAATGTCGGTCTTGTTTGAAGGAGCATGTTTTTTCCTATGTCATTCACCGGATCTTAACCCAGTCAACAATAGCATATGGAGTGTGCTGCAGAAGGTTCACCACTCCAGAATAGCCAACATTGACAAACCCAAAATGCGTCTGATCGATGAGTGAGCGTGCTTTGACCAGTGAATCGTTGATGCTGCTATTGGCCAGTGCCGTGGCCGCCTAAGTGCTTGTGTCCGTGTAAGTGGGGCACATTTCGAGCGCCAATTCTAACACTCTTTAAGTAAATCTGTCATAACAATTAAAAACTCTAAGAAAACCATATTTTGCTTTACTTTGTGCTAATTCAGTCGTCAGATAGTTTGTTGCAAGTAATAAAATGTAAGCGCTATATAAAAAATTGGTACATCTGTGTTTAACAAGGTAGTGCGGTGATATGAGTCAGGTGAAGTGGAAAATCTATATGTAGTATAAAATTTCAGCCATTTTACCATCTACCTACCAAAAATTATTATTAAAATTGGTGTTAATTTGTCGAAGTTCTGACAAAAACAATTTTGCACAGTTTATTTTTGAGGTACGGTGTATTAGCACTTCACGCGCATAAAACATTTTCACCAACAAAACGTCGCAAAAATCTAAACAAGAATTTTTTGACAGTCAAATGCAACGACGTGACTTCAACAGGTCCTATTAAAGTTTTAATGACCACAGAGTAACTGTAAAATAATTAACTTAGTTTGAAAACAATATTAAAGTCATTAACCTGTCCATATCAACCTCACGATAAACATAGACTTTAAATTGTTGAGTGACACCACACTGAACTTCAGTGATGTGCGTCGACCTCTGTTGTCACTATCAACAAGCTGGTCAGAATATTAATTAATTAAGACAACCTAAACTGCAGTTAACACTATGATTAAAATCGTCAAAAATAAACATCAGAAACATCAGCCTACTGGTACGTTCGAACCGCCTGATAACATGAATCAAATGATTTTGAGAATCAATGACAGATGTTTGCTTTGATAGAGATACACGTGTATTTCTATCAAAGCAAAATAACATCGTGATAGTATAATTATCCAAGCTTCTAAAGCGCCACTCGAAAGCCAAGCGCAGGGCACCAGTTTATTCGCCAGCGCTGATTTGCTTAGCTTCGATGTAATGACTTATTCACAGTGGTTTTGCAATTTTGCCCAATTGAGAAACGGAATTAAGTTTCTTTGGACGATAGGCCTAGCGCAGACAATTTTAGAGACAGTCTTTAAAATACTTGAAGTTAGTAAGCCGTCATGTAAAAGTGCACTTACATTTTCAAGTCATGGAACACCATTGAAAAATAATGAGTTTCGTGTCGCTTTTCTTAGGATAACGTGAGATTCAGATACAAAGATAGACAGAGAAACAGAATTTTGAGAGAGAGAGAGAGAAAAAGAAAGAAAAGGAGAGAGAGAGAGAGAGAGAGAGAGAGAGAGAGAGAGAGAGAGAGAGTGGGAGGGAGGGAGGGAGGGAGGGAGGAAAGGAGAGAGAAAGGTAGAGACAGAAATTAAGACAGAAAGTGGGACAATCGATTCGATTTTTTGGGAGCAGATCTATGACGCCATTCACACGTCAATGATATCAAAGTTTTAGTGTTTTTGCTATTTCATATCGTTGTATTGTGCTACTACTGTTTGGTGATTTAATAATGATTGACATAATTATGTATATTGTATAGGTCATAAATATACTCGCGTTGTACAAATTTAAGCACAACAATCGATTAAGAAGCCAATAAATTTAAGGGAATAGGAATAGATTATAGGCTATATAAATTAGGCTAGGCGTGTAAAATTAATTTCCATTTGGCATATACACACGTATACACCTATGACAGTGACAGGCGACCAGCTATAGTAACACGCGTAGATTTCCTCATTAGCATTTCAGATTGCTCTAAATGCTCTTGCTGTTTAACAATACTGTCTCATAACATTGGCGTCGCCCTCAGCTCGCACAAAAGTTGTGATCTCTGATAAGGACAATTCCTGTAGTTACTTATGCACGCTCAAATTCACGCTTTTTTCTTGGACACCTCTTCCGCTTTCACAGGTGAAACGTAATAACGGGCTTGATTCTGTCGACCGCCAGGAGCCAATTGTGATCGATTTGTCGCTGTTATGTATTAGACGAAACTTACCTTAAAAGGTTATCATCGTTCAGAGTGTTCGATGGTATCGAATTGCGATTGGTAGAAACTATGTCAAATATGGTTGACCAGATCTGATTGGTTGATCGTGGTGGACGGGTTTTGATTGGTCGAAGGTGGGTTATCCATATCCGCATAGGAGGCTTGTTTTAGGAGGTGTCGTTGGAAATTCATAGGTTGTTGGCTAGATACATTTCCAGTTTTAAACCTTAAACAGCTATCTACACGGTTAGTAACATTGATTCGATTTGATTAGGACGAATTATCCAAAGAATTTTGAGTACTATGAGCTTATTACTTTTGACTGTGCGTGATATATGTAGGGCTGTCATTTTCGTCCATACCCGTGCTTAACCCCGCCATGACACAGTTTATAGAATTTGTGGCCATTTGCCAGGATATTTTAAGGAACATATCGTATTTGTACGCCATGATTTTTCAGGCACGAATAGAACTGTCATTGAGTTGTTTCGGCGTATCGCCTGGCCGCAGTATCTGCATAGAATCCAAACAGGCAACGCCGGCGATCATTGGGGTGGGACCGACAGCTACGAGGAAGACAAACTAATTCTTGGCCCGTGCAAAATTTTACGATAAAGATGTTCTTTAAGCATAGCTGAAATTGCACTGTGACGTTACTATAGAACGGTGTACGTCCACACTGCTTCTTGGCTCGAATTGCTGACATTAACCAGTACCGCGGATGTAATCCGAGAAGACGGGCGTGTGCACCTTCCTTCTTGAGTGTCAATGTCGCAAGTCACAAGATAATCTGTTGTTACTAACTTGCGTTGGACTCCTCTGTAATCGGAGCTCACATAAGCTAGTGATGCTACTACATTCAAGAGCTTCTTTGTACCAAATGTAGCTACAAATCCAGGATGGGCTTTTTTCATATCTTACCATCTAATATTCTTCTACAAATAGCCATGTAGTGTAATTGTTATTGTAATTTGCAACCAGTCATTTTTAAGATGTTGTTCAAAATCAGTGATGCTCCTGACCCAAGTTGGTGACTAGGATGAAAATACGAAGGTCTTCAAGCACCTCTTAAAGCTGAGCAGTGAAAAGACCTGGCATATATTTGATATATTCAGTTCACTATTTTAAATAGTGAATGAATCAATGAAACTTGATGTAGCTCCTCTTCTAGAAATCTACTCAGACGCGGCTCTCTGCGCTAGCCTACATGATGTTAAATGTCATTTCAATGACTGTTAAAGCAGTTAGCAAAGAAGAGCACAGTAAGCTAAATGAGTCGCCAATGGTGGGCCCACGCACAAGTGAGGAACCAGCCGACGGATTCCCATCGACAGATGACAGATGACATGGATGTTCAGAGTCTCTGGGCCAAACGAAGTACTGCATCATTAGTAGAGTGAGGTGGTGTTATTACCTTCCTGCTTTAAGTCATAATCTCAGTTACTCCTTTGTTAGTATGGATTCTTCCATTGCTGCTTAATGGAGTTCTTTGTGGAAATGACATTAATGATGGCTATGTTTAGCCAACTTTATATCCTTGTGACACATGGCATCTGCTCATGTAGATCTCTCAAAGAAGAGCACGACACTTAATAGACATCGCTCTGTGTAAAATTATTCTGAGTTATCAGGCTGACCTGTGAAACATTGAGACCACATGATTATTGTCGTGGCAAGAGATTCCCACATGGAAAACGGGACATTGGGGATTATTAACTTCCTGGGTTTGTTTGATGTATGAAGCTCAAAAGTGTCCGTCGACTAACACCAAAAGACTTTATGACCTGAGTTTAGATCCTGGGTTGTCATTCAGAACCAACACATGTAGGTAGGTAGTTGCAGTTTAATGACACTGTGTGATGACTGAGATTATTAGCATTTCCCTCCTCCTTTATCCAGGCTTCGGACTGGCACTGCCTGAGTAACCAACACAGGTCACATTGTTGATCTGTGGTTATCATCTGAGATTATGAGTCTTTTTGTAAATCCCTCTGAGTTGTTGTGGCTAAGAAAGTTCTGGTTGGATTACGAGTTGCAGTGAACTGCTTTTTAAGGTGCACATAACGTATGAGTGGTCCAGTGGATAGCGCACTGGACTGTATGCCAAGAGGTCGGGGGTTCTAATCCCCACCAGGGAAGAAATTTGTGTAGAGATTTGTGCTTCACCAAGCCAACTCAGCTATGATGAGTACACCGACCGTACATGGTCGGTGGGAAGATGAGACTGTGGTGATGGAATGGATTGGCCTCCTCGTACCTTAGTATGCCAAGGCTAAGAAAATGAAGTCGCTAACACTTCATACCTCATGGCTGTCTCATTGTTAGCTTAGTGGGCTTCTCTTCTTCTAGTGTGAAAATATGAAGAAAACATCACAGGCCTACATGTCCAGTGTCCACATTGTTTAAATGCACACATGCATTGTTTAAATGCATAAACATATTGTTTAAATGCACGCGCACACACACACACACACACGTGCGCACAAACACACACGCGCACACATTATGCTTCGAGCGCACAACATTGCATAATAAGATGTCTGGATGCTGTTTGGTGTCCAGGTCCTGCATAGCAGAAACACTCTACAGTTCCAAAAACAATTGTCTGATGCATCTCTGATTAGCTTGAGCCACTAATAAAGAGGTCGCATTGGAAATACTCTGTTACTAGGGAAACAGGACAGGCTGAATATTGAGCAATTAAAGGCTCATTATACATGTTTGTAATATTAAGCATTGTTCCTGTTTGTGTTCCTCTTTGGGGTCAGATGGGTCAACATTTCTCGTGATTGATGTCCTTTTGAAACAGTCTGCTCTTACAATTTCACTGTGATGAGCCATTCCCACTTCATCTATGCTGTTCTGGCTAATGCACTGAAACCTGATAGCCTTATTATAGAGCCTGTTGAGCCATGCTTTCAAGACTGGGCTAATGTTCAGATATATCATTGCCTGCTTGCATAAATACATACATGTTAAGTTAGAATGTTAGGTACATGGGTGCACACATGTTTACTTATTTGCACACTAATACATTAATAATCATATACATTAGGGATTCTAAAAGTAAAAGTGCTGGACAGTTTTTCCCAATTTGCATGTGCTATTTTATTTAAATGTTAGCAGGCTTTAATGGTATTTAGAATTTATCTGGACAGCACAATCAGAGTTTTCATTATTTGTTGTTTGGAGTTGAAAAGTGTTTTCAATTTAACAAACTCTCGAGACCAAGCAGCAAGTAGACATTTGTCATTTAAATATACTGTACTATAGAGCATTTTATTTAGACATACACACTCAAAAATTGATTTTTACAATCACACTGTGACGAGCCAATCATGTTTGTCCCTAATCGTGCAATCTCTTGGCTGCTAATGAAGTAATAGGGGAGGGCTGGGACCTGTTCTGGAGTTGCCTACGACCATTCCTCCCCTACTGTAAGAGCCATTCTTCTGCATTCATCCTCTTTTCGATGTTGGTAATATTGTGTTTTGAGGTCAGGATAGACTCTGACGAGTTTCAACAGAGAGTGAGCTAAAGAAATGCTCAATTGCAGTTAATTACAGTTACAGCTTGAGCGAGGTTCTGATCGATGCAGGGGATGTGTGAATTTATGTATTTAATTCATTCCAAGAATTTATACATTGCCCATGCAAGGATCCTATGTGTATCATTGGATCCGTCATGCAATCCTTTTGCATAAATATCAATCAATCAATGAAACTTTTATATGGCTCCTCTTCAAGAAATCTACTCAGAGACACTCCTGATCCAACATACATACATTCATAATATATATGATATATGGTTGGGACCAACGAACATGGTGTCAAAAATATTTGAAAGTGTACATTTTGGTAATTGGTAGGGTATAACCGGAAATCGCCTCGGACATTCACCTCAGCCGAATATTGGACTATTCGGAAGTATTTGCCTCGGCAAATATTACACCTGCAAATAGCTAAAAATGACTTTTTTGAAAAAATAATGTTTTTTGATAAAATAATATTTTTTCATCAAATAAATTTAGGACTAATGGACTTACTTATAAGTTATTGATTAATTAAACAAGAACTTAACATTCCATTGAATTTTCCTTAAAATAATGATGTTAATATTGTTATTTTAATTTCTTTTGGTTGCATTCCCGGGGCAACCAAATCAGTAATTTTCCCGCTTGAATTGGCTCCACTCACTTTCCAGTTTTACATTTTTTTTCACAAATAAAGTTATTAAATAATAAATATATTTTGATAGCCTAGATTGTGATGATACGCTATATGAAGGATATTGCTATAGACTCTGCATTGACTATAAATAGTTATTCGTGGCAGGTTAACTATGCTTTGCATACGGATGGTACTCACTGACCAGATTTGTCGCTATGATTTGGCCGTACCCGGATCTGGCAAATAGTTCATCCAAATATTCGGATTCGGTACTCGGCGGAAATTGTCTACCTGCGCGATTATGCCCTAGTAATTAGATTTTGTGTTATAAATTTTATCCGGATAGACGCATATTTAAATGTAGGTCGCGCATTAATAATTAATTCTTGGTAGCATGTATATACTTGGAGCACAGTTTTGGGAATGGTGTCAAGGTGGGAACAACAACAGCACTGGTTTTGGGTCTGTGGATCGTGATACTAAGAAGAAGGGCTGTACCAAGCTATAATTACACCCTGTGCCTAGCTAATTGTGCCCTGTGCATAACATCCATTTTTCTCCCCACATGTTGAAAATAGTGCATTTTATGGAATAATAAGTTATTCCATCCTGAAATTTGCACCCTTTCCACATTTGCGCTCGGGGCCAAGGCCTCGATGGCCCCTCCCTCGGTACGGCTCTGCTAAGAAGTCTATTGTTGTTCATCAGTATTGCTTTGCTCATTGCTCAGTTGCTCGCGGTTACGAACGCTCTATCTGGAGCAATGTATGTTGTGCATTGATGCTGCATGAGAATTCAACATTGCCCAATGCTCAAAACTGTCACCAAGTTGAGCTACAAGTATATATTCTGTGAATTCAGAAATTGTCTTCAAAGGAGCAAATGTAGGCATGAGACAATGCAAAACGCATTCTTTTATTTTGATTGTCACCCTAATTCATATATTTGCATGCATGCATTCATTGATTCTGACTGACATATATGAGGGACACTTTATCATGTCTTTTTTTTTGATTGATTGATTGATTGATTGATATATGCATACACACACATGCATACTTACAAACACACATACACACACTGACCCACATGTACATGCGCTCATTTACAAATATTTTTTGATTTATTGATAGATAGTTACTTGCATGCTGGCATTAACCAGTACCAATGGATGTAAGCATGCATGCAAGTAGCTATATAGGTGCATGTCATCCATGCATAGTTGCACACATATGTTGATGGATACTTGTGTGCATACATACATTGAATGGAGTCTTGATCTCCAGTTGTGGGACTGAATTCTTCAGCCGTCTCTTGTTTCCTTTTGTAGCAAAATGGAAGATCCACAGCTCGATTGTGCTCTCGATCTAATGCGCCGTCTTCCACCACAGAAGATCGAAGCCAATCTCTCGAACCTAATAGACCTGGTTTGTTGTATTTCTTATTCACCAACGATTTATCTAGCTTCTCTTATTTCTTATTTATGTGATTCGACTAATGTAATTAAGCAATTTTTTTAGCATAGTGTAATCCTTTACCTCCTGAACTGCTGGATTTATGCTAACTTGGCCGAAATTGGATGAGTTGAGGTGATGTCGACGTATTTACATGTCCCTTCGATCTAAACTGTTAAGAGTGAAGTTCAGCGTCCCAGGCCACCTCTGGAAGCAGTATTTTAAGCACCATCGCGAATACAAACAGAATGAATTAACTATCTGTGGTGATGTTAGGCTTGTTAGCTATCTTAATGTAAGCACTTTGCAGTAAAGTAATGAACTGGAATGAATTTTTTGGGAAGGGATAGCTATATAGTGAAACAGTTCTTTTTGATTCTTCTAAAAAATGCCAGATGTTGCAACAGTAAATAAAAATTGTCCATGTTTTTATGGCTGGCCTATATTTGCTGCACCTGATCTAAAAATGGGTCTGCAGTCAAGATATTAAGCCACTTTCATAATGTGATATAATGCTTTGCCTCTTAAAGCACCTTTCATAACTTAGTATAGTATAATCAATCCTTTACCTCCTTATGCAGCTGTTGTCAGTTAGTATTATTATGGTGAATAGCATTTCTGGTGAGTGAGGTCACATCATGCGCATAGAGGCCTAAGTCCTGACAAATGCCTCTGCCACAGAGCCCTAAAGAGGAAGAACCATAGAAAGTACTTCATGTATAGGGCTGTCAAACATCTGTTAAAATCCCAACCGGTTAACTGCCGTCCATGTGAGCGGTTAACCGTATAACCGTTGGTTTACTAATTTATTAGGGATTTTCTAGGGGGGAAGTAAAATATACCGGCTACAGCAACTTTGCCGCAAACTGACTTAGTACTACTATAAATTATGCGTAGTTAGATGGCCCAGTAGTGCAGTTTATCAATGTGTGCTGTGCTAGACGGTCTTCGGCTGGGTCGTTGGCTCGTACTATAAATTAGAAATATATAGGTGGCCCAGTAGTATCAATGTGTGCTAGACGGTCTTCAGCTCGGTCGTTCGCACGTCGCCCGACGATGTATCATGCAGATTTCGGGGGGTCTAAAAAGTTTAACTCCCTGAAATAAAATATCCCCTTGAGTAACAACAAGAAATAACATATTCTGAAACAAGAAGGATAAAGATTTAGAGGGTATATCATTTCAATGGTTAGCGGCAGGTGAATTTCACCAACCGGTTACTAATAAACGGTCGGTTAATCGGATAACCGGTTAACCGTTGACAGCCCTATTCATGTACATATGTTTTGTTTGTTGGCATACTTGATTTTATGTAGCACATTTTATGAAACCTTTTGTTAGCTGGTGTGAACTTTATGTATATTGTATGTGCAGTGCAACCTAGTTAACTCGAGTCCAATCGTTGAAACTGACTTTACTATATGGCGACCTAGTGTTAAGTTAGCGAGTGTCTGATGTGGGCAATGACTCACATTTGCTGTAGGACAGAGAGCTCTGGTAATCAGATTGGAATTTTCTATTGGTAATTTGTGGACACTTGGAGTAGGACAACTTGTCCTTCTAGAGCAGGACAACTTATCCCTTTAGAGTCGGATAACCTGTCCCTTTAGTACAGGGCAACTTATCCCTTTAGAGTCGGATAACCTGTCCCTTTAGTACAGGGCAACTTATCCCTTTAGAGTCGGATAACCTGTCCCTTTAGTACAGGGCAACTTATCCCTTTAGAGCAGGCCTACCTGTTTCTGTAGAGCGAGGCAACCTGTCCTTATCGATTTCATCTTTTGACAATGATAAACATTGGTGCTCTTTGAAATGTTATGAAAATGTTGATTGTTGTCTTAGATTTATGTCATTAGTACTTATTTGCTTGATGAGTTCTATTTGTGTTTTCTTATTTGCTGTCAGGTACCTCATTTGTGTGAGAATTTACTGTCGGCCGTCGATCAGCCTCTGAAGATAGCACGAGACAAATCCCTAGGGAGAGATTACCTGCTGTGTGATTACAACAGAGATGGCGACTCCTACAGGTTCGGTTAATCCTAGGTTCGGTTAATCCTAGGTTCGGTTAATCCTAGGTTCGGTTAATCCTAGGTTCGGTTAATCCTAGGTTCGGTTAATCCAAGGTTCGGTTAATCCAAGGTTCGGTTAATCCTAGGTTCGGTTAATCCTAGGTTCGGTTAATCCTTGGTTCGGTTAATCCTAGGTTCGGTTAATCCTAGGTTCGGTTAATCCTAGGTTCGGTTAATCCTAGGTTCGGTTAATCCTAGGTTCGGTTAATCCTAGGTTCGGTTAATCCTAGGTTCGGTTAATCCTAGGTTCGGTTAATCCTAAGGGGGTTGGGCAGAGTGAATGCTCTAGTACAACATTTACTAACTGTTGTAACGTATTCGTTATTAACGACGTTTGACATCGTATAGGTAGAATAGAGAGTGCCTCTGAGTAGATATCTCAATGGGCACTATATAAATGTTCAATTAATTATCAATCAATCAATCAATGAGACTTAACATTGCACCCCTTCAAGATATCTATCTACTCAGAGGCACTCTCGGTCCAACTACGGCTATGGAGCGTGATTTTCAGTAATGAGTAGAATGCAGATGAGGAGGTTCATGGCAGAAGGCAATGCTCTTTGGGGTAACCCATTCCATGTGGAAACTTAACATTATATGATAAAGTACTGGGAGTTAAATAGCAAACAATGAGATATCGGATGCTGTACGTAACTAATATGGTCGATTGTTTTGTGGTGGATTTCAGATCGCCCTGGACCAACGTGTACGATCCTCCATTGGCCGACGGAGCATTGCCATCGGAGAAACTGAGACGATTGGAGGTGGAAGCCAATTCAGCCTTTGATCAGTACAGAGAGATGTATGTTCCGTGCACTCTGTTGATCATCTTGATCTTTTTGTGCCTAGGACTAAGACTGCTCTGGTTCAACAGCGGGCATTTGTTGTTGTGGGTCCATCTACCTAGAATGACCTTCCTCCATCACTAAGGGTAAACTGATGATTGGCTTCTGCCTCTCACTCTTTAAAGGCGTTTCTTTTCCCCGGGGTTTTTGTGCTGAGAGCTATAAAATGGACGCCTGTGCTTGGGCAGGAAAACAGGAAATCTTGTGTCATCTCTGGAACTGAGAAGGAGAAAGGGATTGTTATTCCAAGCACTAGATGAGGGACCAGCATGGGTAAAGCTCCTGGATTGATCTGTAGCAATTCAGACTTTTGATTTGAAAAAGGTGCTTTAGTTCTGTCTCTTTTTCTTCTGAAACAAAAGTCTGCCAAACTAAAATCAAGACAATGAGACTTTTAAATACTTGATACTTGATCCTACTCGCTCGTAATTTGACTGTCGGTAGCTGTGCAAGATGCCATTATGTTATACATCTAATCTAGGCATCCAACCTCTCTTTGGACTCTGTCAATTAGAAAGCAAATATCCCCATATGCAAAATTAAAATATATGCAGACTTTCAGTTCACTACGTTTCACCAAATTTAGTATGTGACTTGTGTGTTTAGTATGTTACTTGTGTGTTTAGTATGTGACTTGTGTGTTTAGTATGTGACTTGTGTGTTTAGTATGTGACTTGTGTGTTTAGTATGTGACTTGTGTGTTTAGTATGTGACTTGTGTGTTTAGTATGTGACTTGTGTGTTTAGTATGTGACTTGTGTGTTTAGTATGTGACTTGTGTGTTTAGTATGTGACTTGTGTGTTGAAGGTATTTTGAGGGAGGTGTGTCTTCCGTTTATCTTTGGGATCTTGATCACGGATTCGCTGGCGTTTTGCTGATCAAAAAAGCGGGTGATGGATCAAATAAGATCAAGGGCTGCTGGGATTCGATCCACGTTGTCGAAGTAACGGTAGGATCAACGATTCTGGTCATATCATCTGATTCTGTCTAGTATCACTAAATTTGTTATTATAATTATGTTTACTTGAATAGTAATTATTGTTCATATTGTGCCTATTACAGTTTGTACTCGTTATGTGATCCCAGTTTGCCCACCAGTGTGTTGAACCCAGAATGGTATTATGTCCCAATAGCTTTATACAATAGCATTGTTTGATCTTGCATTGGCAAGAACGGCTGTAGTGTAACAATAGATCTAGACTTCTAATCATCATCCATTTACGCACATGGTCTGATGTAGACGCTGTGTCATAGGACCTTGTTGTTTTAACAAGTTGATGTTGTGTTATTGATACCTGTGCACCTGTTTGGCCTAATTATTTATTACTCAGCCCTGTGTCCTAATTGTAACCATTTTAACACTCTAAAAAACTAGCGTTGAGTCAATGACTCAGAGGGCTAACACATGGCTGATCATGACAATTGAAGTAATAGTTTAACTAAAGAAAGTTGACTGTAGGATGCTTTGTTCAGTGTCTTGATTTTAACTAAATGATTCTGTTCAGGTCTTTCTAATTTAAGCCCTTGTCTTCACTCTGACCATTACTCATAGCTGGTACTACAGTCACAATTTGCATGAAATGATCGATTTCACAACTGTAACAATGCCTTTTTGTGTCAAATGATGTATGCAATTATCTAGCAATTTCAGTAACGATGACCTGTCCTTGTTCGTAGGATAAGTCAAGCGGGCGAGCGGCTCACTACAAGCTGACGTCCACTGCTATGCTCTGGCTACAAACAACCAAAGCGGGATCGGGAACCATGAATCTGGGTGGCTCTCTCACTAGACAGGCGAGTGTGTGGTTTGTTTGCGAACATTGTGTGTATATATATATGATTATGTGTAGTACCCCTCATGGGCAAGTATTTATCAGTCTGCTTATCTTCCATGACTGCTACATCTTGTAAAAGGCAGATTTTCTTTTCATGTTATTGTTCCTGGTTAGTGAAATGACCGATATATGCAACAATGTCTATTGTCTTGTTTTATGATAATATTTATGGAGTATTCGTGATTTTTGGTTGAATCGGTCTATGCAACGCTGATTATCGGTAACTAGGGTATAATCAATTACAATTGTAGTGTATTATTTCTGAACATTTATATAGCACCTTTGTCTCTTGCCTTGTGATACCTATGGATCTTGGGTTAATCTGACTTCAATACATGTGCAATTCTGGACTTTGTCAGTTGGGCGTTATCAAATTACACTTGTTTTATATCTGAACATTTAAAATAGTACCTTTGGAAGTCTTGCCTTTTGAGCCTCTTAGGTGTGAAGCAACTGGTCGCATACGAAGACTTGGCTCCCTCGGCCAAAGTCACTGCATTGATGATCAACTTGACAGCATTGTGTACAGCTAAACAGTATGCTGTCATATCACCTAAAATGTGACTGCATGGTGTTATGTTATTTGGAGTTTATATATTTCTTTATCAAAGCTTCATCAGGTGTGTTGACCATTAAGGAATCGTTTACTTATTTAAAAAAAATTTATCGTCGTTTTTTGAATTTGACTTGTTTTTGCATCAGCTATTTTCCATTAGTTTTTATGTTAGGCCTGCTTATGTTTGCTCAGTACTTGAAAGAGCTCCAGAGAAATGTAGTTTCTGGATAGGGTCAACTTTGTCAAGTTCTTTCAGGTAGAAAGAGCTGAGAAATGCCACAGCATCAAAACACAAGATTGAAAACTAATGGGCACTTCATTCATTGTTTTGTTTTTCTATTTTTGTTCCATTCGTAATTTTCATTCTGTGTTTGTTTTCAGACGGAATTGGAAGCGAATGTTGGCGAGGCTTCTCCGCACATTGCCAACATCGGTCGCATGGTCGAAGTGAGTGGACAGATAGTTTCTCAATAGAATTGGTCACTCATGAGGTTTCTTTTGATGGTCAGTCGGTCAGTTTTGAATAATCACTGACAGTTTAATTTGTTGGTATAACACTGACAGGCATCAAGATATTGTAATTAGTGGCTGCTATCCTGCCAGTGTTGCTGTACCCCTTGGTGATTGCCACAGATAATTGCAGGTGGTGTATGAACAATTACTTGGCCTTTGACCTTCAAAGAATGTATGTGCATGCTTTGGCATGTGGTTCCTGTGTATCTGCTGCCGAGTTTCGATCAGAGTTTGACCATTAAGCTCTTTGTTTGTGCTTAACTACTCAGTTTGTTTTCCATTCACAGTTTTGCCAACACCTGAATTCTGTGCTAGTTGACATTAATTTCACTGGGTCAGAGGTTTGGTTAAGGGCTTGTGACACTATATAAATTTATGTCTAATTACAATGATGCGTTTTCTTGGTAGCAGGCCCCTTCATCTGGAATGACTTCCCGACAGAGCTGTTTTTACCTCATATCAATCAAACTGGGTCTTATAAATCACTCAAGCGTGTTCTCCTTAACTGTAGCTGGGCAGGGAGCACTTGTCCTGAGTAGGTTTCTTTAAGGGGTGCATGAAGTGGTGCTTTATAGCTATCAAATTACAATTATATTGTGGGTATCAAATTACCGTTGCTATGTATGTTTCAGATTACAATTACAATGTGATTGGCATGGCTTGTGTTTAGGACATGGAGAATAAGATTCGTAATACATTGAACGACATCTACTTTGGCAAGACGAAGGACATCGTCAACGGTCTGAGGTCAACCGTGTCAGCCGCAGAAAACAAACAGAAGGAGTTGCTAAAGCAGGATTTGGCCAGCGCCTTACAAAAACGCAACCAGCCGTCGGCCAACTGATGCGGAAGGTCTTTCGTGCGTCGGGCGGTCGTCCACTTAGCCTCGATTCGCCCGCGATCAACATGTAGAATATTGCAGAGATGGTTCAGTTTATATGTGCTGTTAATGGGGCCATTTTGATCAGTGAAAATAACAGATTCCGTCTTGAAATTGCTTACCACTTTAGCTCCGACTTTTATTTCGGTCGTGCGGACGTTCAGGGCCGGTGTGCGTTTTGTCTGCGGGGGATGTACGTTCGAGCCACAATTTCGTCGCAGCTATTGATGTCGCTGTTTGTGCTGTGGTTGTCCAACAATGTTCCTGATAGAACTCTCTCCTTGTCTGTTGTCTTGATCAGCTGAGGTAGATTCTGTAATCCATTCCATTGTTTTTCACCTCATTCCATGATTTTCGTCTGGTGAGTCTCCTTGTTTTTTCCCCTCTCAAGCTTCTTCTCGGTACAAGCGTATACAGGGCACACTCTTCATGACTTCATGCCTTTTAAACCAGATAATTAATGACTTTGTATTTTGCTTTGTTTGCGAAAACTGTTGTTCTGTAGCCAGGTTTAAGTACCTTGCCAACCAATGGTGTGTTGATTTCAGGCACGCGATATCTAAAAGTGTTGCTTTCTGCCTAAAGGCTTTGCTTTCACGTATCAGAACAAGAATAACACACCTCTGCCTGTCATTGGTTGAAGGATGTCATATCCTCTTCTGTGGTGTTTAAATGCTGATTGATTTCCATAAAATTTGAGCTTAGAAAACTGACCCTCTATGTAAAATGGTTTATCTCAAGAAGGAGTTTCGGTCGTTGTGTTGCCTTTCTTTATCTATGTTTCATTGGACCTTTTTTTGCA
Organism: Bimastos eiseni; assembly: GCA_959347315.1. Lineage (NCBI taxonomy): Eukaryota > Metazoa > Annelida > Clitellata > Crassiclitellata > Lumbricidae > Bimastos > Bimastos eiseni. The sequence continues at coordinate 2,748,926 of OY365806.1, forward strand.
TTTAATTGGTGGCTGTGTTTGTTTTGTCACCTGATCCATATTCTCTTAAGTTTGTACAAAATTTTTTGCTGATTTTATGTTTGCACAGACTTTGTGGCCAAGCAGGCGCATTGCCAATGTGATCTTTCTGAAATTGTGAAAGTTCAAATTTGTGATAACAGGCTTAATGAATGGTGAAACTGGAAGCGAGATGTCATCCAGATTTAAAACATGGGCAGTTATTAGAAAGGACACTGTTTTCTACCACTTCTTTCATAGAAACCCAGGAGGTTGGGATCGATTAGTCAAGGTTTACAGATTAGTACTACAACCCAGTCACTCTCATTGTAAGTTTGTGTCCATAGGAAGATGGTTTTTTTTGAATCTACAGTAATATCGCATAGTTGAATTTAGTCTAAATTTGGCCGACAAGTATTTCTGTTATGCTATATGATGTAATTGTGGTGTAACAGAGACTGCTAGCCAATTCTTAAAATATATATACCTGAACTTGCTATCAACTTATTATACCTGAAGCCATCTTATGAAGAAAGACGGTTGTAGGGTGTGGAGAAGTCTGACTTTGCGGATCAAGTATATTAATTCCAAATTCCTCTTCATTGTAAATTGACCATTGTAACTTGAGTAGGAATGACGTTTGAGGTTGGGTGATTGTTTTGACCCAGTTCTACCGGACTTTGTTGGGCTGCTACATTTTGCTGACCACTTAACTGATAGGACGGACATTCGCTGTCGCTGGAATTTCTTGGATTTTAGATTTAGACATCTTGATCTTAATGTGAATGCAATCTGTGCAGGTGGTTAATTTACTAATAATGTTTAGTTCTTTTGTTTGGCGTTGGATTTTTATTTTCTGTGCTCTGAGTTTTGCTATGTGAACTGCAGACAAGAATTGTTAGCGATTCTCAGAAGCCTTCAAACCATTCAAAGGAGTTTCACAGACCATGCATTGTGTCTAATCAGAAATTGGGATCAATATCTTAAAGAAGCAAGGAGTCCAATAATAATAATAATATAATGGCAGTGGTCCAAAGTCTTGCTTCTTGGCAGTGATGTAGTACTCGAGTCCAGCAATGAACGAGTCCGACTCAAGACTGTTTTTTGGAGGTCTTTGACTCGAAATTACCTGACTTGGACTCGGAGCCCTCGACTCGAATTTTGACTCGCTGACGGTTTCCAAGTCACGATTTTGGGATTTTGTCTCCCTGCAGAAATTACGTGTGCTCACCGAGTCAAAATTGGGTCAAGGGCTTCGAGTCATGTCACTCCCTGTGCCATATATAATCTATTGAACTGTCGATTTTCAACAAGACCTTTTAGTGTGTGTTTTTGCATACTTGGGCTCTGACATTTGGGACTTGGACTCTAGCAACTCTGGACTCGGCTTAAGTGGACTCGACTACATCACTGCTTCTTGGCATTCTCATATTCCATACTTTATCAATTTATGTTTATTACTGCAGAAAATGGAAAAAACTGGGAGCCCTATTAACAGAATCTGAGAAGATTCAAGATCCAGAAGTCCTGCAGATTGGATGGATCAGGACCAGAGGGTTTTTTGAAGGATCGATTTGGCTCTGAAGCAGTGTTGTATGCAAGACCTTAAACTTCAAGACCAAGATGAGACCGAGACACTAGGTTCAAGACAGTAAAAACAAGTGATCCTATATAAGAGGCTGTACAATACTAATGTATCCGTTTTCGGGAATAAGGTTCATTTGTAATTTCAATTTGAAACTTAATTATAATGTATATTGTATCAATTCCCAAGAACAGTTTATATATTGCCGAGTTTTGTCTTTTTTGATATTTCTTCTTCGGCCTAGCGCAAAATTTTAAGACCGTTAACGCGAAACTTATCGAGACCGCTTGTTCGAGACAGAACAAGACTACAGTTTAAAAAAATTTGAGACACTACCTCGAGACCGAGACAGCAGGCTTCTGAGACCAAGACTAAAAAACTGTCTCGAGACCATACAACTCTGCTCTGAAGGCGAAGTCAGAGAAGTTATAGGTTGAGAGATAAAGCTGGTTGAATCACATGAATTCATGAACTGACTGAAACAAAAGAGAATCCAGGTAGCAGATAATTTATTCTGGGAAATGATAAAACTAAACTCTGGAAGAAATCTTTCGGTTTATTAAGTCGTTCATTATAAAGCCAATCTCTGCAGAACGTATTTGTAAACAGTACTGTATTACTCTTGTCCTGAAAATTAAAACACATTTATATCTGTGCTGATTATCACAAAGACTAAAAGCAGAATTTTTGAGATCGTTTTAAGGAACATCCTACATACATTGAAAGAACATTACATATGAACAGTTCATCATTTAGGAAGCATATGACAAAGTTTTAAATAGTGATGCCTGTGAAGTTTGAACCGTTCGTGTATTTTGTTCGTTCATAAAATGAAATTAAAACGTCATTCCAGTGCTCCTATACTTTAAGCTTCATCTGCTAGTGAACGGTTCACAGTATTTTGTACACCTGAACAATTCCCATTTTCTTACTTCATATAATTTCAGATAAACATAAACTGTTCATTATCAGTGATGTACGTGTATTTAGGAATGCTGTATATGTGGCAAAATTTGCATACAACAACCAATCACAAACTGCAATCATTGCAAATAGTCAAAAGATGCAATGCACTGGCACTGTCCAGCAAATAAGCACCTCCACTACAATACATGGAAGCTTTACAATACTTCTTCAATATTCTATAGTTACATTACTTTAACCCCAAAGTTTAACATTGACTGCAAGCAACTCAAATAGCCGACTGCTCTACCAAACATTTGGCCATCAAGCCAGATTCTCCTGCCATTGTTCCTGCTTACAATATTAACCTATATCGGCGTCGTGAACATTAATTACTGTGCTGATCATTTCATAATCTTTATTTCATAATCCATATTCAACTATGGCCTACTAGTTTGAATAAGGTGTGTTCGCAGCAGTCAAAAGAAATTAAGTGGTATTTAATTACATGTCCGTTTGATATAAAGCGAGTGGTACACAATAGATTACTGCAAAGTTTGAGCGATTTTGTCTAAATCTGAGGCCATGTCAGTGGACGTGTTCACAATTAGAAATTATCACAGAGACTTAGGAGGTCCAGAGTTTGCACTCCGCCTTAATCGTCTTTGCACTATTCACGATATTTGTGCAACTTCAGGTGAATATTACGATAAAGCTAACGTGACCTACCACGTGGTTCCTACCACATGGTGCTACCAGCGGTCAAATTGCTCATCCAGAGACGTGTTGCATCACCGAATCTTAAAGTACTAGGTTCTCAACTCCTTTCTGATTATAATAGGACCCTGACCACCACAGGACATCAATCTCTCTACAACCCTTCTGTTATGATGCAGCACTCATGAATAAGCTGGTGCCCTGTGTTTAGTATTAGAGTTGCTCTTTAGAAAAATGGAGATGCATGTAAATCCGATTAGAAGTAATTCTACACTGATTCACAAAGTTATGTAACTTGCAAAAAAACTGAGCTGAAAATGACGATCAACAACGTGCTTGTGTCAAGGTCAGAAATCGAGACTTCATGTGGTGGCTCAGAAAAGTCCAATGGTAGGATAACATGTCAAACCCCAGCGCTCATGAATAAGCTGGTGCTCTGCGCTCGGCCTTCGAGTGGCGCTTAGAAGTATTAAGATTACGAACTCCAAGTTATGAAATACGAGGCAAACGCTTTCAGCTGCTCATTGTACGCTTAGAGGAAAATGAAGGCACGTCACAAGAAAGTACAAACTCAGTTTGATTGGTGTACAGTTAACATTGACATAGAATCACCCTACAGAAATGTGCCGAATACCAGGTCTAAGGCAGTGACAGATTTTACACAAATTAACAATCACGAGTAACGGCAGCATGTTAAAGTGGACACGATAGCAGTAAACACTCAAATAGTGTTTCACACGTTAAAAAATGAGCAGATAACAGACAAACATTTTACCATTTACCAAAGAACATGAATGCAAGTCAACAACTTAGGCTATGTTGTTAATATGCTGCCCATGAAATAACTGGCGCTCTGTGAGATCCTTTTATATCTTGACTATCAATATGTTTTCACTTTAATACTTGGCTGAGGGTGTTAGAAGAGTTAGGAGGGTCAAACCCCCAAAACACAAACTGCATATAAAGCCCACACGAGACTTTTTCCTATCCTGGACTTAATACATTTTATTTATGGTTCCATGTGCTAGCACATAAAAATCCATCTGGAGGTACTAGTGTTGTATACAGTTTCACATGTCCTGAAGGACTTTGCTTCCAGGTGAAAGATGACATTCGGATCACACATATTTAAAATCAAGATTTTTTAACTTCTTGGATTAATAGATAGATCCGTGGCTGTGCACATGATTTCCAACTGGTTTACTTCTATAGATCTGAAAATTCTTCTACAGAGAAATACATGATAAATAATAAGCAGAAAAACAATATAAAAAATTTATTCTTGCTCTGCAGAACACTGAAAAATCTGAACTAGGATTAGCAGTGTCTCTTCTGCATTCAGCTGTACTTACTACTAAAGATAATTTAAAGAAAAGCAAACATTACTAAACACTTACTGATACAGAAATTTTCCCTGTTTATTAAAACCTACAGAGAAACACTTAATAAGAGTGTTGTATTATATGCAAACAAAATAAGGAATTTTTGTCTATGTTCTATAAAATAATCGACTGGAATTTTCCTAGTTTAAAAATATCTAAACAAATTAGTAATTTTTAAGGACATGTGAAAGAACAAAAACACAAATAAGAACTGCTTCCAAAGTTTTGTAATATTTGCAGTTTCATTATTTATGATTTAGAATATGATAGGCACATGTATGAAAATAAATTAACAAAACATTTAATATACGAATGATCGTCAAAATGGACACCATTATTGAACATTACCAAAGCGTATAGAGCAAATTGGTTAACTAACTGAGCTGTTTTGAGACGAGTATTGGAGAAAATTGATGAAGCTACATAATCTCTCACTTTTTAACTTGATTATCTATAAAACCTGAAACCCAAGATTTTCAAAATCGTTTGGAATGATTAAGGAATACAAAATAACCTAAAAAAATACTGAAAAGAATGAAAAACACCCACTAACAAAGAATTATTATGTCTAAAAAAATTTAAATAGGCAAAACAACAGCTAAAGAGGAGACAATGAGCACTGAGCATTGATACCAGAGCGGCCTGGACCTATCATCAATTCCAACAAGAAGGATGGGACTCGCCAGACGTTGTCGACATCGTTTCATTCCACAAGCGACCTTTACTACGTCATCAGAGAATTTTCCCCTCAAAAAGTGCAATGATCAGCATGACCCCAATGCCCAACAACATTCCAGCCGACTGCAGTCCGAGATGAAAGAGTGGGTGCTCACCCTTCTTTGGGTCAACTGATCTCATCTCTGGAAGCTGGAAAAGACAACAGAGACGTATCGAAAGTCTTCAGAGGATTTCCTCAAACTAATGTGTAACTGACAGGCTAGAAATAAACAGCATACTGGTAGATGATACCTATCTGGATATTCTCTATACCCCACACCAAAAGCTCTTCTAAAAATAATATATTCATGAACCAAAATACAAATAGATAATTTACTGCAACTTTATCCTTCTTAGCATATAATCCCACTGAGGAGTCTCACTACTTACTAACAGTGTGCATTCAGTGTACTCATCACAGCACGGCTGACTGGCAAGGGAAAGCAGAAATGTGAGATGCTCAAAAAACCAGGCACACATAGAAAAATTACAATTTCAAGATAACTGCCAAAAATGACGCTAATGTTTAATTATGTGTGTTTTGAGTTTGAATCAAATTCGAGTAACAAAGTTATTACATCATCCAAAAACAATAACTGGGTAATGAAATTTTGTGTTCATGTCATGTTTGGCCATTATCTTCAAATTGTGAGTTTCGACGTCTGCCTGCTTTGATAGAGAATATCACAAATATCGACACAAATATCTACCCCAAGCCACACGCCAACCGGAATGACCTCTCAACTCACCATGTCAACGAGCGCAATGTAGAGGAACATTCCAGCAATCATCGCAAATATCCACTGACTAGACGACGCGACGTTGCCAATGGCAACCCCACAGGCCATTCCGATGAAGCAGAGAATGGAAGAGACGCAGTTGTAGATGAGAGCTTGTTTGGCTGACATTCCGGCATTCAGCAGCATCGCAAAGTCACCTGGGAAAGAAACAGAAGAACCCCTTTGATGGCGAATATCCTGTCTACTCTGGATGGCTCTCATTCTGGTTTTATGTGTGCGCAAGTGACCGACCACCTATGGAAGCTTTTACGATTACCTTCACATCATTTGCTGAAAGAACGCATTCTTGTAAATTGACTGATAGTCACTTTGTGTAGTCTAAATGGCACACCCAAATACATACACACATACTGACAGTACAGGTTAGAGTTTCCCTGAGAAGGTTCCTGAGTAGAGACCTTCAGCATATTACCGTATCCACAATTTTTCTGAGTCACAGATTGATGATTGGCCATTCGAGAGCTGCACTAACAAATAGTAGAAATATCTGCAGATGTTGAGAGTTTCAAAGAACTTACCAAGTTCGTGCGGAAGTTCGTGGCAGAAGACAGCCACTGATGTGCTCAATCCGTCGGAAAGGCCACTGGCAAATGCGGAACCTGATGGAAATAACACACATGAAAGCAATACTTTTGTGAAGTAAAGCACTGAAAAAGCGATAAATCAAGCGCAAGATGTTACATTTAAGATTTTCACAAAATGCCCATTCCAAACTGTAGGGCCTACAACAGAGAAAGCACGATGCTGTCAAATTGCAGAGTTAAAATCCCATTTAGAGTTCAATATCTCACTGATGCAAACGCAAGTTACGGCAGGCTGAACATTTCTGGCTAAGTTCACTCTGAGCAAAGAATTCAGTGCATAAGTTACTGAAGTCTAAAATATTCTCTGAAGCTCTACAATTCTAGGCAATTTTTCGTTGGGGCATTTTTTTAAACTAGTTTGGGCATTTTTTTAAACTGGATTTTCTTACATTTTTTTAAACTGGCATACTTTTGATCTTGTATATCATTTTAAAACTGGTTCAGCTATTTCTTGAGCTGGTGTGGCCATTTTTTTAGCTGGTTAGACAATTTATTAAATTGGTTTTGTCATTTTTTTAAACTGGTATGGCAATTGTTTTAACAGGTTTGGCCATTTTTAACTGTCCTGGAGATTTTAATTGGTTTAGCAAATTGTATTGTAAACTGGTTTGGCCATTTTTAAACTGGTTTGGCCATTTTTAAGCTGGTTTGGCCATTTTTAAACTGGTTTGGCAATTCTAATTGATTTGGCAATTTTTAATTGACCTGGCTACTTTTTGCAAGGTATGGACTTCTAGGGAAATTATGATACTGAGTACAGAGATTCCGGAGATACTGACCGACAGCAATTCCATCTGCGAAGTTATGGAATCCATCTCCGATGATGACCATCCACGCGACGGATGCCACAGACCCTGGAACGGAGTGACTGTGTTGGTGCCCTCTGGTGTTGCGACTGTGGTCCCACGAAGAAAGATCTTCGGTCGTACCCGGGTCACAGTTTCTGTGCATCTCTTCGTGGGCAGCGTGGGCCAATTTCTGAACCCCTAATATTAAAAATTTAAAGATTTCTTATAGACCATTCGATCAATTTTTACGTTTGCATCGTCAGCTATTTTGGAACAGGATATTAGATTACATCGGTAGGATTTGCTTAGATTTCATTTGACTGGATTAGACTTGATATGTTTTAATAGAAAAAGGTGAAAATATATATTTATGCACTCCCTTCACTTATGAATAAACATCTGTATTATGTGGAAATTCGGTATCACCCTTGGCACAAGAACCCTTTTTAGGAGTGAGAAGGACGTAGGAAAAGACCCAGAAAGAACAGTAACACATAGTATTATATTATTATTGTTACAGAAACGTCTTCACTATGCATAGTATCAGTGGAATAGATTAATTGATTAAATTGAAATAGATAAGATTTGATTATGATACCTTTACTCGAATGAACCATCATCAGCTTTTCCTCACAGGACTGGACGCCCTCGCTGTGCTGAGCGAGTTTTATGCCAACTTTCTGCAAGTCGTCGTTCATTTGTGGATTTGCAACGGTTGCTGGTGGCAGTTCGTCTGAAGTGACCAACGGACTCTGCATTATAACAAGAATAAAAATTATAACCAATTAATAATAATAATAATCATAAAAAATAATGATAACTAATATAACTAATAATGAAAAAAGTTATATCAATAATATTATACTGTAATCGAACATATATATATATATATATACATACATATATATATATATAAATATATATATATATAAAAATTATACTGGTTACTATCTCTCTCTGTGCTTGCTTGTTAAATGTCATTACTAACGAATGAATATTTTACATCGTTTGGCAAAACAGTCCACAGAACATCAATTGGAGGAACAGCAGAGGCATTTTATTTTCAAATCAAAGATTTGCTGCAATGTAATTCCTGAACCGTAGAGATATTCCGCAGTAGTGTCTGTATCTGCACATGTATATATGTATGCAAACGTATATACAGGAACACATGTATTACTGGGCATATGCATGTGAAATGAAGTGAATGAATATATGATGCAAATGTGTTGGCTACGCTTCTTACAATGGTTAGTCCGGTAACTATTAAAGCAATATTTCTTGGTATGCAAGTATCCATATTAATGACATTTAGCATCATTTAGGCTAGCGTACATAGCGCCTCTGAGCATCTGTCAACCTATGCATTTGCACAGCTTCAGAGCTATTGACTCAAAACCTTTGCCGTTGGCTCAGGGAACACCTGGGACACGCAGCCAAGGGGTTGGTCACCCTCTTCTTGGTCTCCAGGGCCAAAAACCTGTCTCATCACCCCCCCAAGGAAAGTTTCCTTCCAGCAGCGTGTCACCTGCTGCACATTTTCCGACATGGGCATGTGATATCTGCCACAACTCTTCTTTTACACAGTCAAGGACGGTTTGGAGATATCGTACAGGTAGCAGTAGTTGGATATCATTTGCACAGTGGGTATACTATGTACTTTGTATGCATCAGTGTCTATACATAATTCCGTTTATGCATTTCCACACATTTACAGCTATTCGCCGTTCGCTCGGGGAACACGTGGGACACCCAGTACAGGGGTTGGTGAACCCTGCGGTCGCCATCTTCCTGTTCTCCATGGCCAAAAACCTGTCTCAACCCGTGCAGCACCGGGTTCCCCAGCTAGTAATATTATATACCAACCATAAGACTGGCCTTAGCCGGGGTTGGGCTGGGAGTACTCCTGCTGTTCTTGAAGGAGTGCCATATGAATCCTCAAAATCAAATTTTTTTTTAAATATAATAATTGTCCTCTGACAATCTGTCTGTTTTCAACTAGACTTAAATTTATCATTTAATATTTTGTGTGAAACCTTGTTAATATTTTCTAATATGCTGATTTGCCATATAAATTTATCTGACTGATAGATTGATATATCTGAGCTTTCGTGCAGAGCCTTTTCCAAACGGAAATCCATCTGAAACTCACTGGCTTTGCCTTACGATCTTTCTGAATTCGTCGCCAGTCGGAATAGAGTCCAACGAGTCGTTCGACGATAAAGAACAGAAAGATCCCTCCGACAGACGTCAGACCCAACCAGATGACGTTGCGCTCCCTCTCTTCATCGTTGTCGTGGGAACCGTGGTGATCAGACTCTGTTTCATTTCCATGATCCGACGTGTGCTTGTGACTGTGTGGAGCCAAGGCCTACAGCAAAATAACCAAAATATTTTTCATAAATTCCGATATTTCAACATTTCTACTTTCAAATTGAACAATTTGCCTACACTCAATATAACAACAACCACTTGCATTTGCGTCATCTGAAGACTCTGCTAATTTTAATATGCAAATCAGGCATGTAAGTTATGTAACCACGGTCTCACTCTGGGCCTGTACTTTCATTTAGCCACCAGCATCGTCATAGCTTCGGTGCATTGGGTTCCGGTTCCCCAATTGATAGTGGGTTACTTCAACAACCCATTGCGAGGCAGCTACAGAAAATTGGGTGCATTTACATTTATCGTCGTCCAATTCGTCCGATTTCATTCAGGCTTTTGATTTCGGTGTCTTACGTGTCTTAGGAAATATGATAATGGTGCCAGAGAATTTGTTAGATTAAATTAGATAATATAAGATTAAATAATATAAGATTAGATAATATAACATTAGATAATATAATATTAGATAATATAACATTAGATAACATGAGATTAGATAATATAAGATTAGATAATATAACATTAGATAATATCAGATTAGATAATATCAGATTAGATAATATAAGATTAGATAATATAACATTAGATAATATAAGATTAGATAATCTAAGATTAGATAATATAACATTAGATAATATAAGATTAGACAATATAACATTAGATAATATAACATTAGATAATATAATATTAGATAATATCAGATTAGATAATATAACATTAGATAATACAACATTAGATAATATCAGATTAGATAATATCAGATTAGATAATATCAGATTAGATAAAATAATATTAGATTATGCTAAATTAGATAATCTTAGATTGGCTACCATTAGATTAGTTAGATAATATTATTACATCAGATCACAATATGTTAGACTATGTTTGATTAGATTGTGTTATATTAAATAAAATTAGATCTAGTACATTTCCACGACTCTTGAGCACATACTATGATGACGTCACACATTCTTGCTTACATGCGGCAAAAGGTGAAGAAGTGCATCACCGGCCAAAGACCCGATTGCAAGCGCGACGAGAAACTGCAGAAGATGGTTGTAGATGACTTTATGCATGAGAGGAATGATGGCCACAGCAACGAGTCCAACAGCGCTGATGATGGCACAGGATGCGATGGCATAACCCCAGACTATACATGAAACACAAACAACACATATACTGTTTATTAGAAAGAGACATCACATATTGTTTAGCGTAAACAAAACATCACATATTGTTTATCATAAGCAAAGATTAATTCTGTATTATTACCATGAACCATCATTTTATGTCGCTCTTCAAACATTCTTAAACTTAGATATAAGTAAAAGATGATAAAAATAGTAAAATAAAATTTAATAAAAACCTTGGATTGGAACAATCAAGAAACTTTCAACAGAAAACAATAATAATAATAAATAAATACAATATTCATACAAAATAAATATATAAATTATATGAATATATTCATAAACATAGGTGCTAAATAGATACATTTTCAAATAAAGGAGACCACGAGCTTATAGTTTACAAAACAATAACAGATAGTAAAAATATTAATATTAAATAAATATTTCTATAATATATATATACACACACAGATATATAAAATATTATATACAAATATAGGTCCCAAATAAATTTATTTGCAATCCAAATTTGCAGTTACCTGACCCGGACGGCATATGCCAGCTCTTCCCCAACTTGTTATTCGTTGAATTCAACTGGTCAGCATCGTTCTCAGACGACTGGACATGAAAGAGCGATGGACCACAACCCAACCGAACACATTCGTCTTCGGAGTGCAGATCCCTCTCGGAACGACGCACATTCCTTTCCAATGTTCTTCCGGAACAGTCGTCCGCATCCAGAAGGAAAATCATCGAAGGACAGAGAGCGAGAAAGTCGTCTGTTCGAAGATGTTCGGCATCGAGTCCGTGAGCGCGGAGCAAGTGTTGAGCATCAAGGCACTGAAACAAGAAGTATGAGCATTGACCACTGAATATAAAATGCATCAGGACAGTTTTCAAAAGCATTAACTGTAAAGCCAAACAAATTTTCTTTCTGTCTCAAGAAAGGCTCGTGAACAAAAAGCCCTGGCGATAAAAAAATTTGTATCAAAGCTTTAGTGCAAATTTCTTGGTTAACATGACTGTTCTGTGTTCATTTTGTTTAAATTCACAATGAGAATACCACATGCTGCTGATTGACTCTAGTCACCATAGTAACTATAAAGGTTCAGAATGAGTAGCAGATGGGCTTGATTGGGGAATGTTACCAGAAATTGGCACAGAATTAAGTCTAACATCATACCTTTTGGTACAGGCTTAGAAACCAATCGCCCTCGTAACAATTCCGTGAATGCTAGAACGTAAAAAAACTCACAAAATGAGCAGAAGCCACAATAAAAACAACAGACTCATAAAGAACTTCGAACCTTGGCAGTAACATCTGTGTTCCAATCTCTTCCTTTGTTTCCAGAATCTCCACGATTTACAACTTCAGAGGCACTTTGTAATGTGGCAACTCCAGCAGAGTTTATGAGATCATCAACGGATCGACTGCTAGATCTCTGGTGGCGTCTTGATCTTGACCGATCCGTCCGCCTATCATCAACTGATATTTTATGATCGGTAGAGCTTCCAAAGTTCGACGAACTGTGCAACTCGGTTTTAAGTTTAGAAACACTGCCTGAGTACTCGCAAAGGCTTTGACGGCCAACCAGTCCAATATTGGTAAGCAGATTTTCTAAACTTTTGACAGATATTTCTCCTTCATTCTGACCGTATTTCTTAAACAACCTTTTCAAGACCGCCTCGGTGAGTGTCCTTCTAATCGACAAAATCTCAGAATTGGTTTCAAACTGTGAAAAATTCAGACTTTTCAGCTGCAAGCCCCCATATATACATCTCCTACTTTCAATCCTGGAATACTGTGCTGAGAGCCAGTTCAAATATCTGCCATGATTAGTAGAAGTCAAATCGCTACGAACCTCGCCATGGACGATTTCAACAGCGCGCGATAAGACGCTCAATATAAATATGGCGCACATCAAAGAACGCAATAAATACACGATTTTCACATGGACGTGCTTAACATAAAGATTAGCCATAGTTGTGCTGCAGCTAGTGGATGATGAAATGGACAAATTAGAACCTGCGAAAGCAAATAAACAAATATTTTATTAAATGCATACATGCATTTACAGATTATTAGCCAAATATTGGGCTCTCAATAGTGCAGAAGTTAGTGTGAACTATATGCTCCAACTGCGCCCGTACCAAACTCAGCAATAATAAGTACGCTGATCATACACTGTCGGTGGGAAGACAAGCCGGCCAGGGAGAGGAATGGTCACCCGATCTCATATGCCGGGACTTAGAAAATGAAGTCGCTGACACTTCATACCTACCGCTTCCGCAGGGCTAGATTATGGAACTGCTCTTCTTCCTCCTCGGGTGTACTCTATAAGTGAAAGTAGCCACGTGCCACTCCGAGCCACACTACGACTATAAAACACCTTCACCAATTTCCACAAAAGCACCACGCTCTCTTTGGTGTCAACTCCCAGATTCTGAATCAACCGTGCACCCTACAAATACAACCCCCAGCAGCTGCTTAAAATATATCCCTCGACGACAAAACTTTTCAAACGGTTAAAAGCAACAAAATCTCACGCTTGAAGCAAGCCAGTGTATGTGTAATGTACAGGCCAAAATAGAACACTACTCCAGATGCTGCATCTTTCCCATTTCATCACATAATAAAGATGGCCACTTTCACTTAACACACTTTCACGTTTTATTGACGTCGTCGTTGCGACTATTTTATAGCGCAAATTTAACGGGATAAACAGCGTTGTCCTCCAATTCCTACTGTTACAACTCAGCAGTTTTTAAAACTGTCTTGACTTCCCCCTTCAATTGTCTGTGATTATGGTGCAACCTTGATAACCTCGTCGTTCTCCGAGCACCTGCAATTGACGCGCTCATGTCACATTCATAAGCTAAGGCGCCTGAGAACCATTAGAATATACATTTCCGCTTCTGTCTTCGCAACCTTGACCATGCTTTCATCTGTTGTCACATTGACTCCTGCAACTCACCATTTTTGCTGGTCTTTCCAAGGCATGCATTTCTTCTCTGCTGTCGGCCTTGAACTCGATCGGCTTTCGATCTCTCTATACTCTAAATTTCAAACTACGTAACTGATAGTGTGGACTATGGATCGACCTGTTTGGTACACTGGTTTCTTGTTACTTCTCGTATCCAATACAAGAAGAAAATTAGGCCTACTGTAGCTCAGTCGTCTGGGCCTACGTGCACGCAAGCTGTCGTGCAAACCATCTTCTTGAATACTGTACTACACTTTCTTGTTACCCGTTTTAAATAGGGTGAAACCTCTGATTCAGCAAAATCGTGTCCAGACAAATAAATGATTCATTCTGAGCTGACGTCAGTCGAACTATTCAACGCATGATTATCACAAATCGTCAACCAATCATAAAACCATCACGTTTATCACGTTTGCCATCAAAAATCTTAGAAGTCCCAAAAGTTTTAGCGCTAAATTATCAACACATAGCTTGCCATCTACCGACTACATCGATCATTACGATCGATCAGTCAATCGGCGCATGAGTTTATTTACTTGCAGAGGAAGAAGTTATTCGTAGTTTTGTGATATCTATTTCTATAGGCAATAACTCTTTCTCAAATCAAGGAGAATGGCGAAAATACAAGCAACATTTTTCACAAAACAGGAACAGTGAGTCGGCCTAGCTAAATTGTTGCATTAAAATATGTGTCATGCGCTGTTTGCTGGGTTTTCGGCATTGATCGAAACACGTGGGTTATAGATAAGTATTGTTATTACAACTATTTTATGTTTTATGTTTATGTTTTCTTAAGGATTGCCTACTTAGGAGCGCTCCTAACCCAAAGCCGGCCGAACAGAACTGTCGTAAAGGTAGTGGAAAATGAGACAAGGGTCACAGGTATTTGACGAAGGGAGCCAATTCCAGGTCGTATGCATAGCTACGGAGAAGGCGCGGCGCTGGTTGAAAGCAGTACGAGAGTGGGGGAGGCAACAAATCAAGCTTGTACAGCTAAACTTAGAGAGCAGCAGCGCTGGACGTTCGTGGTGGAGCAGCTGATCTCCCGAAATGACTTCATGACATTTCTGTTCATTATCAATGTTAATAAGCGTGTCTGTTTTTTATCTTCAGATACTCTGTTCCAGATCATGAGGTACACATCTTGTTGAGTTCCGATGTTGAACAACTAAATAAAGTTGTTAACGGATTACTAAAACGAGGTAAGAGCCCGGAATTGTCATTGGTCTGTCAATCCATACGATTCTTCTTTGGTTTTGTGCCTTTTTGGCATGTTTGTACTTCTAATGTCACCATTCTTCTCATTGTCCAGCCCTCCTTTAGTTTGCTGTAACCCTCCTTCTTCATCCCAGTTCATTCACATCATTCTTGGTCTTTCTCCTGATTTCTCCTCTGCATTCTTCAACAATGGTCTCAACTAAATTAATTACTTGCTACTTGTAACTAGCTGGCTAATCGATTGTCTGTATTTCAAATTAAGAAAAACATGAATTTTTTAGGTGAAACTGAGCCAGAAATAAATTTTGAATTTCTGATTGGTGGCGAGTTTCTTCGGGTTAGCATCGAAGAACACCTTCGGGAAAGAGATTCGCTCAAGACACTTAAATCGGTGAGTTGTATGATGAATTTTTAACCAGTGCTTAACAGAGATATTTACTTTTATAAATGGCATTTAGTTGTTGATTTCTATGCAAGTCTATTTTAGTCTAGTAAGGAGTGCATAAACTGGATTGTCAATTGTGTGGTTGGGGTTCAGATACACAACATGGAGAATTTTTAAAAGATTTCACCACAGTTATAGACCACGAGAATGCTTCTGTGAATTGTAGCGGCATGTTTGCATAACATCAATTCAAGAAAAACTTTGTCTGAGGCACTAGTTATTTCACGGATCGAATCCACTATCGAAGATATATTGATCTTTTAATATTATAATCAGAGTACTTATAATGCACTGTTATTTTATTAATTTTGATCTTCAACTTAGATATTTAATAGTTTCAGTGCTTGTTGTTACATATATGTCTTTATAATAATTGCTTCTTACTGTATGTCATATTGTACATTTGCAAGTAGATTGTTAAAGAATATATGTACTCTACATTACTTTAAGACTTCAACTGATTGTAGATAAATACAAAAGAGTGGTTGAGGCATTTTTTTGCTAGACAGTGATCATTGTGTATAAAATTTCATTCTGTTGGCAACTAGCAAATCAAAGTGAATGGGCTGGTTTGATAAGATTTTGGTTCGATTATCTTCCTACTTGAGTGTTTCACTGTTTCTTTTCTGTAGGACACTCGTGTTGAAATAGAGTATGTTGAGTCAGCCAGTCCACCAACTCCTTCAGATTCGATCATGCAAGATGATTGGGTTATGGCGGTCAGAGCATCCCACGGACAGTAGGAGAAATAAATGTCTTTACTTTAGTACAGAGTAGTTTCATTTACCCCAGTTTATGCACATTGCAACTGATGGGTTGCAGGTTCGAACCCACCTCAAGTCCTGTGCAGTGACCTGGGACTAGTTGCTCACCCATAATTGTTCACGAGGAAGGCAAATTTAAACCACTTCGCTCATCTCAAACCCCGGGTGGCATAAAGCCAATGGACCTGGCTTCTGGCAAAGAACTTATGCGCCATTATGCTTGGCTCTCCTACGAAAACACTTGGCTCTCCTACGAAAACACTTGGCTCTCCTACGAAAACACTTGGCTCTCCTACGAAAACACTTGGCTCTCCTACGAAAACACTTGGCTTATGAGGCTGCCATTTCACACTTCTTTGTTTAAAGCCATTCTATACAATAAGAACCATTCACTTGGAGGCCTTTTCCCCAACCAGCATTTCACCTCTATTATAGGGTTAAACCTCGAAGTTAGCTCATAAGCTCCCAAGATAAAGACTCAAATCTTCATAAGCTCCCAAGATAAAGACTCGAAACTTCATAAGCTCCCAAGATAAAGACTCAAAACTTCATAAGCTCAAAGGATAAAGACTCAAAACTTCATAAGCTCCCAAGATAAAGACTCAAAACTTCATAAGCTCCCAAGATAAAGACTGGAAACATCATAAGTTCCAAAGATAAAGACGGAAAACTTCATAAGCTCCAAAGATAAAGACTGAAAACTTCATAAGCTCCCAAGATAAAGACTGAAAACTTCATAAGCTCCCAAGATAAAGACTCAAAACTTCATAAGCTCCCAAGATAAAGACTGGAAACATCATAAGCTCCAAAGATAAAGACGGAAAACTTCATAAGCTCCCAAGATAAAGACTGAAAACTTCATAAGCTCCCAAGATAAAGACTCAAAACTTCATAAGCTCCCAAGATAAAGACTGGAAACATCATAAGCTCCCAGGATAAAGACGGAAAACTTCATAAGCTCTCAAGATAAAGACTCGAAACTTCATAAGCTCCCAAGATTAAGACTCGAAACTTCATAAGCTCCCAAGATTAAGACTCGAAACTTCTTATCTCATATGTTATTTTTCTTAACACGCCATCACTTCCTTCTGTCTTTTTTTCTTTGTACACCTGCAACATTTTGTCAGTTGTTGACTCATTAATCCAATATATGATGATGATCATTTTGTAGTGTTCTCAGTGGATCCTATGACAACATTGTGAGAGTGTGGACCATCACTGGAGAGTTGGTACATGCCATGAGCGGTCACAACGCAGTTGTCAAAAGCGTCGCCTGGGTTAGAGATGGTAGGTCTTTTTCTGGTTACTCTACTATGGCGAGTTCATGAGAGGTTTTTATTTTGACGAGTTTCTGTTTTTACAACAATGCTTTGGTATTATGAGTTTATGTTACTGTTGGTTAATCTTATATTTAGCTTACAATGTGGTCAGTTTATCTTATATTCAGTGTTTGATATGATCAATTTTTATACACTCCGATTATGTAGCCGATTACTTTGAAACCAGATAGTTTTGTTCTTTTTTTAGCGATTATTGTGCAAAAAAGCAAATGAATTAATTGAAATATTTCTTATGGTTGTGGTGGGATGAGCATTAAATCATGTTGTGAGATGTCAAAACTAAGAACAATATTTCTAACATCAGCACCAATTATTAGGAAAATTGGTGGATTTTTTGCATAATCTTCCCAATTGCGCATACAGCTGTTTAATTGGTATATAACTCTATGACAAAAATTACAGGTTGCTGCTCATTGACTCATTGTTTATATGTTTGGTATGCTCTGCTGTAGAGGAAGATGATGGAGAGAAGACGTTTGTCTCCGCATCTCACGACGGAACTGCCAGACTCTGGCAGTGGAATCAGAAGACAAAGTCAGTCGAGTGCATCGGCGTATACGATGTGCCAGTGTCAAGCCGAGCGACGCTCTCGAGGAGCATTGACGGCCTTTCTGTCAGCCCAAACAAAGCTATGGTTTGTCTAAACAAATTTTTTACAATAAACATAATTAAATCAGTTATAAAATTACTGTTGTCTTAGGTTTATTGGTCAATACAGCACACTCAATCTCCAGACTGTTCCACATAACAATGAGATTAAGCTTCAATTCGGAATAAACGTCTGTAACCATAACCATAAGTTTTGAAGTTTTGATATATTCAACTATTCATGTCGGTGACTTAAACAAGCACGTGTGGTGCTCCTTTTAAGTCGCCATACACCTCCCTGGAGCAGTCTTACAGCACTTTTTCAAATCCTTCCTGTTTAAAGAAAGCAGTAAAAAATTTACTTGCACTGATAGTTGACACTGTGTGACACATCCTAGAACTGACTTCCCTTAGCTTGGTTGGATACCTGAACATCTGATTTAACGTACATGTGAAATTTTGGATGTACGCAACTTCATCTCGTTCCTTGCGCTCTGTTGATCGTCTTGATCATATTGTTTCTAAGACTAAGACTGCTCTGGTCCAATGCTGGGTGTTTGCTATTGTGGGTCCATCTACCTTCTATCACTAAGGACTAACCTAATGACTGACTTCTCTCCATCGGCTTCTCACTCTTTTATGGCACTTCTTTTTTCCTTCGGGTTTTTGTGCACAGAGTGCCTCATAATAGTTATATTGTGAGAGGCTATTTATATATCTAAGATATGATACAAAAGATATGATTCACGTCTGAAGGTTTCTGCATAATAATAATTACTGTATTCGTTGTTTTAGTTTGCAACTGCATCACAGAACCACATCGTCAACATTTGGTCAACAGGTGAACATTTTCTAACAACTGCTTTTAGGTATTTTGGTTGATCTGGGTTCAAAGTGTCACAAACTGTGAGCCCTACAAACTGTGAGCCCTTATTAGAAACTAATTCTGTTCTGAACCAGAAGTCTATGCAAAGACTTCAGCGCAGAGGTTATATGTTCTTGCTTTCGATGTAGTTGTTATGGCTGTGGTCAGAGAGTGCCCTATGTACAGATATTGGTTTTTGTTCTTACAGAGCCATCTGGTGGTAGCGATAAACCAAAGAAGAAACGCAGGACCGAGAATCCCGTTCTAATGAGCGAGGTATGTCTGAAAATTTACGAATGAGCATCATGCTTTTTGAAGAATAATTCTTAAGCGGAGCAAGAGAGGAATCTTCCTGCCATGCTTAGGTACAGTTAATGACATTTAGGATCACCGTTTTTATACATAATTTTGTCATACGAGCTAAAAACGGTATGTCCGTTGGAGTTCAAATTGATGTGTTTACATCCTGACTTAGAATTTTTTATGTAGTCATTTTCTATGGACGATCAAATCAGGCTTATGCAACTCATTGGAATCCACACTGATCGACTTTATAATCAACATTTAAGACAGTATTTTCTAGTTACAACAAAAATGTGACGACAAAATACTACTAACGCATTAATTAACAAACAGATGATTGTAATAAAATCAGTAATAAAACTGTTGATCAATCCTGGCTTTCATTTTTGGCCTCATCAACTGTTTTCTTGTGTCTATTGCGTAAACATAGTCCTCTGTTGTTGTCCTCTTAACTGTTCTGTAGGTGCCGCAACTGTCCCTCGAAGGCCACACGGACAGCGTGTCCGCCGTCTGCTGGATGGACAACAAGACTGTCTGCAGTGCCGCAATGGATCACACGCTTCGGTTGTGGGATGTTAAGAAGGGCGTTCACAAGACCACCATCGTGAGTTACCCTGACGGAAGAGAAGTTTTAAGATCCATTTTAAATCGAAAGCTACAATTAGATCTGTGTAGATCATGCTCTTAGTTATCTGGGGTGGAAGATCCTGTGATGTGCACGGAAATTGAGGGTATGGCAGAAGTTTGTTTATCATCATGTTTTCTCATGACTTTGCCAACCTTTTGATGCCAACAAGACTTGACTTCCTTTGCTTTTATTGAAGTATATGCTGTGATCTGAGTTTGCTACGGTTGTAGGATATCTATAGATAATAAATTTGCTATATTTAATTGTTTTTTGTTTCTTATGTTAAATGCTTGTTTTATGTTAATTGTGTATCATTAAACAGACGGGACCAACGTCATTCCTTGATGTCCAGTATTCTCCGCTGAGTCATCTGATTGTGACCGGTTCTTGTGATCGTAACGTACGATTATATGACCCCAGAACTACAGGTCAGTCGTAATGTAGTTGTTTATTGCACAATACAAGCATCACAGTACAACCATGAATCCATAGGGAGTCCTTCAGTTCAATAGAGGCCAAGAAAAGCTAAATCATTTATATTAACATTGGTACCTCTTTCTTAGTTAATAGTCATACAGGTATCTTCTCACTTTTATTAGATCCTAAGTAATTACAATAATAATAATAATAATATAAAAAAATTAATAATATCAATAACTGCTGTTCATTAATAGTCATAACAGTCTAGTAAGTAAGTAGTGCAGCATATAGAGTAGTTAGGCTGAATGAGCAAGTGCTTGTTATATTGACCATGAAATTACTTATCAACACTAGAATAGTTTAAAAAGCAGAAAATTTAAAAAGAATATGTGCTCACATTTGATCAGTTTAAGAGCTCATTCAGTTCACTTACTCCTAGATTACAGCAAATCTTTCTATTTGCTGGAAACCCTGATTTTGTGTTGAGCAGCTTTTTATTTTGATTTTTTCAGAGGTTTAGATATTTATTCATTTGTAGTTGTTTCTTTTTAGAAATTAAATTTGAATTGGTGCTAGACTGCAGTGTACAATCATTTTATCAAGTCTCTTAAGAGAGTCTAAGCAGCAGACTCTGGATTAGTGATAAAGCACTCGATCGAATAGACCATGACTGGAATAGACCATGACTGGAGTAGACCATGACTGAAATAGACCATTACTGGAATAGACCATTACTGGAATAGACCATTACTGAAATAGACCATTACTGGCGGAAGTTGCTGGAAGCTTAACAGAACAGGACACGTGTGTATTGTATGTGAATTAAATCATCCGATTGTGATGGTTGTTAACAATCTTCTGATCTGAATGTACAAATGATGACAGCAATCTCTTGTTTGTCTGATTCGTTTTCTGAATTGACTGCATATTGTTTTAAATGTTTCATCTTGCCTGCTCTAATTGTGTGTTCTTTCATTAACTTTATCTTGTTTTCGATTTCAATCCCAGGTGCCACTCTGGCAAAGTGCTCTTATACGTCGCATTCGCTGTGGGTGCCGTGCGTCTACTGGTCCCCTGTCAGTGAATATCATTTCATTTCCGGATCACATGACTCTGTGTTCAAGTTGTGGGATACCAGAAGGTTGGTCATTTGTTTTCAGAATTTACTAGTACCCGATTATACCTTCTGCCAGTTTCTCAGTTCTAAGCTGTTTGAGTATAGTTCATTCTTTTCATTTAAACAGAGTTTAACGCTCTGCTTATAATCCCAATTAGTAGCTTCTATGGTGTCGGTGTCTAGAGCGCAAGGCGTCGATATCCAGAGGACCAGCTGGCAAGACGGAGTAGCGGCCTAGAGTGGATTAGCAATTTGAGAGAAGTAAGTTTTAAGTTGAGAACAAAATGAGACTTGCAATTGAGCAGAGCACACAGACACATCTTGAATCTGGAAGATCAGCTGAGGAGGCTTAACAGAATTGTACAGTTGTAGGCTTAGCACTCTTAGTCAATTGACTACTTCGTTACATCATAGCCTTTGACATTGGCTCTGATACCATCTTGTGCATGATAACATAAAAAGTAATAACTTGTCGTCATTTGTTCTTACTGTACTTGCATCTACCCCGTTTGCATCTACCCCATTTGCATCTATCCCGTTTGCATCTACCCCATTTGCATCTATCCCATTTGCATCTACCCCGTTTGCATCTACCCCGTTTGCATCTACCCATTTGCATCTATCCCATTTGCATCTACCCCGTTTGCATCTACCCTGTTTGCATCTATCCCGTTTGCATCTACCCCATTTGCATCTACCCAATTTGCATCTATCCCATTTGCATCTACCCCGTTTGCATCTACCCCGTTTGCATCTACCCCATTTGCATCTACCCCGTTTGCATCTACCCCATTTGCATCTACCCCGTTTGCATCTACCCCATTTGCATCTATCCCATTTGCATCTACCCCGTTTGCATCTACCCCGTTTGCATCTACCCCATTTGCATCTATCCCATTTGCATCTACCCCGTTTGCATCTACCCCATTTGCATCTACCCCATTTGCATCTACCCCGTTTGCATCTACCCCGTTTGCATCTACCCCATTTGCATCTACCCCATTTGCATCTACCCCGTTTGCATCTACCCCGTTTGCATCTACCCCGTTTGCATCTACCCCATTTGCATCTATCCCATTTGCATCTACCCCATTTGCATCTATCCCGTTTGCATCTACCCCGTTTGCATCTATCCCATTTGCATCTACCCCGTTTGCATCTACCCCGTTTGCATCTACCCCATTTGCATCTACCCCATTTGTAGTTACAACTATGCTGGACCCTCTGGGCCTAATATTTTCATGAATGGTAATCATTATCTCAGCAAATGTTCTTATATATTTTATTCGATCACATGACATTTAATAGAATTTAGGCCAGTGCAGAGAATGCCTCTGAGTAGATATCTTGATAGGTGCTATATAAATGCTCGATTGCATTATGTATATGACAATGGCATTGTACTTGTTCTTAGATATTTGCTTTATGATCATGGTGGAAGATGTTTTGAGATTCCGTTGACAGATATTCATTTCTGAAGCATACAATAATCTTGCACTGCATTTTGTTCTGTTTCAGTCCAAAGGCTCCTCTCTACGACATGACAGGTCACGAGGGCAAGATCTTCTGTTGCGATTGGTCAGTGCCAGAGTTCATGATAAGTGGAGGAGAGGACAAACACATCCGACTGTTCAGAAGTTCAGACAATCCGACCGACGATTAAGAACAGTGAACAGTTGCAAAGCAATTAGAATGTGGTTTCGTTTTAGGGGAACAGTATTGACTGTTTTCTTAAGCTGTGTTTGCTCTGACGGATCTGTGAAATTTATCTGATGAACGATAACATTTGTAATCTGCGTTGAGATCTTCATCGTATATGTCAGGTTTCCATCTCTGATTTTTCGTGATGTCCTATGATCAAGATTTTCTCATCAAATTAAATCACTTCGTGTCTTTTCAGTGTTGTTATGGATAATAAAGAGATTAAGTCCAATTCATTTGAACAGTATCACCAAGATTTTTTCTTAAAAGCCTTTTGGGGCATTAAGAGTGATGGGTAAGACACTGGCATGCAGAGCAAAGGAAGTAAGTTCATTTCCCACTACCCCTAAGGTTGACTAGTCCTCCTTTCACTTGGTGGTGGAATTGGTTAAATAAGATTGTTATTATAATGAACACTGTAATGGGCGCCTTTGCATGACTTGCTGAAGTTAAATTTAACTCCTGTAACAACTTGTCATCATTCATTCAGACTATACTTGCAATCAAACTGTAATTTGTCAGTTTTAAAGTTAAAACGACGATATATTATTATTATTATATAACATACTGAGACCGTAAATTAGTCCACAACGTTACTATTGCGCCGAATAATTTCTGCCCTAATATTCCTTTATACCTCTGTCTTCGAGTTGCCTTGCTTGGCAACAACTCCAAAAACCAAGCATACATCGTCGATGTATGTATTAAAAAGCCGCCCGCGGGCTTTTACTGGCCCACCGACGATATATTTCTGGCCCGAGAAGCCATGTCTAAAGACAAGACAATTGAGAATAAAATGTCTAATTTGTCAGTTTAATGGTTCATGAGTTTTCTGTGATATTTGTAACTGATATTGCTTATCAGAATCTCGTTTTCAAAGCCTAATTCAACTGTCTATATGACCCCTCTGAGATCCCTTAGTGCCCCCTACTTTTCCTCATGCGTCTTCGGCGCTCTGGCCCGCCATTACAAAAGCGTTTGACACCTCTGCCGTTGGCACACGTGCACCTGGGTGACCTTTAACACGAAACTGAACCAAACTTACTTCGCTATCTTGTACGGGCCATCCACATTATGTACGCAGTGAAGGGGAGGGGGTTTCAAATTTCTGCGATTTTGCGTACGGGTGTAGGCCTACTTGGCTGTTACGAAAAGGACGTTGGGGTAAAAGAGGGCCAAAAGGGATGGAACACGCTCCCGTTGTGCTTGTCACCCAGGGTCCACTCGACTCACTTTTATACTCGCTCTAAAACTGCTCTTTTTCAGCCGTTCCGGGGTCGGGGGCACTCTTGAATCCTGAATAGTAGCTAAGAAGGGCGCTATATGAATCTTTGTAATGAATGAATGAATCAGCTGTATCGTCTTCACACAGAGCGGCTTGTAAACTCTGGTTTACTTACTTGCAATTATTTGACCGGTGACATAAAAGTCACGTGACTACTTAGTGATTCGCGACTGAGGGAGAATGCGTGCTCGATAGCAGTCGACGACCAATTCAGCGACAAAAACGCTGCTAAGATGTCGGTCAAAAGGACAAATTTTCTGAGTTTTGTTTTGGTTTTTGGCGTCGCTTTTGATTCTTCTCAATCAGGTAAATTTTATGGGAAAGTTGACTGAAGAATTGTTGCCAGCGGTCGAGATGTTTAGAGTAAAATTTAATGCTATGCAGGGCGTGATGATTGTTTTTATTGCGCTTTCCAAAGCCATGAGTTAATTAAGTCGTCAATGGATTTTGTATGTTTTGTATCATTTATAATGTTGTGAGATTCTTTGGATTTAATGGGTGGGAATTTTAAGTTATGGTCAGGCGTAATAAAGCATGCATACACCACGTTGGTAACAGTTTCATTATTCTTTTTTATTACACACATGTGACTTTCCAAGGTTGCACATCTCTGTTTTTAACCACGGACATATTTACGCGAGATACCGATCAAAAATTAAAGTTGATGCGACTTATTTCGGTATCATTTTAGTTTCTGCGGACTGGAGCTAATAGTGCGCTTGAGTCATCTCAAGACCCGATTTACTGACCTCAAGGTCGCTGAATCATTGAGCCTTGAAAAAATCATGTTGCTGAAAAGCTAATGAGTAATTACATAGATAGATACACTAGGCCTGCCTATAGGCTACATGTGGTTCTGTAGAAGGACTGAAGGAGTGGACAGAGCATTTTACCTATGCGTCTTGGACTTAATGTAATAAAGGTCCTAAAAGCAATCCACACCAGAAGCAGGGCTTAACAGAACTGGAGAAAATGCATTGCTACAGAAATGATTGGTTGCTATAAGGACTTGAGCTATGAATGAAGATGCATTTAAACGTGTAAAGGAGTGTATTAGGGATATATTGAAGGGAGAAAGGATCAGAGGAGATCTAAGGAAGGCTCATAAGATCATCAACCCAAATGAATCACTACAGAGTGAGAAGTCTGTTGCATTTGCCCCAAGCAAGGACAAGGTATAGCCCTAAATCATTTAAGAAATTGAAAGGAACCCGTAGGGCAGATATTCTTCAGTGCAAGAGTTGTAGACTTGTCCTCGAATGGTTTGGATGATAGTAGAGCCTGTGTATACACTGTCTATAGGTAGAAACTATCACAGTAGGAAATTTATCAAGCATTGCAGGTTAATTTGCAGTGGATTTAACACACCAAACGTCTTCTGAAGGAGGGGTCCACTTAAGGCCCTTCTTATTAGGGCTATGAATTTTTAGAGATTAATTAATCATTAGTCAATAACAATTAATTGATTACTTTTGTGTTGGGTCCTGCATTGTAATCTGGGCCCCATTGGGCTCCACCCTGGAGTATTTCTTGAGAGGAATCGCTTGTGAAGAGGTGCTCAGTAAGTCAGGGACTGCATCTAGAATTAAAAAATGGACAGTGGCAGTAATTACTGAGAGAAACAGTTATGAAACAGTCAGTTTCATTAGAGACGGGATATTGCTTATCAAGTGGAAGGGGTGAGGTTGGAACAAGGAGGGGAGGTTCGAGGTAGGAACGGTAGGGACTAGGGTAGCCAATTCCATTCTGTTAGAGGGTTGCAAGCACTGGTAAAGTGGAGAGTATGGGTTTGACCCTCTCCAGAGAAAGTCACTGTGTAGGGACCTTGTAAGTCGTTCATTGGCAACTGCTTGTTGCATGCTGTTGACTGTTGCTATATGCATATAAATCATAATGTGTAATAATAATCATGATAATAGTAGTAATTACAATAGAGGTCATTTGTTGATTTGCTGTTATGTGTCTTGTGAATATAGAGCCGTTTCGAGGTCATGTGTACCGTGGAATAATCAAAGAGGATGCCGTGGAGGGTGACAATGTCGACTTAGACTCACCCCTTTACGTTCGAAATAAAAATGGTCTTGCCAGGGGTAAGTATCCACTAGCAGAACTGTAGCTATATTGTATTGTATTGTATTGTATTTTATTTACAAATTTCTATAGTGCCTCTCCGTCGTCTCCGAGTCCAACCCAATCAGAGGCGCTCCTGGTGTGAAAGCCTATGGGAAAGGCAAGAACGGTCAGAGTGGGATATCATTCCAAAGCCAGGAGCCAACCTGCACATAAGCTATATCACACTATTATTGCTGTATGATCTTCTTAGAATGGCCGTCACCTAGTTCTCCCTATTCTTCTGGATTGGTTAATGAGCAGCAGATGAAAATTGATTTTTGTTTTATAATTCCTTGTTTATCATTCGTTTTTCATATTTTAATCATGTTTGTATTTACATTTTTCTATTATTTTTCCTGGCATACTGCTAGTAATTTTCATTGTATTTTATGCTAGTTTTGGCACAGTTTCATTAGGCTTTGAATTTTAGCATTTAGCACTTTAAAGTCAAGAATATTAGTGACTGAATAGGCAAAGCAGCTTATCATTAACATGTCAAACTGTTTGTATCTTTCCTTAACATTTTTGTGGAGAGTAGGCCTACTCATACTCCACAGTTTTTAAAGATTCTATTAGCATATTTTTTTGCTACACTGTAGCTGTTCTGCTTGACAAGTAAGTGAGTAAGCTTCATTGATGCTATACAAATAAGTATGCATACTTACAACACTGGTTGCAACATTGAAAATTTGGCCAACCAATATCAGTGAAAATGCTGTTATACTATAAATAGCTTAAGAAGTCTAACTTTATGAACAGTTGTATAGTTTGGAACTAACAGCATAAATCTTTACATTGGCATGCAATTGAAGACATAACTCTTAGATGTAATACATATTTTTTCAATTAGTGAATGATGAAGGATTATTTGGAAACAATGCTTGAAATGATGGCAAGATAATGATAATTATGTCCTCTTCTGTAAAGGTCAGACTGTTAATGAGTATTTCAGTTTAACCACATTTTGTGATGGCAAGGTTTATTAGCATCGACCTCCTTTCTTTATCCACTCTTGGGACTGCCCGGACTTGCACTGTAAAATTGAAGCAGTGGCAAGGTTAAGACTGCTAATAGCTGTTTCAGTTTAATGGTGCTGTTTGGTAACAAAGATCATCATGGTCACCTATTTCTTAATCCTGGCTTCAGACTACACTCCATTGGGGAAATACTTTTCTCTCAAAATTTCTGCCCAACCTGCCAACTCAGCTATAATGAGAACACACTGACTGTAAACTGTCAGTGTGTAGTTGAGAATGCAAGGGAGAGGACTGGCCACTGTCCTTATATGCCGAGGCTAAGAAAATGAAGTCCCTGAAACTTCATATGCTTGGCTGCCGCAGGCTGCATGGCTTATGGGACAACTGCTCATTTTCTTCTAGGACGCTGAGCAGTTGACTGAATGCTTTTCGAGAACTTCAGTTCAGCTTTCTCAAAAAATTATCCAATGTTGTCACTAAACCCCCCACCAGTATCTTTTTTCATCAATTAAACCCCAATGTTGGGCTACCAGCATTGAAACCCCCAATGTTGTGCTATCAACACTGAAACCCCCTCCACCCCCAGATATTCTGTTGGCACTGAAGAGTCTACTTTGCTCAGCCCATCATAGAAACCTATCAATACTTCCAAACGGAATCCCTTGATGTTATATTCAAATATTGACAACTGGGACTAATAAAGTGAATCCTCAGAGTCATGCATGGACCCAAGGTCAAAGTGTCATTTGTCTGTAGCACTCAGAGGACCACAACAATCCCATTCATGCCCTCATCTGCACAAGGCAGTGGCATGGTGGCCGATTGGTTAGAGCGGTCGGCCTGTAATGCTGAGGGTACGGGTTCGATCCTCGTCCAAGGAGTTACTGTACCTTGATCATTAAGGTTCACTTTTGTAATGCTATCTTTGCTGGACTTTTACTGTTTAATGTTTTGAAGCTTCGATCTATTTTCAATACCGCTCCACGTATTAATATGGGAGGTGTCACCAGGTTTGGCTATGTATATCTTCCATTGCATGGGAGTCTTTACACTGGGTCCCCTTCAGTTTGAGATCCATTTTCTTGAGTGCAAATGTCCTGTTGACTCTGCTCCATTGTACCTTAGGGACTTCCACGTTTTAGTTTCCTTGCTTCCTAGTTGTGGCACCTTTTAGTCAACTGCCTTGGACCTCTGACTTCCCTTCGTTTGCATAGTGCCACTTTTCTGGTGAACCTACGTCTTTACTATATACCTACCATTTATAAGGGATGGCTGATTCAGCACTTGGTGGTCAAGGCTTCCACTCTGGCATCCTGGCTTGCTCACTCATACTTACCAGCTCACTACTCGTTTACCAGCCCACTCCACTCACTGAACTGGCAAACAACACTAATACACAGACAGATACACTTACACAAGCATACATGCATGCACACGCACACACACACACATACCAAAACACACACACACATGCATACACTCGACCAGAGACACTGAACCAGATGTATTACTGTGTTGTTTTTAGCGGAGGAGATTTGTGGTTATACCATTTACAAGGCTCCTGCTGACTTACCCTTTAAGATGGTACTGCTTGAACCCTTGACTGGCAGCGCCAAGATTGTCCTGGCTGACGGCAGCCACGTCGATTACGAGAGACAACACCAGTACTCGTTCGAAATCGCAGCACACGACTGCAATGTTGGAAGCAACATGTCACACTCCGAAAGGTAGGTCTTGCAGATTGAATAATGACCACAGTTTATATGGCACCTCTACAAGATGATTCAAAGCCAGCCAATCGCTCGCCCGTGTCTACTCGCTCATCATCATATCTTTCTCTAGCTAGGCCTCCAGCCCTCCACTCTCATGCTCCCTGATATTCTGCAACTACTCGTTAGTCCATGCTGTAACCGCTGTTTTGAATAGACTCCCAAAGATCTCTCCCTAATAAGTTCATTACTCATTAGCATGTCCTTCACTAACAAAATTCTTAAGGCCATTGTCTGAAGCCATAGTCTTGATAAAGGTTGTTGATGATAACAACAACAACAAACAACAACAACAATAATAATAGTAATGATAATAAAGTATATAATAATAATAACAATAAGGATAATAATAATAATAATTATTAATGATACAACAAAGCCCACTACTTTATTATGTAACTTCCACTAAGTACTACACTTTCTACTACTTCCACTTAAACTACTACTTCCTCGACTGCTACGTACTGCCCCTACAACTAATAATAATAGAAATAATTATGATGATAATAATGACAATAATACAGCCAGAAATTGTCGAGTACTCATCAACTGTTTCAAACCTCACAATATTTGTACATAGTTTTAATAGCTGTGGTAAAAATTAAAAAATAATGATAATTACAACAACAACAACTATATATGGTTGTCCTTTCATGACTTTTATATGGTTACTGTTTAATGACACTGTGTCATAGAAAAATGATAAGCATCACACTCCTTCTTTCTCCAGGTTTAGGCCTGGTGCCGCACTGCCGAAGTACGAACAGTGCAACCTTGTGCTTATTAGTCGTTTTAGAACTACTGAGTTTGTGATTACAATTACGTTTCCATATGCATTGTGGACACAGTAGCTCTATAGAATCTGTAAATTGCTCTGGGATACAATATAGTTGGATAAATTCAATACTCGGGTAGTTGACCAGCAAAGCAAGGGTTATTGGCAGCAGCTGCTCCTTTAAGTCCTATGGTTGATATTAAGTTGTGTTATTTATCTGTCTCTCCAGTTGATCGTTGGTAGGGCCCATTGGGCGTCTTTCGTCTCTGATCAGCACCTATCTTCCCCTTGCACGTTATTTCTCATGGGCAGTTTCTGTGTCTCAAGAGTCCATTGCTATCTGACCATGCCTTCTCATCACGCAGCATGGAGTAAGAATAAGCAAGGGTTTTGCACGCATCAGATATGACTGCAATATTAAGACCCTGTTGGTCAGATTATCATGAACTTCATGGAAATTCTCTGTAATTTCAGCAAGAAAGTAATGTATAATTATGATGATATTCGTTTAGAAAGAAGACAATCTGACAAAAATGCAGAAACACTGACATGAGTGACAGTTGACAATAAAAGTTGCAAAAATTGAATAACAAGTTGTATTGCTATGACTGCACACAGTAAAGGACTCTGTATGCATCCTCGTTATCGCACAAGATTATTGAACTAATTTATACCTAGTTTAGTGTTCTTAAAGTGTCTATTAGATTATTCAGATTGACAACTCTTTCAGCACAAATGGTGCTGTTTTATTTTTCAACGCTATCCAATTGCGTGTTTCCACTGTATTTATATGTCGATGGACTCGATCTTATGGACTCAGACTCGAACACCTCTGGACTCAGCCTAGATGGACTTGGACTCGACTTGGGTGATCCGACTACATTGTTGCTATTCAATGAAAAATGAGCTGTATCTCGGTCATACAGTTGCTTTGGAAAAGCAAGTACATTTAGAATTATATATTGCTGCAGGAAGCAGACATTTAAGCAGTCACACACAGACAATTAGCCAGACACACACAGGAACCCATCAATTTTGCCAATTGTTCGAGGATTGGTTTTGATACTTGTTCCTTACCCACTTCGAAGCATTCACCACATCCGCTCTCTCCATTTCCCATCCTCATCTTTTACAATTGTCAAAAAAAATCCCAGAGGACAAATCAGCTTCAGTGGCTGGCATTTGATTTATTAAATTTTACCCACCATCCGGGTAAAAGTGTTGTCGGCATCGCTTATCTGCTCTCTGCTGGCAATCGATATCCGCAGAATGGTTCGGATTAAGCATCGGAAACAGCGCCACGAGTGAATGATGTTTTCCGGATATAATGTGCTGCCTGCCGCATCAGTGTTGCACATGTGCTGACTGTTGGATCTCTCCAGTAATAGCTTTTCCACACAAAAAATATTCCACCTAGAGGGAGGCAATTCAACCACTGTCCATGTTTAATTTGTGCGATTCTCATCATTGACTTGACATACCAGTATATGCTGGTTGGAGCCAGGGTTGCATTTTGGAAACTCTGCCACTGTTTGGACTTTGACAGTGCCAGTCCGAAGCGTGGAGAAAGGAGGAGGGCGGTACCAAATCATCTTCGACTTGGAATGGTGTCGTTAAAAAAATCAACAACGGTTGTATTTTGGTCTATGAATAATTATTTTTGAGGTAAAAATAGATTGTGATGACTGATGACACTGGGTTACTATGCAATACAATACAGTTGATTTGTATTGGATATTAGCTTCCTTCCTAAGTTCAGAAGTGCACACACGACCATATAACAGAGCATGAATGGCGCTGAGCAATTGTATGTGTAAGACTTGCTTCAAGTTCCTATGCGGTGATCGTCTGTGTGGATGGCTCGAATGCTCTTTCCACAATTCTCATATGCTTCACTAAGAAAAGAAACCTTAGGATCACTACGGAACTTGTGTCCCATCAGCGGTCTTTCATTGACCCCTTTTCTTAGATTTAAATCATACTTATATTACTTGTTGTTATCAATAAAAAACAGTTTAATATGTTACATTATTATTTCAAATAAAATCATGTGCAAAAGAGACAATGATTGTCGGATAGTGAGTGCATTGTCTGATAGCGGTGTTTATGTAGGGAGCTGGTGCTCATCGATGTAGAGGACGTCAATGACAATCGACCAGAGTGGGCGCGTCCTGCCTTCTCTGCTGAAGCGAACGAAGGCAGGATATACGACCGCCTGCTCCGACTGGAGGCGACGGATGCCGACAGCTCCGACGCCTTCTCCAAGATCTGCCGCTATCACGTCGTTACGAAGGACGTACCGTTTGAGGCTGATACAAGTGGTTCGTTGAAGATTAATCAATCACATGGCGTCTTGTGCGGTGTCTGGTGTTGGATTGTGTGGTTTGAGTGGTCGTTGAATAATGTCTGATCTGGTCTATTGACTTTTGTAGCACCGTCAGTGCGATGTTCCATAGGCGTTCGTATTGTATTTACAGTACAGTCTAATCAGAGGCGCTTACAGTGCAAAAAGTGTGGTCAAAGTGTGACGTTATCTCATGGACTGGGGGATATAAGTTTAATTATAATTCATCATCAGTTCATGACGTCAGCTATTTAAGGGCGATGGGTACGAATAAATGATCTTCAGTGTCCTAGGTCATTTGTCAAGTTCTTTGCTCCCTTTAGTGTCAGTCTAAGTGATAATGTGATGTCCTCATTTATTTTATCTGTCCAGCATAATCTTGTTTTATTGTTCTTTCATTTCCTTTGAATTGTCCTTGTAGTGCAGCGTTACTCAACCTTTTAAGTCCTGCGACCCCTTAATAATATTTCCAAGGTGTGGCGACTCCAGCCATTAAAAGTATTGGGTTACTGTCTTCACCACGTGTTTACTACCATGCATTTGACTTCTTATCATTTGATAATCCATGCACCTCATGCATAGCAGCATAATCTATCTTTGATTAACAGAACGATTTATAATTTGTTTTTGGTAATGATTTTATTAAATGAATCATAATACAAGAAATAAATAAAGATTAATTAAAGTCACTACAGTAGAAGACTGGTTTGAGTGATAATCACGATTGCATAAGTGTTATATATGAAATACAAGGCCAACAAATTTCTGAAGGTTCCAAGCGACCCATTGCAAATCGTAAGGCGACCCCCGTGGGGTCGCGACCCACAGGTTGAGAACCGCTGATGTAATGCATTGTTTAGAATTCAATCAACTGGCATTCTCTCTATATAGGATCAAATTATCCATGTCTTCAGTCAATGACTTTGTCTAGCAGAGTTCTTTTGATACCTAATAATTGTCTAATGTAATTGTTTCTTATAATTATGACAGTTTATATAGCTTCTTTTGCACTGTTGAGTGCCAGTGCATGTGTTACATGGTAAGACTTTTGCAACACCATTATCATACTAAAATCACAATTGATGGCAAAATGAAGGGTTGAGGCAGACGAGAGGAAGACCAAGACAGATGACGCTGGATTGGATGATGGCAGGTGGATATTGAAAGCTTATAGAAGAGGCACGACATCGAGTGGAGGAGTGGCACCGTTGGACATTAATTTTGAACGTGTCTAGGAGGCAAAGAACCAAAAGAAAAAGCACCATCATCATGAATTAATGAATTAATGAATAGCTTTTTTATCATTCAAGACAAGACATCAATAGATGATGGTCACATCGTGTGAAACTGTTGTGGAAACTATTGTTGAGCTTCTCAATAACACTGCGATCCTGAGCTCTATTAAGAAAACTTAACAGTTACGAGACAGTCTCTGAAGTTACTAGAAGTTGCTGTTATTTGCACGTAGGTCCTGACCTCCCATCTTGGGTAGGTAGATTGGGGTGCTCTATGCTACAGTGGTTTTGCATGCTGTACCCTCAATCAAGAGGTTAGAAGTTCAAATCTTTGCCAGGGCAGAAATTTGCTTCAAGATTTCTGCTCCGTCTGCACCCTCTGGCCAACTCAGTCATGATGAGTCATGAGTACACCCACCATACGCTGGTGTGATTAGACATTAACAAGTCCTTCACTAACATATTATGCTTAAGGCCATAGTTTGATGCCATAATCTTGATAAAGATTGTCAATGATGATATTAACACTGATAATAATAATAATAATAATAATTTATTCTACTATGCATACAGCAGGGTTGATTTGTCTAGAAGAAGCAGAGGGCTGATGAGAATTTCTGGGAATCTGAAGAATTCTGTACCATATCAACGCCCTTATAGCAGAGGCTGGGGGTTGACCCAGCCCCCTCACCTCCTCTAACAATTCGGACACTGCGTGCAGGATCTTGTCCAAAGACGTAAGAATGGGTAGCGACAGATGTTGAGCGGTTGGGAGATTCGAGGAGTAATAAGGGAGAATGCCCCAAAGGGAAATTGCGGTTGAGTCTCTGTGGCTTGGTCATTGTTTGACCGCTGTTTGTCAGTGGTCAATCGAGAGACGAGCGCATGTTTGAGTGGATGGATGGACACTTTCATTGCAGGCTCATTTCTTGGCGTTTTATCAATGACAGGGAAGAGAGAGAGAACTCTGTAAGTGCTCATGGTATTAGTGGCAGCAGCGGTAGTAGTAACAGTAGTAATTACTATAAGAAAAGAACTGAAATTCCTTTGTGTGTGGGCGTGCGTGCCAGCATGCGTGTGTTTGTGTGTAGGTGCGCGCACATGTGTGTGAGTGTTTGTGTGAGTTTAATGACCAGCCACTACTAGAAGGCTTTCAGTCCAGCTTAGCGGGCAGGGTGGGGAGATGGTTGATTGGTAACACGCTGGCATGAATATCAGAAGGATGCTGGTTCCCTGCCCGCTGGCCCCATGAGTTTGACTAATCCTTCCATTATCTAGGTGGCATTGGTCAAATGAATGGTAGTGCAGATGGTCGCCTTGTGGGCTGCTGTACAGTTAAATTCGACTGAGCACTGTCAAACTGTTTACAATCTGTTGCTACTGTATAATATAATCATATTGCCGTTTGTAAGTTTAAATTTAACAAAAGATAACATATAACAGCATTGTTAGTATAAATGTTATCTCTTTTGTTGTCTAAGCAATTTATCTTAAATCATTTAATTAGGTTTAAGTTATGAGCAGGGATCTTGGAGGCAGAAGGGGCTGTCCCCTCCGAAATTTCAGGTGTAAGGGATGGAGCTGCTTAATGCTTATATACCCCCAATATTTGATAAATATTTAATAAAATTAATATACATTTCTACAGTGTTTTCCACTGTTCATCCCTTTTTGCTGCCTCCACTTTAGAGAATGGAAATTTTTTCCAATCTGTGCCCAACCTTATTTCTTTTATCAAACTGTCCCTCTGAAGCCCAGACCCAAGTCTTCACCTATGGTTATGAGTTTGAGGTTTGTCTGTAGGTTACATTCACAATACGGAGCCTCTGAACTACGACCAGAAGCAGAGTCACGTCTTTGAGGTGACTGCTGAGGACTGTGGAGGTCTCTTGTCAGATCCTGCCTCTGTCACAGTTGCTGTTAACCCGGTTTGTGTTCCTCGATGGACAGGTCAGTGCTGGTCTTGCCCGTAGTTTTTTCTAAGGATGACGCAGCACTCGGCTCGGATACCCGACCCAGCCGAGTAACATATTATTTGGACTAGGGCAAACAATAGGTGCCAGGGTAAATAAAAAGTCTGAATTCTGATTATTTTCAGTATGAAAAGGATAATCGAATTTTTAAAATTAAATGATGACAATCGCATTTCATTTTTTAAATCACTTTATCACTTTCAGAGTGAAAAACTTAAAATTACAAAAACAGCATTCATGCATTTTTTTTAACTTTAATGTTGACCTTATTTTGAGCTGGCATCTCCTTGTTTCATAGAGCATTTGTTGGTTCCTTAACAACATTAGATGATTTGATTGTGTTTGCTGAAGGTATTTCTGATCGCTTGGACTTTCTTGTTGGTACTCACCTGCTGATGATCGCACCTCATGCCCAGTTGGATACCTGTAACTCTGCTTGTAATCTCACGGAGATTGGCATCACTGTTAAATTAGACACTAACCATCTGGAGAGAGACTGCGAAAGAGACACGGCTTCTGTGGAGTCACAGCTTAAGCTATGCGGTAAGCAAGGAAGGCTTTTGTTACTATATTATTTAGGATCATATAATAAAAATAATAATTATGATAATAATAATGATAATAATAATGATAATCATGATGAAATTAATATCAATAATGAAGAAGTTTAGCGATGTCTTATGACAGCAAAGGTCTTTGATGTCTGACCATTTTATTGACTCACTGGTCTATAATGATAAAAATTTGTTCACTTAATATAGCATATTTGTAGTTGAGGCTCACAAAAGCACTGCATTCGTTTCAAATGCCTTGTTCTGCTGATGAATATTCATGACTGGTTCTATGAAGTGCCTCCTTCTGCTGATGAATATTTGTGACTAATTTAAAATGGCTAGTTCTCCTGATGAAAAAATTCATTGATAATTTAAATATGCTGTGTTCAACTGATGAATATTCATGACCGGTTTCGTGAAGTGCTCTGTTCTGCTGATGAATATTTATACTTGATTTCAGATGCATAGTTCTACTGATGAAACTTCATGCATGATTTCAAATGCCTTGTTCTACTTAATATTCATGCATGATTTCAAATGCATGGTTCTGCTTATGAATGTATTCAATTATTCATGACTGATTTTAAATGCCTTGCTCTGATGATGAATATTTGTACATAGTTCTACTGATGAATATTCATGAATTCAGATACATTGTTCTGCTTCTGCTAATAAAAATTCATGACTGATTTAAATCAGGCGCATCCGAAGAGTTTGTTGACCTGCCTTCTCTCGGATCCTGGACTGAGAATCGGACAGAGGAAGAGGAGGGACTGAATCGCGTCCTGGACTTTGACGGCGTGGAGGACGCCATCTTGATTCCGTCGGAAAGGTTCCGACCGGATCTCGGAAGTCGTTTCACCCTTCTGACGTGGATGAGGCATTCGGAGGACGGAGCGCTGGGCTATGACAAGGAACAGATTCTCTGTCACTCTGATGGAGAAGGTGGGTGGTCACTAGAAGTCCATTGTTATAATGGTCATTCATTCTGGGCATTTACATTGTGCTCCTTCAAGAACCTATTCAGGAGCACTCCTAGTTCAGACAGCGACTAAGGAAAGGTGACTTTAGGGTTTTGTTGGGCCACAAGTAAAGAGTGGAGCTCGACTGATGTATGCGGGTGTACTGTATCAAATTCTGAATTACTGACCTTGCATGCTAAATAAAGGCTGTAATTATAATAATAATTATAATAATGATGATGATGACAACAATATCGTGAGTATGGTAATTAGTGTATTGTAATCAGTGTGGTGCTTAACGCTTGATTCATGTGATGTTGGAACCTGCTTCAGCCATGAACCGTCATCATTACTCCATCTTCTTGCACAACTGTCACCTGATCCTGCTGCTGAGGAGAGAGTCGACCGGTGAGGCGGACATGAGTCGATTCCAGCCGACGGAGTGGCGCTGGAAGCTGGAGGAGGTCTGTGATGGAAACTGGCACCAGTACGCTATCAGCTTTGACATACCAGAGGTACGGAAGATGTTTCTATGCTTTGAACTGTTACAATGATGAAATAGGATAAATGGTGTATCAGCGCCATTTTTACCACTAGGCCAGCAAGGCCCCAGCCTAGATTTAAGGGAGCGACAAAAGTTGGATCTAAAATTTTTTACACTAAAAAAAGTAAATGGTCAGTGGACTAAGGACGAAATGTTTAATCATTGTGTTATACTGTTATTAAAGTTTAAACTAATACACTCACTAAGTTAATACTTTTTTCTTTTAATTTTTTAATAGAAACAGACTGGTAGTGCTGGTTTCTCTTACTAATATAACATATGCTAACATTTTTGAATTTCGATATGCAATTTCAATTTTGGGAGGAGTGGCATAGAAATCTCGGCCTGGAGGGGTGGGGCAAATTGTTGAATCCACCTCTGCTTCATATTAGTAAATTGTGTTGAACTCTGTCTAATCAGAGAGCGTCATTACATGGTATGGCCGACCCTAAGAAAAGGACAATTTACACCAGTTCAAAAGTCACTGACAGTCATTTGTTATGTTGTCAAAGGTGTCAAATTGACCATGTCCCTGTCTGAGTTTGGGGCTCAAGGATTAGATGATGGTTGGAGCATGTTTGCATTTAGTTTAAAATGACTAATTATTCATAACATGCCTACTGAACTGGAAAAGTCAAATCATTGTTAAAAGCCAAAGATCGATGTGAAGAAAATGTGATAAAGAAATATGGCATTGACCCCAGTTGACCCCCACTTCTGAATCTGTTAATTTTAAAATCGATGCTTTTCCCCCTTTCACTATATGACAGACAGAATCTTTTCCAGGTTCGCTTATACGTTGATGGAAGACGATTTGTGGAGACGCGACATAATCCGGTCATCATTGACGACTGGCCTCTTCATCCGACAAAGTTCGTACACTCGACAAAACTCGTTATTGGAGCATGTTGGCATGGTGAGTTCGAGATCGTTACCATACATATATGTTGTTACCATACATGCGCACATACGTGCCTGCCAGTTCATACGTACAGGTATATGTACTTGTGCATACATGTATACATTATTCACGCGTATTGGTACTTGTGCTCTGTTGATCATCTTGATCTTTTTTTTCCTAGGACTAAGACTGCCTTGGCCCAACACCGTTGGTCCATTGACCTGGAATGACCTAGTGCTGAACTAATGACTGGCTACTCTCCATCGGCTTCTCGCTATTTAAAGGCGTTTCTATTACCCTGGAGTTTCCTGTCTGAGAGCACCTCTGAATAGTTATTCTGTGAGAGGCATTACATAAATCTAAAGATATGATACATACATACATACATACATACATACATACATACATACATACATACATACATACATACATACATACATACATACACACACACACACACACACACACACACACATATGAAAGTTATACTGTCATTTGATGATGACGATAGTTTTTGTGCATCTTCAGGCAAGGATCATCGCATGGGTGAGCACTTTCATGGTCAGCTGGCTGGACTGTCCATCCTTGCAAATGCAACGGAGACTGACCAAGTCCTGCATTGTCTTCATAGCTGCCAGGAGAAACTGGACTTCACCCGATTGGATGACATGAACACTGGAACGGTAACTAAAGCACAAGTTATTTATACCAGTGATTTTGAGTGAATGTCATCGTAGTGCGGTGGTTGGTACACTGTCAGATTTGCACTGCTGTTTAGCACTTTGACATAAACACAAAAAGGTACAAAAGCTGCAGTTTAAAGATGGAATAAGTAAAAATAATAGTCAAATGGCTAAGAGGTTAAGAAATGTATGAATATTAACACCTTTTGCTTAAGAAAATAACAGCAAAAGTGCATATAAAAGCGAATGGGAAACCAATGCCGTGCATCATTCATTCATTCGTGAAATTTATATAGCACCTCTTCAAGAAAACTACTCAGAGGTACTTTCCTCCCTTGCCAAGGAGAAAATACTTGAGCGCAAGGTAGAGAGCAGGCAAATTATTCCGGAAAACTTAGCGGGAGCCAATTCCACGTCACAGCATTAATGTTTTATTGAAGCTTATCAACTGGCTACGAAATCGTAACAGTGAAAACTGTTTTGTGGGAAATATTCGACAGCATCAGAGAATATTGCACACTTCATATGCTGAGGCTAAGAAAATTAAGTTGTAACACTTCATACTTGTGGGTGTTGCTGGAATGAAGATCAAAATACAATGGATTTTATATTTGCAATGGGCTTAATATTTATGCATTCATTAGCCTCTTAACCATTTGACTATTATTTTTATCTATTTTGTCTCTTAACTTGAGCTTTTGTACCTTGTTGTGTTTGTGTCAATGAATTTGTATAATAAACGAATGGTAGTGATGGTAGCTACTATCATTACTTCTATTACTACTATTACTCCAATAGTAGTAGCAGCCAATATTCCCTTTTGTTTTTTTTAGATATTGTGTGCAAGAAATTTTGTGTATGCAACATTTTATAAATGGTTCACACTTTTGTGCGCAGGTCCGAGCTGAATGCGATGTTAGTTAAATTAAGATCATATCTAAAAGTCTACGGTGATGTGTTCTGATAAGTTAAGAAAGTTCATGTCTGAAGATAAATAAAGGGATGTATCAGCGCCAAGGAATCAAAGTTTCTGGAATAGGGTAGGTCGCAGCCGACTAAGAGATTCAATTTACGTAGTTTCATAAAAAGAAATTGTGACTCACTAATTTTGCAAAAATGATTTGTGTGCCCACACTAACTTCTTGTGTGTGCTGGCTCCATGGTCCGTGTGCGCACGCACGTACGCACAGATTAAAGGGAACATTGGGAGCATCCGGAA
Organism: Bimastos eiseni; assembly: GCA_959347315.1. Classification (NCBI taxonomy): domain Eukaryota; kingdom Metazoa; phylum Annelida; class Clitellata; order Crassiclitellata; family Lumbricidae; genus Bimastos; species Bimastos eiseni. The sequence goes on from OY365806.1 coordinate 2,789,620, forward strand.
CAGTAATTGTTGTTGTTTTGTGTGTTTGTTAAGTCGGTTTCGTTGAACAGCGAGATGTCTTCGGTGACGATCAGTGCCACTTCGGTCCATTCCGTTGAGAGTCTCTTGCGCCGCATCAGCTACATCAACACCCGGATGAAACCAGTGACTGGACATCGACCGCTCACCATCAACTCACATGCAACGTGAGTTCACACAGAGCGTTTTTGTCAGCAGCAGGATATGTTATATGTTGGGTGTCACATAATGAGTTGTTCTGGGATGCATCAAGCCTTGCCCACAGTGTAGTATTGGAACTCAAGTGAATCTATATAGTTCCTTTGAATAGCGAGTTTCATGAGAGGCGATATATAAATTGTCAAATACAATACAATACGACTGTGAAAATGGGTAATTTTGAGGTGCATCAAGCCTTACCTACAGGGTAATATGGGAACATACAAAAACTGTTGGACAGGGCAATTTAGGTAAGCATCTGCGTAGTAATATTTTAGTAGTACAGTAACATACTAAATCTGTTTAAGGGTGTTTTAGAGATGCATTTAGACCTTATATGATATAATACAATATAGCTTTTTAATATGACATTGGAGAGACTACAGTCATTTTCAATGGATTGCCTGTCTCTGGAATGTTGCTTTTCGACAACTCTGTCTTGGTCTTGTCTATATTAAGACCGTTTGACCAATAACACAGCAGTCTTTTTGACTGTGAAGTCTTGGTCTCAAGTGCACTCGAGTTCATTTGAAAGCCTTGGTTTTTGGTCTTAAGACCAAAGGTTTTGGTTTTAAAGTTTTAATTCATGGTTTCAAGACTTGCCTGTCAATTTGAACAGTAATTAATCAGAGTTATTGTAAGGTCGTTGTAGGCCACACACTCCTACACATTCCAACACACTAACTGGTAACTCATCATGATTCAGAAATGCATCCATTTTTTAAATTTTAACTTTCGGACAACTATTTTAGCTTTCTGTTTTATCTATCCTGTTTTACAAGCCTTATTCTTTCTCTTTTGTTCTATCTTTGCTCAAGTCAATTAAATAACCTCTCCCACTGTTGTTATTTTTTTCCTGTGATAATAGTTTTGTAGCAATTACAGATTGGAATGTTCATTGAAGTTTGTTTTCTTTACAGTTGCTCAAATCATGAGCCACTGATGATAGCTACCACTAGCATTCTGATAACTGTGGTGGAACTTGCGCGACCTACACTCGTACTGAGGACTCCCGCCAGTCTCCTGTCAGTTGGTGAAGACCAGCTCATGAAGGGGGTCAATCTCTTCGCTAACCTATCCATGACGCTTGCTCACTCGAAAGAAAATGACCAAAATACTACTGACAAGAAAGTATGGTCACCTTTACAGTTTATAAGCGTTGACATAATAGCTGACTGAACATAAGGCTAAATCAAAAACAATATATAAACCTCTCTTTATTCCTATATATGAGAATATATATTAAAGGAAAAATATACTTAGAAGAACTGCATACCATATATGGATAGAATTTATAGCTCTGAACCCAGATCTGCATAAATATTTTTATTCCACACCTGTGATAGCAAATGAAAGAAATATGAACATTGGCTCTAACACCAATTTGAATGCAGCAAAAGCATAGATTTATAGATACACTAGATATAGTGAACTTAGAAAACTTTCTTGCAGGAACAATGATTGTTATTCTTTGACATTTAAAGACTATATAGTTAATCATTATTGCAGTACCTGAGATAATAATAGCATTTAATGAAAATTCTGAATTGTTTAATCTTTTCATTCAGGTGAATGATGAAGTTGAAGACGGTGTAAGTCCTGAGAATCGGTTAAAGATCGACTCTTGTCTCGTTCAAATGGACTCTCGTTTGAACCACTCTTACGAATATCTCCAGTTTCCAAGTGGATTGTTTAGTCAACTCAGTCTCCTGGTTGATGTCAGTGAAGATGGAATTGTCATTTCAGGCAAGAACATTAGTCATCAGCACTTAGCAGCATTTGTGTCATCATCATTTGTCATCAGCTCTTTGTCATCAGTTTTTTGTCATAAGCATTTGTCTTCAGCATGTGCCACATCATTTGTCATCAACATTTGTCATCAGCATTTGTCATCAGCATTTGTCATCAGTATTTGTTTTACAATCATCAGTGTTCATGTTTTCTGGCCTTCTCGTTTAGGGGCTGACACAATGTCGAGCTACGAAAGGGCGGTGTCAACCGTGGAGTACGTCAACTCCCAACCAGATGAACTGCGTCAACGATCCTTTACACTTGGATGCACGGAGTGGACCGGTCAGCTCATCAGTAATCGACTGGACGTCAGGGTCAGTATGACTAACCCATTCGAAACTAACTATTTTCTGTAGTGCCATTATCACAATGCACTATTGTTTGACCTGAAGTTTCAGTGAACAATTGTAGTAGTTTTATTATTGTGTATTTATCAAATGCCAGTGATGATGATGAAACAGATGAGTTCTCTGCACAAAGGCAGATCCATTGACTTTTATGCCGTCAGGGGATGAGATGAGTGAGGTGGTTTCCTGTTGCCTTCCTCAGAGACAACTTGTCCCTGTGACTTGAGTTGGGTTCGAACCTGCGACCCCTTTGGCTGCATGGCATAGAACATATCGCTATGCCGCTGTCTGATTACTGGGCACGAATTGACAGTACTGAGCAACTGGGGGTGAAGGACTTGCTCAAGGCCCTAAGGCTATAACCAATACTCTCGACGTCACAAAGGTGAACGCTCTGGCCCATCAAAACTTGTAATCCAATAGATAGCGAGGGCAATATTCATTCATTCATTCATTCATTCATTCATTCATTCATTCATTCATTCATTCATTCATTCATTCATTCATTCATTCATTCATTCATTCATTCATTCATTCATTCATTCATTCATGACGAAGATTTATATAGCGCCCCTTCAAGGCTACCACTCAGGAGCGCTCCCGACCACACCATGGCTAAGAAGAACAGTTTCAAGGCGGGTATAAAAGGAGTCTGAGTGGACACTTTGCGACAACCGCAACGCCAACGGGAGCGTGTTTCAGAGCGAGGGGCCAACCACTGAGATTTTGTTTAGTAGTTGTACGGGCAAATGGGACAATGAGCAGGCCTAACTCAGTAGAGCGGAGAGAGCGGCGACCCAGTGCACTCAAGTAGCGTAACAGAGATCACGAAGATAGGCAGGGGTAAGACCTAGCAAGGACTGCCATACCAAAGAGATGATACGATAAGAGATTCACTGTTGGAGAGGGAGCCAGTGGAGCACATGATGATATCTGATGGATGAGGGAAGCCAGAGCCAGCATGGTTTCGTCTTTGATTGGATCACAATCTTCATTCGTCCAATAGACTTGACCTCTTCGTTCTACGTACTAGAATTATTATGACTAAGTCTTGCTTCAATTGGTACAGATCTCTGGAGCATGCTTTTTCCTTTTGTTCGCTCTACAATTCTATCTGGCAGTTCTCATCCTCTTTCGCTTTTCTCAAAACCTGCCTGTTCTTACAGGGCCTTGCGCACTGGCAGCGTTTCTGAACGGTTCACCCTACTAGAGGCGCTTTTGAAATACTTAGACACAGTACAATACATAGGTAATCTAACAGATGCTTCTTCATTGTTCTTTGTCACTGAGAATGAGTATAGTTTTCTTTTGCCTGTGGCAGTTGGAAGTTCTCCACCTGAGCAGAAGAGCCACGGTCGTTCCAAACGCTCACGGAAACGAGAAACTTCTTCAAACCATGATTCATAAGTTGGCAAAACCAACGAAAATGAGTTCCATCTCCTTCAACTCCAAAGAAATTGGTCAGCAGCTTTCAATTTCATCTTTTCAACATAATTTACTTGTTCTGTTTGGTATTGCTTCTAAATCTTTTGTAGAACCTGGGACTAATATGGAAGTGATATGAGGATGACAAAATTTAGGTCATTGACCTAGATTATGCGTTTGACTCTGATGTTAAGAGCATCACTGAATAGTGACCTTGTAGGCGGAGTATATATAAGTAGTTACTGTTCAGGAACATCTGTTAATAGTCACCTTATAGATGTGGTTTATGAATAAATGAAGGACTGAGTGTATAATTATATTTCTGTTTAGGTCTAGGAATGTGTTGTTATGTTTATGTTCTGATCGCTAGGTCTGGGAATGGCAATTATGATTGTGCTGTGTGTCGGTACGTTGGTCATCCTAACCGTGCTTGGGGCCATCAAACTACGCACCGTTCAGGGCCAACCAGGCGATGTTGGCGTTGATGACAAACCGGAAATGGAGTGGGATAACTCTGCGTTGACCATCACAGTCAACCCTATGGAGCAAGAGGTCAGTCAACAGCAGGACTAATTAAGTTCTCTGAATTTGCCATGATATGTCAACCAATGTTCCCTCTAATCTTTTGGAGATCATGTGCACAAGAAATGTTCTAGTTCACACTTTTGTGTGCAGGTCCGAGCTGAATGCGATAATAGTTAAATTAAGACCATGTGTAAAAATCTATGGGGACAAGTTCTGATGAACTAAGAGAAGTTCCTTGTCTAAAGATAAATAAAACCTAAGAACCAAAGTTTCTGGAGTAAGGTAGGTTGCAGCCGGCTGGGAGACTCAGTTTACGTACATTTAGTTTCATAACAAGAAATCGTGACTTGTTATTTTTGCTAAAACAGTTGTTTGCACAAACTTAATTCTTGTGTGCATTGGTTCCACGGCCCGTGCACGTGCGCACAGCTTAGAGAGAGAATTGCGGTCAACTTTAGTTGAGAAGCGACTTTGTTGGGTCTGCTTTTGAATTGACCTCTGATGACTCTCCCAGACATTCATGCTATGTTTATGAACTGAAAAATGTTCCTTTCTTGTTGACAGTTATGTAGGCTAGCACAGAAATTATTCCTGATCTGTCTTGCTCTATATAGGATAGCAGCACTTACAGATCCGGCAGTACCTCATTGGTAGTGCTCAGTTATATCTAAGCCATCTCTAGTGCCCGGTTTCTGATGTAGCCTCCTGCGTGGCCCTCAGCTCTTCGGATAAGGGGGGAGCTTTTGGTCCCTCATCATCAATCTTCTATCAAACAGCCTTCTCGGTTGTAGGCCTCTGCACTTAGAATGGTCTCCCGCTCGCACTGTGTTTACGGCCTTGGAATAATTTGCCTGCTTTCCAACTTATTATCAAGTCCTTTCTTTTGGGAGGGAAGCGTCTCTGAACAGTTTTCTTAAAGGGCGCTATATAAATTTCAGAAATAAATATAAATGAATAGACGTTCGATGGCAGCAACAATAATGATGCGTTCAGAGTACGCTTGATATAACAACATGGAGTAGTCAAATGTGTTTCAGATGTACGATGAGCCAGCAGACGAGTGTAGCTTCCATGGTAATGACACGGAGGAGAGCGAGGAGGAGGAGACGACTGTGCACGAGAACGAGGCTGAGGGTTCCGAGGAGGAGGAGGACGGGGAGGAGGGAGAGGCGGGCAAGGTCGTCAAGCGCGACCTCGAATGGGATGACTCTACCCTGACCTACTAGGAAGTGCATGTCCTTTGTTGGACAGCGGCAACTGCATCCGGTCAACGTTATTGTCTGTACAAACATCCTGCTTTGTTTCGTTTTGTGCTGCCATCTGACTTTTTGTCAAGAGAACGCCAGTTGCTGATCAAATTTTTGAAGTCTCGAATAATTTCCTAGTTGGATGTTCGACTGTAAATGCATGCAAGGAGCTCTTAAGAGACATGCTAGGAAATGAAAAAAATATTAATGTGTGGGACAGTCGATTGGTTGATTGATTGCTGACCCTCCCTTGGGAGGAGTTAATTCAAGCCTGAAGAAGACAAACAGTCGCTTGCTTTTTTTAATCATGGTCAATGCAGTCGTCTTTGTCACAGCTCTCATCAGTAGGCGCCGAATTAAAATTTTTTGTGCAGGGGCAAAAATATTCCAAGAATTAAAAACAAGCATTGCGTGTCTTAGCGAAGTTTAATGTGCATGCGTTGTAAGCGTGCACTCACATGATCATCACAGCTGTTGGTAGTAGCACGCTGTTTACTCACAGGAGCTTGTGATAGTGTGTCACGTGACTTCTGACTCTCAACTGTTTCATTATTAGCATACACACGCACAATATATAATAATCATAACCATAACAGTGCCAAAAGATACCAGGGCAAAACCATACTCTAGTCCTGGTACATTCGAAAGTACAGGGGTAGAAACCCTCATTGCCCCTGTGGGAGTAGGCTCCTATGTAATTGGAATGCGTGTATTATGGGTTGGAGCATCCTTCCTCTGATAAGCAACTGTGTAGGGACCTTGAGCAAGTACTTCACTCGCATTTGCATCAACCGATGCCTTTTGATTTGATTAAAATTGTCGCTTTAATAAAAGCATCGTAATAAAAATCATTTTTGTATATAGACCTTATTTGTCAGCACTGCCACATGAACATTAAGCATAATGTATACATGACTGCTTGGCTTATGTAATGTCAAGTGGACTTGACTTTGATCTTAAATATACAATAGACAATTGTTTACATTGTTCTAAAAAGGAACTATGTGGCTATCTCTTTCAAGATTTATATGCTTTAAGGAAACTGACAACTTTAATTCCTAATTATGCTAATCTGTAACATGTGAAGAATGATCAGTTTATTAATTAATAATAGTATTTTAAAACTCTGCCAGAATTTCTTTATTCCTAAGATAATTTATCATCTCCTCAGGTATTATATTTACATCGGAGAAAAGTATTACAATGCACTATAAATGTAGTATTTGTAATAATGGTAACATTGATGCTAACATTTGCTGTATGTGTTGATCTTACAAACCCTTTCTTTGCTTAATATCTTGAGGTAAGTAACCAGATGAATGATTGATGAACTAATATTATTAATGTTCACGGCTAGTGGTAGTCTTTTTGTATTTGTGATGCAGTAAACTGTTATCAATACTATTATAGTTTTGTTTAAAGATGTACATTTATGTATATTACACAGAAATTAATCATGTTGCAAAGTGGATCTACTGGAAAAATCATGGAAGAAGAATTAATCGATTAATAACTTTTCCAGTAGACCAAAAACGCTATTAATGTCTGTATCTGCAAGGTATAACCTGTGGTAGCGAATTTCAGTGGTCTTGTCTAATCCGACAATCTCTTTGCGTGTTTATACCTGTTTTTTGTAGCTTTTTACTTACTAGTTGTAACTCTTTTCTAGGCTTGTTATTGAATGCCTCAAGTTGAGTGACGGTTGATTGATTGTGGTAAAGTGTCCTATTTGGTTTTGTTTCTTGTTGGACGATTTAATATGGAAATCGACTCGAATGGAAGGAGGACATGCACCATTGTAGTTTAATCCAATAGAACGTTGTTATTATTGCGGCACCAATGAGAGGTGTTTATGGAGAAGGAAGGATAGAGGACATTTCTCCAAAGGTCTATACTAAATTATGAAAATCAGGGCTGAACTCGGCTCAGCTCGACTGCATTTGGTAGTACTCAACATTAACTCGAACTTGGATAAATAATGGGTCCGAGTTTTAATAGAAATCGGCTTCTGATATTCTTTCTGAATACGAAAAGTTATTTTACTTGCAAAACGACAATCAACCTAACTAAAAACAGAAATGCTGTTACTATTAGTACTTACTAGTTACTACTTCCTGGCGTAAACTGAGTCAAATCCAAATTCATAAAAATCAAGAGTATGCGACTTTTTGTAAATATTGGAAACTCGGACTCGGTAGGAAGTTGACTCGGTTCATCCCTAACGGAAATTGTACATTTTTTCATGGCAGGCTATAACTGCTAGTTGACACCACAAAATGCATAATTATGTCGGTATGCTAAATCTCTACGAAGATACTGCGTATCACCTTGATAGTACGTTTCAATAGCACCTCTGTAATCTGTCAGTTGAGGTTTTATGGAGACGATAATTATTGTCTCAAACCGGGTTTAGAATTCTTCTCGTTGGTCAAAATCATACATGTTGATGTTGCTGTACATAAATTTTGAATGACTTTATATAGTTACTGTAAGGCATTCCAGCAGTTGACTTTGATCAGTGTTGGCCATAACTCGGTTAAATTGCCTTTCGTTTATAATGTAGCTTTTATTTACATAGTGTGGGTAACTGCTGTGGAAACACAGTTCATTTAATGCAGTTTTTCATCTTTTAACTGAATGACTCAAAGTCTTTGTGTAAATTTTGTTTAGCGGAAACTTCCGTTAAAATGTGTTTTGCAAAAGTTCTTTGGCAGATTTGCACCAAGTATATCAACCAATATTTCAATATTGCTGAACAAAGGAGTTGAAGTTTTATGACACAAATTGACTTGCTTTCAGTATAACAGCCTATGGACTGAAACGTGGGCCTAAGCCAAACTTTTGTAGGCTATTTCTCTACACCACCCGTAAGCGTGCTTCAACCAAGGCGGTAGAATCCTTTTTAAAAACCTAGGGTTTTATTTTAGGCCTAAGTTTTAGAAAATCTTCGAACGTCAAATTTCAGGTTTTTAGGTTCTTTAGATTGTTTGCTTTACAGTTAGATTAATAGTGTTTTAGCTAATTAAACTGATAGTCTAATAATAGGCTAATAATAAATTTAGTTACTAATACTTGTTTGCTATTGTCTACAGTGCACATGTGTCAGAGGTCTCAGGGGCAAAGACTATGTGGCAGAGACTCTCAGCGAGAGAAAGAGAGAGTGAGGTAGGGTGCAAGAGCTGTTCTTCATGTACTTCTGGGTCGTTATTTTATATCTGCTATGCGATTATACTAAACCTAAAAACAGTTTAGAATAACTAGATTTTTTTCCAACCCTGGCTCCAAGCCTCCAACACTATTCCTTGGTCCACAGTCCACACTCACACAGCTACACACACACACACCTACACACACACACACACACACACACACACATATATATATATATATATATATATATTCTGCCAGCATGTGTTCTGCAATCGCATTGGCAATGGCTGGCGTTGACGTACATATGGTGACAAAATAACAGATAGGCCTACTTATTTTACCTGCGACATATTCGACGTGCATACAGTCATTGTGCTGGAAGGACTACGTACACGATCAAAGAGTGATCGATCGACCATTCGTCTGGTATGCTTATAATTATGGTTTCACTTGATTGTTGGCAATCCTTAATCTGTGCTCTAGTCTCTCTTCTCTCAGTTTTGTGATAGTCGGACTAGGACCTCCACTGAACATCGAACTCTGGACAACCCCTTTGATACGACGCAGCGCCCTTGAATAAGTTGGTGCCCTGCGCTTAATTTATTAGCTTTAGAGGGACGGTTAAGAACTGAAATTTACGATTGAGAACTTTTGGCGTATGGGGCTTAATTATAATCTGGATATAAAAATTTTATCGGAACTTTAGATTTATATAGCGCCGCTCACAGAATTAGGGTGACCACATTTCTCTTCTACCACTCCGGGACACCAATCTCCAATCTAAATCAAATTCATTTGGGATGAGCGCTATATTTGCGCAATGACCCTGCTGAAATCAATTTCAAGATTTTTGAACTAAAAAGCGTCTATTTGAAGATTTTTAATTATAAACTCTAATTTCAAGAATGCGAATGTCACATGATCGCGAAAATTAATCATTTTTAAAAGTAGAGCCTTAATGTGTCGGCTTAAATGCCTTGACAGGGTCTTGCGCTCGGCCGCCCGACTGGTGGGCCGCATCCCTAGGTTTGACCGAGTCTCTGGGTACATGCGTGATGTCCTGCATAGGCTGCCTTACCCACAGCGCATTGCCTAACGTGTCTCTGCGCTGGTACGGCGCTGCGCTGAGGACCTTGCGCTCCTCTATCGGATTGAACTTTGCTGCCACACTGCCACTGTTGGACGCCGTGGTTTGTTGCGCTCTGCGGAGTTGCCCAAGCGGAGTTGCTTGTCCCACGTGCGAGGACTGCTATCCGACAGCGCCGTGCTTTTTCACTTGCTGGTCCGGTGACCCGGAATGGCCTTCCAGTAGCATTGCGCCTCACACCAATAGGCCAATCTGCTGTTTTTCTCTGGCCTTAAGACTGTCCTGTTTGACCGTGGTTGGGCTGGGAGCGCTTCTGAGTAGAAGACCTTCAAGGGGCGCTATATAAAACTCCTGTAATAATAATAATAATAATAATAATAATAATAATAATAATAATAATAATTTTTTAATAATAATAATAATAATCTGTTCCAACGTATCTCGGTTGTTCTTCAGCGTGGGAACGCAGTCTGCCTCTTCGGGACATTGCCAACACTCCATTAGCTCATCATGGGCGATAACAACATAATGTGAAACATAAATGTATAATAATAATAATAATAATAATAATAATAATAATAATAAAAATAATAATTACGACAATTTACTAGGGCGTCTCACAAACTAGTCTGGGCACTAAACAAAGTACATTATAGATAGGCCTATACCTGGCAAGCGTCTAACCACAACTTCGCATAATAATAATAATAATAATAATAATAATAATAACAACAATTATAATAATAATATTAGCATGGCAGAGTGCGGCGATGATGCAAATAGGACATAGACGTTGGATTGACACATCTCAATCGACTGCAACTTAAGCCCTGTCCAAAGCTTTCTAATCCAAGCTACTGTATACGAGAATGTCCGAGCAGCATCATGTCACTCGTATCCGAAAGTAACTGCGTTATCTAAAAATTAGTGAATCCACAGTCAAGTCCTATACTTGTAACTCCCTACAGCTAGTTCAAATGTAGGCCTACTCGTGAACTCTTTACCATCAAGCAAACTCATTCTACCCAATCATCTTCCTGTCAGTGTTGTATGCAAGATTTGAAACTTCACGACTAAGATGAGACCGAGACAATGAGGTGCCGAGACCGAGACAGTGAGGTACCAAGACCGAGATCGAAACACTAGGTTCAAGACAGTACGAGACAGTAAAAGACAAGTGATCTTATAATATAAAAGGCTGTAAAATACTAATGTATCAGTTTTCGGGAATAAGGTACATTTGTAATTTCAATTTGAAACTTATTATGTATAAGTAGGTCTAACCGATCTTTCGCCCCATACTGCATTCCTTATAAGATAACAACGCTTCTCTGGCGTTGTCTCATTGTCAGTGATCGTACATGTAGGCCTCTACCTAAGTGACAGCTGTCGCCCGGTTCTGAACATAGCCTTTCGCATGGCTCTCCGTTCTTCGGATAGAGATGGAGCTCTTTCCCAAGGAAAACTGAATGCTTTTATGGAGACTAAAAACCTTTCGGACCCTGGAGTAATGAACTGGCTGCACGCCTTTCAATGCTCTCGTTCATCAATACCACGCGAGGAGGACTTCTCGAAAAATTAACTTTTGATTAGACCATTTTGGCGATGTGACCTTTACCTGCAAGGTCACGTGTAGGCCTGCCTCGTGAGTTTTCAGCGTAGCATGTATACTTAGTTTCAATGGTGTTCGACCATAGCCAATTTAATCTGAGAGCGTCAGAAACTATAATATATATATATGCCTATAGGCCTATTATTAATTAATTTATTATGAAAGCTTGTTCCAAGGATGCCTTCTGTCTCCCCGTTCCACTAAACTTTGTGCCTAAGGGCTCAAGAACGGCAGAGATGGTAGTATCAATTAAGAATGAAATCGGTTCTTACATGTTTGTTTTCCTCTATGAATAATATCAGTTTATAATTTTTAGCAGATTGGAAGTTAACCCTGACAGAGATCTTCGTTTTCCTCCTGGGTTTCCTTCTTGTCCACATCCTCGTTCGTCAGCTGCGTAGAAAATCTCAGGGGCGTCGACCGCTTCCACCTTGTCTCCCGTCGCTGCCTCTCGTTGGTTCAATTCCGTTCATACGAGACTTCGCTAATCTTCCGGAGCAGTTCATGAGAAAGGCCGAACATCTGGGACCAGTGATCGGTTTCTACATTGGCAGAAAGTAAATCTAACTAAGTTCTGTTTTAATTGGGGCAAAAAAAGAGGCAGCCGAGGACTCCTGTGAACCTGAAGAATTTCTCGCTATATCAACGCCCTTGTATCCGAAACTGACACTGATCTTCATCCTAATCTGCAAAGTGATGGCGCCCTAAGTTTTTCATAGGTTATGTCCATAGCAGATATTCACAGACATGAAGTCATGGAACTTGATGGAAGCCGTGAATTCCGTGATTTTCGAACGTCATGAATTGAAATTTAAATAGTGCAAAATGGCGTTCGGTAGGCTACTTACATGTTTAGCCACAACGTCAGCGTTTTACAGACGAGAACTTGGCGCTGCTTGTAATGATGGTCAATCGTGAACCTTTGTCCGTTAACCAGTTGACATAAACCATTTGTCGGTGAACAATTTGTCTGTGGTTAAAATGGTTTATTTGACGTGACAAGGACCTGAGATGCCATTGATGAACTTCGTAGGGCCAACCGCTGAGATCTGAACGACGCTTACATTATTTTATATCCTTGGCCGTTGAGCTTGCAGCAGACGACCACAAAATAGGACATAGTCTAAATAATGTTTTCCAGAGGTGTTGATAAATTGTTGATTCCAACTTAATTTGGTGCACAACACTGAAACCTAATTATTGCCAGTCCGAAAGCAATAAAAATTAATATTTTGCAGGTTTTGCTTGGCGTTAAACGGCAGAGAAGCTATACGAGAGGCCTTGTTGAAGCTGGCAGTTCCATTTGCAGATCGATTCGATGTCTTCATAGAAAAAACTCACACTAATAAGAACGCCAAAGGTAGTTGACGCATAAATTTAATAACATTATAGAAGACGATGATGACACTTTATACCTGTTGGTTTAACGATTCAATGATTTCATGATTTATTTTAAGAAAACTGAACATCTGCTTTCAGCAATAGAAAAAAAAATAACACAATAAATATTGTAAAAAACATTTTTCGTGTCAAACCTGATAAAAACAACATTTTTATTTTAAATGCAGATATAAACATCACATCACATTCGAATATAATAATGATCAATAGGCTACTGACACTGTTCAATCTTAATTGAGGGGTATGGAGGCTTTTCTATCACACACTTTTCTGAAAGTTTTGTCTATTGTTTTTACACGTTGTAGTTAGGCCTAGGCCTAACGGTTTAAGAGCAACAAATTCAACAATGATGATGATGATGATGATGATGATGATGATGATGATGATGATGATGATGATGATGATGATGATGATGATGATGATGATGATGATGATGATGATGATGATGATGATGATGATGATGATGATGATGATGATGATGATGATGATGATGATGATGATGATGATGATGATGATGATGATAATTTTTAAACGAACGAAACATTTCTTGATGTGTTGAATGATAACAAATGATGATTGTTGTTAGGACTGAAAATGAAACACTACGACGCCGATTTCGTACGCTATCACCAGTTGACTCTTTCCATTCTGAAGGAGTTTGGATTTGGAATAAAGAGCCTCACGGAACAGAGGATCATGGTCGAGTTGGACGGTCTGGTCTCGGCCATTGAGAACCAGAAAGGTCAACCGTTCTATCCGGAGGAACTTCTCAAGATCAGCGTCGCCAACTCTGGCTTCATATTCGGCTGAGTATTTGAGAGAACATCCAACGAGAAACAGGAAGTCTTTCGGCGCATCAGGAAGAGCATAGACCACTTCCAGGACGCTTTGGAAGTGGCCTTGATCGTTGCTCCAGTCACGAGGTTCATTCCGTTCTATGGAAAACGTCTCGAGACTGGAATAAGGGCACACGACGAGCTCATGACCCTTCTGGAGCGAGAGTTGGAGAGCTGTTTGAACGATGATGGAGAAACATCCGACTGCCTGGTTAAGAGGAACGTGTCTCAGGAAGGGCCTCACTTCGATCGAGAGCAGCTTATGTTCACCATCAGGGATCTCATCATTGGTGGATCGGATACCACTTCCGTTACCATGCTATGGGGTCTTATACTATTGGCTAACAATCCAACCCTACAGGAACGTCTGAGCAAGGAGATCGAACGTGTCGTTCCCAGAGAGAGGTTCCCGTCGATTGAAGATAAGGCAGAACTGTTCTATCTGGAGGCAGTGGCGCTCGAAACGATGAGAATTCGAACCCTTGTACCTTTCTCTACAGCGCATCCTACTCTCACATATAGGCAGATCTATGGATACTTCATACCAGCTGAAACAATGGTACACCATCAGTTTTTTTGTCTGACTTTCTATTGTTCAACAATTCGTTCTCTTGTTCGTTCGTATACTTTAACTCTTTCCTTCATTCATTCCTTTGTATCTGACATTTTATCTTATTTCTTTGTTACTTATTATTACTACAATTACGAATTTTATACACAATCCAATTATGCGTGTACGCATGTATGTATGTGTGCATGTATGCGTGCATGTATGTGTGCATGTATGTGTGCATGTATGTGTGCATGTAGGTGTGCATGTATGTGTGCATGTATGTGCGCATGCAGAGTAAGTATTAGTTTAACTTTTGTTGCAGGTTCTGCCTAACCTGTACAGTGTCAACATGGATCCCAAGGTCTGGGAGGATCCAACCGAATTCAGACCCGAACGATTCCTAGACGATAACAACTTTTTAATCCACAGAGATGAGATAATGCCATTTGCAATTGGTAGAGATCCGATTCAGTTAACGTACATCATTCTGTATTATAACTAGAATCTCCTCCTATATATTAGTATTTATTCACTTATATCCCACTCTGTGTCCATTGCGACATAAGCATTGTTCCATATGCAACTACTGTAATTGTAATTGTAATTACGACCATTTATATAGCAAGCTACTTCTAGGGTGCTTCATACCACATACATACATACATACCACATTACAGCATACAAACATGCATACATAGGGTATGCACATCGACGTTGCGTGTAACTTACATAGCCCCTTGTAATAGGCCAATCTATCTCTTTGGATACAGGTAAGCGTTCGTGTCTCGGTGAGGTGTTGGCTCGTCATGAGATCTTCGTATTCCTTGGAGCACTTGTTCAACGCTTCTCCATTGAGCCTCCGATTGGACTCCAGAAAGTGGACGACACTCCAGAGGCTTCGCGTGGAATCGTTAAGCCATCGCCTGCCATTCAGCTGCGTCTTCTTCCGAGATAACCACATTAATGGCCTCACTACTAACCAAGTGGACCATATTATTAGAACTATTTCGTAAAGCGGTCTGCTTGGGACCATTGATATTTGTATATATGCTCACATTTCCTAATTCATCCGTGACTCTCCGTGACTCTCTTCATTGGCTCCCAGCATCTCAGCGTATACAGTTAAAGTTCTAACTCTGATGCGAAACTGTCTTGCGCGCTCTGCCCTGGCATACCTTTTAGCTCTCTGAATCAGAGGGTCTTCCGTATCCCAACGGGCTTCTCTTCGCTCATCTGCCCGTGGATTACTGTTTTACCTGCATGCACTCTGCTATCACCCAAACCTAAGCTTTGCTTATGTAGGCCCCTCCAGTTGGAACAGTCTCCCCTTCCCTTTGGGTAAGCTCCTGGTTCTGTCCCCTGGTCAGTTTCGGAGGCTCTTGAGGACCTTCCTATGTTCCAACTAGCCGCCGACTTGGGTCGTGAGTGTCGCTGATTCTGAGCGGGGTCTTTTAAATGTTCAGTTACAAATAACAAATTGTTGCCACGTGCTTTGAAAAGGACTGCTCTCTGTGTACCGTAATGTGCTTGACATAGGTCTATTTGCATCTCCTGCTTATCCGAATATGGTGTCCCATATGGGACGGACGAGGTTGGCTCCAAGAATATTACACTACTAGCTATGGCGTCCGTAAAGTTAACATTAAGACATATGGGAGTCTTGCCCGGTTGCTATACAGTTATATTGACTCCTGTAAAACGTGTTATCGTCGGCTTTCATGCAATGTGTACTTATTAACTTGAATTAGAAAGCGAGTGTCATCATCAATTTTAATTTTAACTATCATCGCATTCTGTCGGGACCTGCGCACAAAAGTGTGAGCCATTTATAAAAAGTTGCACACACAAAATCTCTTGCGAACTCGGTCTCCAAAGAATTAGAGCGAACCTTACTGAGCGCCGATGTTTAATCTGATTTCCCAGATACATTGAGTTTATTTGGTGCTGAGAAAGAATTTTGTTTTAGCATACCATAGCACAACATAAAATGGCACAACGTATATATATATATAATGTATATATATATAATATATATATATATATATATATATGGATTCATGGACCAGAAGAATTGCCTTTGAGAACCACTTCTTCCATCTTCCCTTCCTCCTCCTTCTGTGTTATCTTCCTCCACCGCTGTCTTCCTCTTCCGCAATCCTTCGCCGTCGTATTCCTCACATCCTCAGAGCCTCTTCTTCGCATATTCCTTCGTGAATGAGAAATTAGCAAGAAAATAAGAACAAGAAAATGAAGAAGAATGAGGAGTAAATAGAAAGATAAGCCTGAGAGTCAGCCATGGATATAAACATGTGGCTGTTTCATTGTCTCAGTCTCGGCATACGAGTGCGGGTGTCCTGTCCCAACTCTCAGATCATCCAAAAACGAATCGACGGTCACTGACCTAATCTTTCATGCATTAAGTTCAATGAAGGAATAAACGTTTCGATATATCTCGTTGTAAACCTCGTATTAATCAAACTTCTAAAGCGCCACTCGAAAGCCAAGCG
The DNA here is from genome assembly GCA_959347315.1 of Bimastos eiseni. Taxonomy (NCBI): domain Eukaryota; kingdom Metazoa; phylum Annelida; class Clitellata; order Crassiclitellata; family Lumbricidae; genus Bimastos; species Bimastos eiseni. The sequence goes on from OY365806.1 coordinate 2,806,317, forward strand.
CAGGACATCAGTCTATTCACAGCTTCAATCAGTCAATCAATCAAATCAATCAATCACCCAATGAACTTGACATAGTGCCTCTCCAAAGAAATCAACTCAGTCCAGCCTCGTCCAAAGGGGACAGATTTCAGAACAGAAAAGAAATGGTACAAAGAGTTCCAAGGCAAGAGCTGATGATCCGATTGGAGGGCATTCCAAGCAGATTGGTTCACAACCATACTCATCATCAGTATTCATTATCTCATGCTATTTCGAGGATTTGATGCCCCTATCTCTAAGCTAATGTCCCATCATGCTAACCAGTAAAAGTATCGAGCTTTTAGTGACACCTTGCGACTCTTACAGCTGCTGATACGAACCATTCCTTGTTTTACTCTACAACAATTACATCCTCCACTCCCGTGGACATATATATATATATATATATATATCAGAATATTTGAAGACGCCGTATTCCACCGATGTATGTGAATATTTACGACTGATACATCGCAACATTTGAATACAACGTGTACATCTGAGAGCGCGATACACGGCGCGTTGAAAATATTGTCGCCTACACAGCAAGGAATCTGCCTTCGCCTCTCGTTCCATCTGTTCTCATGTCTCACGGTTGGCTGCACACACCTATCATAAACCCAGAGTAGACTTGCTTGTCCGAATGGAACGGCGAATGCACGAGGCGTTTGACAGCGTTCACCCATCTGTGACGACCACACTCTGCAGATTGCTACGACTCGTGCGAGTTTCGAGATAGTCGACATCCGTGACCGATCCTGTACTGCGAGATTCTCAGCCTGAAGTAATACGTCGGTCAGTTTGTCGGAGTATTTCGTTGTTCTATTTGTTTGGTCATGACCTTTTCTTTTCGGATGTAAGCTGGAACCGTTTGAGAGTCGTCTGCTGTCCGGTCGTGTTTGGGAATATCGTCTAACGCTCAGCGACAATGGTTAGTTAAACGCAGTCTTAGAAGTTTTGCCAACAGTAGAGATTATTGTGGTTTGTAGGAAATGCCTGGCATTCGTGTCTCTTATGTGAGTGAGTCTAGAATGTAAGTGAACATGCATGCACATAGAAACGCACAGTTATGTGTATGAGTACTGACCGAAGGATACGAAACTTAACCAAAGGACACCGAAACTGACCAAAGGACACCAAGTCTGACCAACGGACACCGAGGTTGACCAAGGACACAGAGGCTGATCAAAGGACACTGAGACTGACCAAAGGACATCGAGACTGACCAAAGCCACCAAGACTGACCAAAGGACATCGAGACTGATCAAAGGCCACCAAGACTGACCAAAGGCCACCGAGGTTGACCAAGGACACAGAGACTGACCAAGGACACTGAGCCTGACAAAATATGATGAAAATACCAATTATCTAGCCGCTTTTGTAACATTTTCGTTTTGACTCTGTGTGTCTTGGGGTTCCTTACTCAGAAGCATTGCATGTGCCACAAGAGCGTTGTGACGCGTTCTGTAGGTTGCACCGGTTCTATTTCTTGATACCAAGTCATGATGTGATGTTCATGGAATTGTACTGCAACTCCTCCGACCCTGTTTAGTCTCTTTCAAGTCGATATTGTTTCTCACACGGTATATCTAAAAGTCCTTCTGACTTGACGCGGCGCCTGCTGTTATGCGAGTTTCATACGCTCAGCTTAGATTTATGGCTTGGCACTTTTCCAGTTTGATAATACATCCACGAGTGTAACGTTCTTGAAGAGCCAGTCTGAAATTATACTGGAATCTATGTTCTGTTTGAAACTCTCCGAGCTTCTTTAGAACAGAATCAAATCGTGAACTCCACACTTGGAAAGACCACTTTATTGCTCAACTCAGGCCAGGTACTTGTTCACAATTGCTTCGTCAAGTCAGGTGGATTTTCACATATATAAAGTGTGTATGAGGAGGGTTTGGTTCAGATCGAGAATTATTGTAAAGGCGGAGGATTAGATGATTTTGGGTAGGAATTCTTAAAGAAAATTCCTGAAGAGGAGCAGAGATAACAGGTTCTCTCAAGTTAGATGGTTCGTGATGCGAAGGGACGAGCGAGAGATGTATAATCGGGAAATGGTGACGCGCAGGCTTAAATTATTAGGCTACAGCAAGCAGCGTCGTACGGCGTTTGATACGGTTGACTCAACCGTGACTCCACAGGCAGCGTGCCATACACGACAATAATCATGTCCGTGAACTCTTTTGACCCAAGTCGATGTATAACCACAGGTTCTGTCCTTGCTAAGCAGGCACTGCAGCTCACATCTTTATTAATGGGAATATTGCACAATACTGTTGCTATTCGTCGGTCGACTTGAAAAAGTAAGGACGGGAACATCGAAACGGACGCTGAGGATGAACACTGACTTTCGCCACAAAATGCCCAATGTGTCCATCTGCAATTCTACATCTGGCGGTGTAAATGCTTTGTATAAAGTGCTCGACGAATTAAAAAAATGTTTAGATCAGTAGGCCTAGCACAAACGAGAATCGAGTTATCAGTTTTTCAAATTTATTCGGCTACACACAATACACAGAAAAAACGACCGCAATAGGCCTACTATAGAATAGAAAGATTTTTTACTATTGACGAACTCAGATCTCCTTAATTAAATTAGTAATAGTCAATCGATTTAACGACGGCATATACTGCAAGCCCATGAGCGTTCTTCTATGACTCAGTCTCGATTTTTCGCCACTGTGCCCTAGCTAATTCCGGATAGAGTTAGCTAGGGCCTATATCCCAGTCACTTGGGGCAAACTATCTTTCTTAACCTCTGCCCAGTTCCGCAGGCGCATGCGCATTGCCCTCTTCGTCAGCGAAAACACTGGCCCGGGTTGGTAACACCTCTGAATTAAAGTGGCGCGATATAAATACTGTATTACGATTGCGACTACGATTATGGCATCAAAGACCCGTTTGTGTTAATAGCATTCGATGGCTATAGCTATTGCTTTTAATGACGTAAGCTCATGATAAGGTGATTAATCTCGCTCTGCATTTATCAGAACTGGTGACTGACACCACTATAGGCTTACTAGGACTATAGTATTAAATCGTAATCGAGTGGACTAAAGTAGCTCTCTTCTGTCTGGACCACGGTATCGCAGTGTCAGACGTCTCATTTTGAAGTTTAGTTACATTAATTTACACCGAATGGCCGAAGGATGCAAAGATTACAAGTAGTTAACTATTTACTTTTAGTCGATGTATTATATTTACTGAACTGAAACTTCTGTTCACATTTCATATTTTTAAATTTATTTGTCGGTAGATCTGTTTGTACACTATTCGTATTCGGCCGAATATTTGGTACAATTAGTCGTATTCGGCCGAAAAGTAAAAATCACTTATTCGGTACAGCCTTATTATAAAGTAAACCATGAGTAATTGTGTAGGCTACTTTATTTAATCGCCTGCAAACGCACTGCGGGAACCTTCAGATATTGGGAACAAATCAAAGAATGTACAATCACCAATCACCATATAATCGTAACAAACAATTACAAAACAGACGTAATCGGAGTTGTTAGAGAAAAGAGAAAGCAAGCAATAGGATTTACGATCGCCATAGCTTCATTTAATTAGACCCGATGATCTGTTCTTGGAAGACCTTTGCTTTAACAACCCAAAGAGAAACAAATTATTGATTGAACATTGAAGGGTTTAAATGAAAAAGAGTCGTATGCATTTGGAGTCGTGCTTTGTGTAGACTGGTTGACTGCCTGTGTTTCGTCCTTTGTTGGAAATTAAGTGGACCAGTTCACTGGGACTTGAAGCAAACAAATCTGTATTTGCAATGCGAATATAAAGTGACTTCTATATAATAAACGTACTCGTTGCCTGTCCAATCTACGCATATCATCTTTGTCATGGATGCGTCGTTAAATAAACTTATTTCACACACACTCTGTCCAATCTATGTCGCTGTATATTTGCATATGTAGGTATGTGGTTGTATGCTGTAAATTGATATACATATATTTGCACATGTATATAATATTATGAATGTATTGTATCCATAAATTTATATAGCGCCTCTCGCTGTGCATGCAAATCTGAGGCGCTTCCAAGGCGAGAGACCCAGAGAAAAGGAAGCAGCCTAGAGACCACGAAGGAGTCACTTGGCTCGTTTAACGTGTCGAGGAATGAAGCTGGTTCACGAGACCAGGGTTGATGAAGGCAGAATGTTTAGCCTTTGCAGTCCTCCGTCACAGGACAAGGAGACCACGCCGATAAAGTGATCTTGGAGGGCGAAGTGAAGTGGTGGATGACGAGGTCACGTTGGCAGTAGATCAATGCGAGACTGTGAGATTCTGTTTGGCTATTATGCATATATATTTAAACATTATGTATGTGTATGTTCGTGTATGTCTGAAATGTATCGGAGCACTTGTTACTGCGTATGCGATCGATACCTTCGTAAGCAGCATAAAAGGCGTCTGCCGTGTAACCACTTTGTTTGACCGCTGCAACAGTCTGCCGGTGAGGCACCAAAAGATTTTTTGAAATCAAAGGTGAGAGGAGATTTAGAACTGAACTTGGTAACCGAACCTTTTTTGTGACTGGACCGATTGCAAGGGCTGGAAAGGATCTCAGATTCAATATGCACTGCAGATAAACATTGTGTCAGACGTATTACTTTGCAGCTTCAGTTTAAGATCTTTGTCATTCTGTGTAATGACAAAGATCATTAGCGTCACTCCATCTTCCATCCAGGCTTGGAACTGGCACTGTCAGAGCGCAAGCAGTGGTGGCAAAATATTAGTCATGGTTTCAGTTTAAGCACTGTGATTATAAAGATCATTATCGTCGCTCTCCTCCAATAGGCATCCATGACTGACCAAAGGCAAAATATTACCCCGTAAGTCATACATCTCTGATTTCGTGTTGAACTTGTAAAATCGACCTTGTAACGACCTGCACCGCATTACTGCTCTGTAGAAATTGTAATAATTAGTAATAATTAATTCACTCATTATATTGCGCCCGTCTGTACCACCGGGACGGCTACGTTGGAATCACTTAAAAAAATTTGCACATGGGTTTGTTGATATATATATATATATAAACAAGTATATATGTTATATATATAGTATTGTATGCATTGCATATAATAATGTTGTTATTATTAATCAGCACTTTTAGTAGTCCCGTGTCTAATATGAGTGCCTCATTCGATGGCGCATCAAATCCATATCGTAATCAGGTGAATTCCAAGTGGTCAGTACGCAAGACAGAAAGACCAACTGGAAAAGGAAGGGTTTGGGTCGAGATCGAAACAAAGACAAAGACAGCAGACTGGACAGACACAGGGAGGGAGTTCCAGAACCTGGGTCCAGCCACCGAGAAGCACGACAACCAAAAACAGTCTTAATCGGCGGAATTGCCAAAGAAAGTTTTGTAGACAATAAGACCAAATTTGAAAGCAGTGGCGTAGCGAGGCAAAGCGCCGCCTGGGGCGAAGGTATAAAATGCCGCCCCGGCCAATTTTTCCATCACTTCGTTCTGTATATATAGGCCTACCCCGAGATATGCACAAGAAGATATGCATAGGGCGCCTGTTTTAAGTGCTTTCATTAAGCTCTTATATACATTATGATTATTCTATTCAGTATTCAAATAATTATAGGGCCTACAGTTAGTAACAGCGTCAGCGTGCACTGTCGACATTAGAACTGCATGTCCTTCGACTAATAAAAATGCATTATTATCAGATATAGAGATATGAAAATAAAATAAGATTATATTAATTAAGAAATTAACCAGTTATAAAACAAACAAATAAAGCAAGCCTCACAATAAGGTTATTAAACGTCTTGCAGGCTAGATCGAAAATTATAAAAAGTCCCCGTAAAATTAAAATTAAACAATACAAATCATAGGGCCTTCTCTATGCGTATTGAAAGGAGAGTCCTAGGCCTAAACAATAATTTAATCATAGTGAGACCATAGTAAGTATGGTACTTATAATAGATTAGTAACTGATAACTTTGAGTAATTTGAGCGCTCATGAGTAGTAACCTTGAAGGGGCAGCGTATCTATTAACACTAGGTGCCATTCAATGGTCCTTCTGTATATCGTATATGTTAATTTTAAGTCGAGAAGAAGCAAGAAAGCATATGGTGCCTGGTTTAGACAAGAGCAGCAAGAATTTTGAAGAGTGCAATTTATACAACAAGAATTTTTTTTTTATTTTTTGCCGCCTCTAGGACAAGTGCCGCCTGGGGCAGTTCGTCCCCCTCGCCCCTTCGCCCCCTCGCTACGCCACTGTTTGAAAGAGATCCTCTGACAAACAGGAAGCCATTGCAATGTTTTGAGCACAGTAGTTTTATGCTCATATATTGACGTGTAAGTTATGACTCTGGCTGGAATTCTGAACCCTCTGGACCCAAGTTGGAGTTTGTAATACCACTGAGGATTGGATTACAATATAGTCAAAGCGACTAGACACCAGGGTATTATCCAATATTATATGCACAAACACAGGCAAATAGGAAGGGCCTAATTCTACGTCTATCACGAATATGCATGATTGACAACTTGCTTAAACCATTGACATACTCAGTAAGAGACATTGTCGAATTGAAAATGACACACAGGCTGCGAGCAGATTCAATTAACTGAACAAGACAATCACCCAATTTTACAGATGTAAGCCCATAAAAATTTTGTAGTTGCTGAGGAGTTCCCAGAAATAAAAATTCTGTTTTCGAAGGATTGAAAAGAAGTTTGTTTATTAGACGTCATCTAAGATTCAAAAGCAGAGACAGACTATTGACGTTTGAGATTAGATGCCACCGACGAATTCTAAGAAAACGCTGAGAACAATGGGTTAGAAAGAAAATAGGAAACAAATTGGAACATTTTACAGCGGATAATGGAGAGGAAACTGAACCTCTTCGGTCACATCTTCGTGTTCCACGGACAAGGACTGCTATGACCCAACATCATGCCTCTGTCAGCGTGGGCCCTTCTATGAGGAATGACATACCCCATAATCCGTAGCAAGCACTCGATTAATCTCCCACCATCATCTATTCGTTGCCTGAAGACTTTCTTATTTCCTCGGAGCTGTCACGCTGAGAGCGCTTCTAAATAGCAAGCAAGAAAGAAGCGCTATATAAATCATCAGATACAATGCGATACACCTGCAGAATGGAGAACCAACGATTGGTGAAGCACGTGATGTTTGGGAGGATGGAGGGACGAACAGCAAGGGGTCGACGTACCATGCAAAGAATGGCTGGACGACATTAAGGAGGGGTGCAACGATGAAATACATGTCCGTAGCTGTTGAAGAGCGCAGAGCCAAACGGAATGGAATAAAATTATTTTAAAAAATCATTGTATATCTACGGACGAAGAGCCATGGAGCGATGGAGGATGGATGGATATAGGCACATGTATATTATAGGTGTATGTCAGCAATGTACATTTGTAATTAGATGGTAATTATGTTGCTGGTAACGTAGTAATTAGCGACTGCTGTTAGACCGGTGTCTAAGGATCAAAAGGTATCGTCAACATATGCACACGATACTGAAGCCGTGGACATGCATAGGTCTACATGTGTATGTATAGGTATGTGCCTAATGCAGCTATGTATACTGTATGTAGGGCCTACGCATGCATGCAAGCATATTATGGTTTATATACGTGCTTACGCACACGCACACACAAACCTACGTACATGGATGTATACATATCTACTTGGACATATATATATATGATTATTATATTAATGGATATATATATGCGCATGTATAGAGGACTATGCATATTTATGTGACGATTCAGATAGCCTTTTCTTCGAAATTAGTCTTTTCCTGAAGAAACAGAAAGGCGACCTACTTTGTCAGCCCGTGCATTTATGTGCGTGTGACTATGTGCGTGTCTGTGTTTACACCTTTCAGTCCATGTCCTCGTGTGTGCCTGTCCGTTTGCTTCTGTTATGTCTCCTTCTCTTGTGTGTGTGTGTGTATATATGACTCTGTACGTGTTTGTTTTTGGATTAGTGAAGTCTGCAGGTGAATAACTGCGCGTGAGTTTGGAACCTCATTATTCGTCGTATTCATCTTTTATTCCCTATTCTTTGTCGATAGTTATCCATGATCCGTGATATCCATTATCTTTTTCAGTTTTCCTGACCAGTCAGTTAGCGAATCTGTATTATGACAATTCGTACACAAATCCGTCTTATGTTCGCTTGCCGGACAATAAGTCTTTTAAACTGAAGCTCCAAAGTGTGAATGGTTGGCTATCAGTGTGTGTAAAAACCAGATCTTTAGTGCCACCATAACCCGTATTGCCAGCCCACGTCTATTAAATGAACGAGTAAAGAACAACAATTGGGGTAGCCATATGAGGTCTCTAAACAGTGGTACTAAATTGGTAATATTGCGCATCAGTGTGCGTGGGGTGTTAAGCCTGAGTACCAGGTCTTCACATGACGTGATCGAGCACTTTGTAGGCCATCTAAAGTCCGGACTTCAAAGAAAGACCTTCATGAACTATTTGTAGGTCTACCTAGTCAATTCTAATTTTACTGTGGGCCATGACGGGGTTATTTTTAGCAATAAATGAGTATCGTCACCATTAGGCCTACCAGTAATTGCTACATAAGAAACGGCACAGAAGGCTATGATGGATGATTCGGGCGATCCTCATATTCAAAACCGTTCTTTCACCCGCATCTGGGCATGGAGCGCCTTTGGGCAGGCATCTATGAAGGGCGCTATATAAGGTTTATACTGATTGAAATATAGATCTGATCTCGTATGCTGAAATCAAGAAATTGAACTGGCTAACACTTCATACCAATGACTGCCTCTCGCCTCCTCAATTGACCGCTCTTGTTGTGTTCCTTATGACCAACTGCTATTGGTAGGTAGCGTGGTATACGGTTCGCGAATTCCAGTCAGAAGCCTATACGAGCAGTAGGGCTCTGAGCGGCATCGTTTTCACGGGTGACTGCTTACGACGCTGTCCCCACGGGGATCTATCTGTCCACTGGGCCTTGTCCTGTGGTCAGAAGATACGACGTCCGGTCAGATGTCGGCGTGAGGGTGGAGTTGAGGGTGGGGAGTGATATCGTGTTTGCATTCAGTTGGCTCCTATAGCTGCCACGGCGGGGTGACTTAATCACGACACTAGTCTAGAACAGTGACGACGAGTTACTGAGGTGCCCTCCCACTTGAGTGTGTGTGTTTCTCTGCTACCCCACTGCAAGGGCTGGCTGCTGTTACGTGTCACGCAGGGCCACGCAGGTCTCTAGGCCTATCTTAGAATAGGCCTATAGATAGTCTGTTACCATTTTCAACTCTACTTGGCCTCGAGAGTCATCAAACGATTACTAGTGTAAGATAAAAATCGCTTAAATAATGTCCTGTTATTTAGCGCTTATTTACTGGACCATTTGTCTTATTTATGTTTACATTTTGGTCTAATATCGTGAACCTTAGGCCTAGGAATGTGTAGCACGAGAATAAGTTGACGATGTCAAGGCATGTAATAAAAGATGCTTATTTGATAGATACATCTTGTACTTAATTATTGGTAATTTATGTCGGCCTACATTGCTGCTGATAAATGCAGATAAAAGTTTGTGAATCTTTCTCTTTGGGTCGTCCATTCAGCAGATGGGAAGAAATGCTGCGTTCAGCTATTGACCGTAGATATCTTTCTTCCAAAGGTTGAGGCAAATTAATAATTTTATTTACGTGTCTCCACGATGCAAAGATAGGCTAAATGTCCGACAACTGAACAGTCATCAGATCTGTAAGCGGAGTAAAAAAGTACTTGCTTATATAGGCGGCGATTTCTTTTGAGATGTGGAGGACACCCACTGAGAGGATAAGAAATGTGGGGGGAAACGTGTAAGGTGTCTCCTCTCTGTAGAAGGCGAAGGGGCTTGTCCTCTGAACCATCCCTCGAGATCGCCGCCTCTGCTTGCTTACTTCCTCTGCTCATTCAGGTTCTGTATCCAAAGCAAAATACTTGCTTACTTCCTTCGCGCTCCTTCAAGTTCTGAATATTTGTGACGATTCTTAGGGTTGGTCATCCAAAAAGTATAGTTGGACATATAATTATCAATAGAATATCATACTGATCCATGCAACACTAGGCTTATATACGCCGATCGTACTGTGCATAAGAGCGTCAAAGTTTCTGTATATAGAAATTATGTCATTGTCATGTAATAAATTTATGGAGAAATCTGCTCGATGTGCCAATCCATTTTTCACTGGCCACTCCATCTATATATTATACTATCTGGGGAACACGGTGCCCGGGTAAAGACATGTTTTTGACCCCGGCGAGGAAGAAGACGGCGGCCGCCCCTCTAATGAGTGTCCAAGGTGTTCCCCGTGCGAATGGCGAAGGTTTCTAGTGAATAGCTGTAAAAGCGTGGAAATGCACAAACGTAGAGACAGACACATACACAGAATCTAGATATACATGTAACTATATAGAGGTTATAGTACATACTCACGTGCCCTAATGTGCAAGCGATACTGTATACCTGGTACGTGTACGATATGTCGCAGGTGACACAATCCTGGCGAATAAGAAGGAAACTTTGCTCTTGTGTGTGCGTGAGAGGTGCGCCGTAGGTTTTTGGCTCTGGAGACCAGGAAGAGGGCGGCTAAGTGGTTCAGGAATTCCTTTACTGCGGGTCCCAGGTGTTCCCGAGCCGAGAATCGACACTGCTGGATATTACCATTACCTTGTCACTTATATCACGTGCCTTCAAGTTATGTATCCAAATTAAAGTCCTTGCTTACTTCCAACTCTCCTCTCAAATAACGGATCAGCCTCAATTTTTCTTTAAAATGAGCAAACGCCTTTGCTGCTGCACACAGACCTTTGGCGTCCTTGTTTGACAACACATGATCGCTTTGTGGATATGCCCAGGAATCTATTGCGCGTTAATACGGATTGCCATGACGTCTGACTTCTTGCAGTGTGCTCAAAGTCGACTGTATGTGTTGCTAATAAGATTCTTATAATGGAATAGTAGATTTTTGGTGGGTCAAGAAACGCCTTTTTTGTCATTACGCATGCTTGCATTCGTTTGGTGTGAATTAGCTGCATGTATTATAGAGATGGGACGAGCCGACGTTGCATTGTTGGGAAGTTATTTCGTGAAGTCGAATTATATTGTGTCTGTATGAAGGTCTCAAGATGTTTATTAGAGCGCGTCATAACGTAGCTCACAAAAGCCTCGTTTTCAAGTAGTGTTTAGAGATTTGAGTTTACGGTTTAACGAGGCACTCATTTCGAAGATTACTGGTGCGAGGTTCGACTGGAACGCGCCGAGCTGAAGTATGGCTATTTCAAGTGGGGGTTAACCACTGAGAGGGCATGATGTTGCACCACGTTGGAAGTGCGTTTAAAAGGGAACATGTGGAGTGAAGACCTCCACGGCAAGCCACATATGAGTTGGGGAAACAGAGCTCCCGTAAGAGTCAGAGGAATTTTTCCAAACTGGCGCCGACAGACCCAGACCGAAATCACAAATTCAAGACTCTGCGAAATAGGTCACCACTACTCAGAGGTGTCCCGAGCCCTGCACGGCTATGAGCGCAGTTTTACACCTGTTTTAGAATGCGTCAAAATTGAAAATTTGAGGCAAACGCATGCGATGCCAATGGAAGTCCGTTCCATAAAAAGGTGCCGACCACCGAGAAGGCACGCCATTTTGAAATACGGGAGTCGGTAACACGGAGTGGGGGGTGCTGCGATCTCTGGTACCCAGGATAGGGCAGCAAAGCTGGCGCTACAAAAGTCAATCTGACAATATTTTAATATTGAACATTGACTCGGGAAAAAATCTGTCTCATTCCTCACCCTATTCACGTTCGCACCTGTCCCCATTAGCTATGTTACCGTCACTATTGACCAGTGGTTAAATTCCTCGTCCGAGATGCCGGATCTCCCCGTATTTAAAAATTTGAAACTGAAGCCTAAAATCAGACTAAGTGCGAATCTAAAACAGATCTGTTGCTATTTGCTATGTGGATAGCCATAAAATGTGTGAAACAAGGAGTGTGTTTTTGAGTTTTGAAAGAAAACAAGCTTTCAGGTGGCGGACCTGATTCGTCATTGTTGAGGTGGTGATTCTCAAGTCCTAGGTTCCGGATCTTAGATCCGGCCGGATCCGGCTGAATTTAACCACTGCCATTCTCAATCCAAAGAGGAAGCAAAACACCGACATTTATTTGCTTCTGCTCATTAAGAAATTCTGTCAAAATCTTTAGTATTGTTATTTGAATACAGGATACTCAACTGAAGTTAAAAAATGTCGAATATTCACGGATTTTTGCTCATACATAGCACTTAATATGTTTGCCATGTGAGAAAACTTTGTTAGCTTAATGGATATTTCATCACTAGGCGCTTACTGTGGACAAAGTCAAAACCGTTACCGCGGTGTTAACCACGCTTGTATTTCCATCCCCACGGAATACTATAAGCTTTCACAGCATTCCCACGCTATACAGCCTTATCTGACCCCGACAGAGGCGCGACGAGAAAAATTTCCTCGGGGGCGCTCATATGGCTAACTCCGAAAGTGTGAACCAGTTTACTGAGCACTCGTATAACCCACCTCTTCAAAAAATAAGAACTAAACGGAATTGGATCAATTGTGTGAGTCAATTTTTATCCAGGAGGCCTAGTTGCGCCTCTGCCGCCAACCCGGATTTACCACGGTGACCATGGGTTCGCTGCTTTCCCCATTGCCGTGTCAATCTCTATGCTACTAATCCTGCTACTAATCCTACAGCTAGCCTTACTACTAATCACAATACAAATCCTAATACTGATAAACGCATGGATAGTAGTAAGCTTAGTCACAGGTGAGATAAAGCGAATAAGGAATCGCAGCTGCGAAACATAAAAAGCATGTTAACAAGACTCACATGATCCGAGTACTATGCTAAAATAATTTGCATGTTCAGGAAAGTAAGTAAGAAAGATTTGCATGTTTAGAAAAGAAAGTTTGACCCATTTATATGTTCAGAAAAGCAAGTTAGAGAGATTTATAATAATGTTCATAAAAATGTAAGTTAGAAGATTTTGAGTGTTTAGATAAGGTAAGTTATATTTCAAGGATGACCCGATAAATTGACGCAGACAGACCGAACGGATATTTAGATAACAAAGCAACGGAACTTTGTAGATATAACAAAGTATTGTAGTTTTTTTTACTACTGTCTGTTGCCCTGTCGTACAAACTGAGCTTCATAGATTGTATAGGCCTATATATATATATATATATTAAACTGCATCGTATTTTATTGTATTTATATAATTTTATTACATTTTAATATATTCGTTTTATTTCATTAAATTTTATTGTCTCGTGGTTTATTGTCTTTTATTGGCTTGAGAATTGAATTGTGTTTGTAGGGCGGGAGGTGTGTGCTGGAGCCGTTGACATTCGTTTCTTCTCTGTTCGTCTTAACGGCGTACTTAGTGTCTTCTGCAAATGCCCAGCCACTATGTGAGTTCATCTATGTCTCTGTGTCACTTTCTGTATATGTGTATGTAATTGTGTATGCCTCTGTTTGTCTGCTTTTTACTCTCTCTCTCTTTGCTTTCTCTGTTGGTCTGTGAGAGACACTCTTGTTTGCTCTTGTTGTGTATCTTTCTCGATGTTTCCCTCTTTCTCCATCCCTTTCCCTCTCTTTATGTACATGTATGTTTGCCTGTTTGGGTCTCTGTGTATCTTTCTCTATGCTGCTCTCTCTCTCCTTCTCTCTCTCTGTCTGTCTCTCTCTCTCTCTCCCCCTGTCCCTCTCTTCATGTCTATTTGCCTGCTTGCGTCTTTATCGTTGTGTTTCTACTGAGTTCTTAATGCATGTTACGTTCTGTAGTGTCCGTCAATGGTTCGTGAAATTGTAAGACATCAATCTATTATTCGTTGATCCTCTTTAGCATATATTTGCCTGTAGCCATATCAATTGGTTACTGACCTGAACTATATTTACGCATCGTATAATGCGGTCATATGGAAAGATATTCTTTTGTCGCATCTCATCCTTCTGGCCATCTCTCTCTCTCTGCCTCTTCCTGTCTTTTCTCTATGTGGCTTTGTCTGTTTATCCACTTTGGTTATCTCTAACAAAAGAATCGCGTTCGGCTTGTCTTGGCTATTTGATTGATCATGAATTGACTGTAGACAACGAATTCTGTTTTCCTTGCATCGCTCTGTGAATATGAATAGATGAGTTAAAACCCTAAAACATCGACATTGGTGAGAGTTCACCGACGCAGTCGTATTCGTGATCATAAACTCTGAATATGAAAGGCGCAACTCGAAAACCAAGTCAGAGGCATCGGATATTCGCGAGCGATGCGTTGCGTCAAAGAACTATTGGGATCCAAGTCCGGTTGCTAGGGAGACAGAAGAGAGAGAGGTTACTGTTGAGGCGATTTTCGTTGAGGACAGGAAGGCTTGGAAGGCGATTGTTCTGTTATATTAGGAAGGGTATTCTTTATGAGTTGGGATTTCAGTTTTAATTGGAAAGCCTTTGAGGTGACGAGTAAGGGAGCCTGAGGCAGATGACGGCGAGTGATTGGCGGCATTAATATCAGATTGAGTAGATAGGAGGCTCACAGTAGTCTGCTTCAGCTTTTAATCTGTTACGCTTGCAATATAGTTTACTGTAGAGCGATTGATTAACTGATCGAGAGAAAGTGGCAATCACATTCTAACGTTTTAAACTTGGTCACTTAGTCCTTCACATTAAATAGCTAAAATGTACACATCGGGTTACGCAATATCTCCTTTCTTCTCTTCTCCGTCTATCGACAAGGTTTACATTACAGTTGAAAACTCAAACTTAAACATGCATAGTAGAGGTAAATCTAAACAAAATTGAGCAATCGTGTGATCGAGCGCATTCAGTAGTTCGATAAACACAGGGTACGTGTGCTGGAATATCTAACCATTTAGTGTTTACATAGTTGACGACTTATCAAGAATTTTCATGCAGTTCAGATTTTAATAAGTAACCAACCTATATCTGAAATGCGCTGAATTAGCAGTGAATAAATGGCTTGGTTGCGAAGTGGTCTGGGCCGTTTACATTTGTTCCAGTCTAGTTACTAGCAGTTCTTCAATGTCTAAGATCGTGACAAAGGCGTTTTCAAAGTTAAACTAAGGCTGGGGAAAGGACTTGAAAGCAAGCAGCAACTGGACTGGAACAGTTTTATTGATTCGTCTGTGGTTTTACTTCTATGTCTCTTTGTCTGTTGTGTTACTCTCGTCCAAGAGTTGCAGACTGGTATAACGGTTTGGATGATCGTATATAGTGTACTGTCTTGTTGGATTTCATCGCACCTTTGCGAGGAATCGAGATGAGATAGGTTATCAAGCATTCCAAGCTAATCTGGAGTAATTCTATCACATTGCACATTATTAAGCATCTTACTGGCCCGATTGGATGCATTGGTTAGAGGGCCCACTGGTTTAAGCGATTATGCGATTTCGCATATTGTCGCATAAATTGGCGGTTTTCGCATAAATTTTTAATGGAAAGTTTTCGCAAATTATTGCATAAAGTTAATTTCGGTCAGTTTCAACTACACTTGGCCATGCTATTCTTAGCCTAGGCCTATAGGGGTATAGTTTACCGACCAGAATACGTAATTGTTGATGGCTAGGATCCGTGTTTTATGCGATTTCGCATATTTTCGCATAATTTATTAATTTTTTTCGCATAATTCACGGGGCCTAATTATACATAAATTATACCTTCGTTTGCCTCTGTGCACGAAGATAAACGTTGCCATGTCGCATATCGATGGTGGGATTACTCAACGCTGAGGTGAATCTCTGACTATAACATGTTCGTAATTGGAGACTATAAAAGGTGTTGTACCAACGCAAATGGGAAGCGTTGATGAAGGATCTCACTTGATTAATTCATGGCAGATGCCATACGGTCGCCATAGAAACACAAATCTGCACTTAATAAAGCATTTGTTGTGTTAATTCCACAATACATAGGTTGATGTTAAATATTGATGAGAAATCAATAAGGCGCCATTTGGCCAAAGGGACCCAAATGACTTTCGTCAGTTTTTTTTGTCTGGAAATAGCTGCAACTATGTCCCTGGAGATTGAATATATATGTAAATGTTAAATCACATTTTGTAACTTTTTTACCTAAGATATAATTATCTGATATGTTCGTTTTAGCATGATCATAACATAAAATTTCACCTTTTGAAAGGGGATGAAATCTAGCCTATTTTCATTGTAACGCCACATTGTGTCCCTACTGCCAAACGGTAGATCTAGAACTGTGTGTAGGAAGCATGCAATTAGACAGGGCCTCATTCATCAGATATTACTGGATATTCACCATGCTGGGAAGTCCATCTCCATAATTTTGGACAGATAACCAGAGGCCACGGAGACGATAAACAACCAGAGGGGCAATCACGCTCTCATGTCTACCGTCTTATTTCGTGACAATGAGTGGGCGAGTTAGATGCGGATAATCATGTTAAAGCGCCACGCACAGAAACAAACTTACAGACACCGAGCTGACTATATATAGACGCAGGTGTAGGCCCATAGTTAAAGCAACATCGAGCCCGTTGCGAAGAAGACACTATATGGTTTGATGTAGGCCTGTAGACGTAGGCCTTTAAAGGTCTAGCATTGCAGACCGCCTATTCAGAGGAAAAACGACATAATGGACAGAGACATATAGGCAGCGAGGGAGAGAGGGATATATATATATATATATATATATATAAATACAAAGTAGGACACTGCAAAAAGTGTACGACAATCGTAATAATAATCTAAAGATTTATACAGCGCATAATAAACGGAATCACGAGAACAAGTTCATTTACAAGCGCTTAGTCAAAGCAGAATCCATGGGAATGGGAGGGTATGGGTGTGAAAACGGCAAGTCAATGTACAAATGTCAGTCAGACGGCTAAGGGGCTTAGGGTTGAAGCTGCGATGGAGACAGGTGAAAGAGGAGGGTTCAGGATGAGATAAATGATTTCAGTTTTGAGTGAAAGATGTGTGAGGTGATAGTCCGCGGCGATGTTCTTTCGAGGTCGTTGCATTGATAGGATAACTTTTTGTTAGGATTTTTGTTCTTATACTGGTTGGAGTTTATTCCATTGAGGCGGAGAGAACAACTATGGACATGGAGCAAATTGAAATTTAGGTGATAAGCGACGAAAAAGGAAGGAATAGCAGTGTTAGGACTTAAGGCAAGTGAAAGTAACACTGACCTACTTTGCTAGTCGTCATGACACGAGACTGTTACACTGACCTACTTTGATGGTTGCTGTGGCAAAAGTCAGTTGAACTGACCTACTTTATTTGCTTGTTGTGACGCAAGTCGGTTACACTTACTTACTTTGAAGGTTATTTTGACACGAGTCAGTTAGGCCTACACTCAACTACTTTGATGTTTGTTTCAGTAACACCACCAGAATCAGTCAGTCAAAGTAAGCTTTCTTCTTTTCCGATTATAATGATAGTAATAGACCTGCACGTAACACAACACTGATGCAGGCCTAGTCCATTCTTTGTGTTCGCAGTAATTATTATAAGAGTTTAATTGACATAGAGTCAGTAGTAATTGTACTTAAAGTGAATGAGCAATAGGAGAGCTGGGTTCCAGATTTCTATATCTGAATCCGAGGCAGTGAAAATAGTACAAACAGAATAAGTATTCTATTATATCCTTTATTTCTCAGATAGCTAGCTAGTCATTGTTCGTCGATAGTTTTTGTAATAGCCTCCTTTAATCATCCTTCAATCGTCTTTCGATATTTTATTGCCGGATGATTGAAGGAGGATTGTGCATGTGTGATTCTGTAGCTTCTTGGCTTTGTTGCTGATGATTATAATCGATTCTGTGGGTTTTTTGCAGCTCCAGTCTTATTGAACTTCCAGGGTGAGAAGTACCTCTACGGGAACAACGTAACTGGAGTTGGAACGGGTTTGATAGAAGTAGGAGCTAACAAAGCGTTTATTGATACGGACAAACAGCTGAAGAAGGGAACTTTGCTGTACTACTACTTCTTTGCCGCTGCAATAACACGATCCTCGTTTGCGAGGTTTCAGATATGGCGACCTACACAAATTGCATTGAGGTACACTCTTGTATGGCAAGTCAGGGTTGCCATCAACAGCAGTGCTACAGGACTTGTATATAAGGTGAGTTTTGTATAATGACTGTACTATTAGGCTACTGTTACTTCTATTAATGCAAATACTGCAAGTAAGTATTGACCGTGTGTGACCTCGATCCTGTTTCCATGAGTTTATCCGCTGTGATCCTATACTTCTGCTGTCCATTTGAATGAATGCCTCACCATTTAATGTAACGAATCGTGAGCTTGGAACAATTTTTAGCATTTGGTATAACGATGACGAAACTGAAGGCGATGAGTAGAACACGGATAGGCTTGTTAAGTGAAATTTCGCAGTCATGGGTAGTAGGCCTGTCACTGAATGCACAGCGCATCAAATATTTTTGTTATTACTAGTTACTAATTAATCAGTAACTTCTACCGCACTGTTTATAATCATAATGACTTGTACATGAACTCATCTAATAAAAACGTACGCAGTAACATTTGCATCCTGTCGTGATTCTTATTCGATCTTATAATGTGATCGTAGAGTAATTATTGTAAATTTTTAATTAAATGCTTGTATGGCGCAGGTTTCCAATGTCTTAAGTTATCTACAATGGCGCACCTAAACCAAACCATAAACAGGTCAATATCAGGTCAAAAGGACGTTTGCTGATGGTCCAGCAACCTGGAACGGCCTTCCTTCATCACTTAGGGCCAATCTAATGACTGACTTCTCTCCATCGGATTCTCACTCCTTAAGGTGTTTTCCTCTGGGTTTCCGTGCTGAGAGCGTCTCTGCATAGCTATTCTGCGAGAGACGGAATATAAACCTGAAGATGCGATAAGATACGATACGAATATCGAGAAACGTGAAGAAGGTGCATACAGTAGGCAGTCAAGACTAGTATTATTAGCCTACGATATGAACCAGAGATCATGACCGTGTTACAATGGCAGGCAGGCGAGTACTAGTACCTGCATTTATTGACCAACAATTGTTTGTAGTGATTGAATAATCTGCCGGAGCATGTCTTTTTCGGGCGAATTCACCAATCTGCAGTTAATTATTAACCAACAACTGTTGTGATGATATTGTCATCTTCCATGTTTCTGATTGCAGGTGAGGGCACCGGATGTGTTTGTCGTTCAAACTGGCGACTATTTGGGCCTCACAAACGAACAGGACTTCTGCGCTGTCCCCCGAATCTTCATGAGTCTATATCCATCCTACATCTCTTCGACAACGACCGCTGACGTTGGCACTGCCGTCACATTCGATAATCTACCGTATGGGGCGCAGTTTTCCATTGCAGTTGAAATCGATCCAAGTAAGACTCTTGAAAGATTGTAGCAGTCGTGCTTTCGTCTGTCTGCCTGTATGCGATAGACGCTTGTCTTATGTAGGGTCAAGAGGTTTCACCTTGGATCTCTATAATAAGCAGCCGTTTCGTGAAGATCGTCAATGGCGCTTTGTCAGTGGTCTTATTTATGTGTGCATGCGTACGTATGCATGCATGTGCGTATGTTGAAAGGAATGCCTTGACTCGCACTGCAATGATTGATGGTAATACTGTGGCGTTCTGCCGCCCGAGCGCCTGCCTAGCGCTAACGGACGGTGTCGACTCTAGCTTGCGAACACGTCTGAAGTCGCCCGAGTCACTTTCTTACCAAATCTCAATGCTAATGGTTACTCTCTATATCTACCAGGATGTTCACTATCACCAGGCAAGATTAGGGACGGGTTTCTTCTCCAAGAAAGGTAACACGGCTCGAATTAGTAACGAGGTCTGACTCTGCCTAGTCCGCGGTCGCCGGATGGGCAACGTTCTGAGGATGGCCGTACTCATAACAGGGTTCATAATCATACCGGCAGGAGTCTTCCTCGCCTTGCATACCTTCCAAGCTACTAGCCTCGTCTTCCTCTACCTCTACCTGATGTCGTACCGTTCAGCATCTTGTGACTCTGAAACTATCGCCATTTAGGGACACCAAACGTTCTCTTAAGTTACGAGGTTCAGACATATTTGAAACAAGTCCATAAGCCATTTCGGCCTATACAATTATCGGTAGCTAAATCCAACGTCTTACACTCTTAGACATTACTGTCCCCAACTCTCTAACCTCTGTCGTCCTAGACACACCAGTCTCACAGCACTTCGTCATATCATGCTAGACACTTAGCTATCACGTCTTCTGCTCAACACGTATCTCTCGATCTATTTCCGTGTATGGCATAAACGGCCGCACACGTATATTTTGTCATGCACATTTGACTGACTACGTTCCCGTCCTCTGTGTTAGCAGTTACCCATCAATACTGATATATTCTGCTTCGATAAAAATGACACTGGCATGGTATTCACGGACACTGATAGTGAAGGTCTTCTGTCTATAACCTTGCTATCTGCACACAGATCTTCGATCCGACCTACGCACGAGGGGGTCCGACCTCGCACTTTAGTCATCTCTCAGAACTGTGTGTGTCGACAAACAACCATGTATTCACCTGGGTACCCGATTACCCAAACGTACTCGTATCGATCACTTCGATCATACACGCAAGTAGATACACTTCGGGAAAACGGGAGGAGTATCTATGATCAACGTAGGTAGCCAACAGTAATATTGAAACGGGAGGAGTATCTATGACCAACGTAGGTAGCAAACAGTAATATTTACGCATCGATCAATTCTTGGTCTGCTTACTATCTTTACCCTGGGTTTCCGACTGCCCAGACTTTCACGTCGGCCTCTTGGCCCATTTCCGTGTGTGGCATACCGGCCTCACACGCATAAGTTATCAGGCACACGATTGACCGTCCTCTGCGTTGGCAATTGTCCGCCAACACCGTAATATATTCTGATACTCGGAAAACCTGAAGGAGTAACTATGACCAACGTAGGTAACAAACAAGAGTATCTATCGAACGACTATAAAGCCATCAAGAAGAGTTACTTGACTAGTAACCTGAAGGTATCAATCGGCTCCAGTGTTTTCTCTTGTTTGTCACGTGCTCTTCTAACGTGTTCACCCTCCACGTGTAATTCCAGCGGGTCCTTCGGGAATTTCCCCGATATTTCTATCGAACGTATTCAATGGGGAACTTTCCCCGTATGTGCCAACGCTCCACCGGCAGCTCTCTCGGTTTGTACGGCTGCTACTGCGGGAATCTACTCGGCTTGTATTTCTTGCGGCCACCCGAATTTCATGTCTCCGACAACCTGGGGAAAACGGCAGGAGTATCTATGACCGAACTAGTTAGCCAACAAGTATATTCCTCGGCATGCTTGCATCTGTCATATACTTTAATATCCGATCACCCAGACTCTCACATGTCTTTAACTCTCATCGACTGCATTTGTTCATCCCATCGTAGGAACATATTTGTATTCGTCACCTAGAGATCTGACCAACGGTAATGCACCAACTCTCGTTTCTCAGACTCGATTCTCTCACAGCCAACTGAGGTAAGTGTCACCACGTTACCTCTATGTTTCACACAGACCTGTATTATTATAATCACTTTCTCTGAAGCAATTGTACTCTGTCTCTTATACACTGGAACGAACCACTGGCAGATCTTTCGAGGAAGTTCTCGAAAAGACATTATGTAGTTAGATCTACAAGAAGAAATTAGTAGACGCCTCGCGGGGAAACCGCGAGCCAAGATATTGCAACTAGACACACAAGTGAATAGATTTCTGGAAAACGAGAGGGGTAAGTGTGACCGACCTAAGTAGCCAACAAGAAGATTTACCGAAAGATCGCAAGACAATAAAGAAGACATACTGCGGGGACACCGCAAGTACAGATATTACGTTTAGTAACTCAAGTAAAGATACGCGGGGAAACCGCGACCTAAGACATTGCGATCAGACACGCAAATCAACAGATTGCTGGTAAACGGGAGGAGTAAGTATGAACACGCTAGGTAGCCAAGTAAAGATATTTACGGAAAACCGTAAATAGAAAAGAATATGCAGAGACGCCTACAATTGATCAGGTTTTCGGCACCAAAGGGAACTTTCCCTGTATCGAACGCACCAATGGGGTCACCCTCCCCGTATTTATCGAATGTATTCATGTTTTCCAGTATTTGTCAACGGCTTCTCCGGTAGCTCTCAGTCTGTTTCCAACGGCTTCACGGGTCCGCCCTCCCCGTCTTTTAACCAACGTGTACACTGGGAAATTCTTCCCGTAAATTGTCTCCACAGTCGCCATAAATCTGTCTCTATGTAGCGTTCGGTTGCTCGGGGCTTTACCCGATCTCTATTTCTCACGGCCACCGACGGGGTCACGTATCCGACAACCTGCTGGTATTCTCGAGGAGTAACTATGACCGATCTAGGTAGCCAACCAGAATATTTCTCGGCCACCAGAACTCCCACGGTCTGCACGGTCGGGGATTTTCCCCAGTCTATCTCTCTGTCGGCCGCCGAGGCCTCTCTCGATATATATGTGTCGGTCCCTTCTGGGACTCAACCAGTCTGTATCACTCACGGCCACCAACGGGGTCACCATCTTCCCCGTATTTCCGAACAGAACTGTCATTCTTTCATTTATTTCTCACGATCGGACTTTCTCTATCAGCCTGTTGACTCTTACGATCAGGGCACGGTCCGTCTTGCGATCGACGGCAGAGGGGCCCACCCCACCAGATCAGCGAAAAGCAGCACCAGCCTGACCGCGAGAGCGGCTGTCACTAGAGGTCGTATTTGTATGGCAACACTCAACGATCTCTGGAGCGGTACGAGAACCACTCTACGTATGAAGCAGTACGAACCACTGCTCCACATATATAGCGATGCACCGCATGTCAGGCTATACTCAAGCCAATTCATGCGTCTGCAAGCTATGCACTCAATGAAAAACCGTCGATCGGTCTTCCTTCCAATACGCAACACTGTAACAAATAGACGTAAAATAACGCTATGGCGAGCCGATTATTTAAATAAATCATTCATTCAAGCCTTGTGGCCTGTCCGCCACAATACACACAGGCAGAAAAATTTACATAGAGGCAAGCAGACCGACAGGCAGCCATACAGACAGCCAGGCAGACACAGAGGTCAGGCAGGTAAGTAGACGGGCAGATGGACAGACAGACAGACTGACACATACAGGCAGGCTGACGTACAGATACGTTTGTTAATTATGGAGCATCTACTGTAACTGACAGCTGATGTGATCATATATCGTAATACCGATAAGATATTTTTCTAGCGCTGCTTGACAAGAAATGAATCGGAAACCACTTCTACGCCATTTCTCAAGGATGCTGAGGTTATTAGCCTCAATAGCCAACAATTATTGTCAGACAACTAGAGGCGACCAGTTGAGGAGTAGTCCAACTCATGCTTTGACTCCAGTCAACGTATTCCAACACAGACCATGTTCCAAGTCAACGATCGCTTATTATAAAAGTAATGTTATCCTCTTGCATTTATCCGCACCACGAAGAAGTGACTTAACCTCCTTCACGGTGACTAGCTTCTATTTACGGCGTCGCTAAATCAAACCAGGCTCTCAAGAGCCAAGTTTAAGGTAAATCCGAGGCGACGGCTACAGTGGAAATCTTTGGTTACGATGATCATGGTTTGGCGTTGGACCAGAAACGTAAATGGATAGCCTGAAAATTTTTGTTGATCTTCAGTGAAATGATGTAGATGAGAAAGCAGGAGGCCTGCTTAATGTCACGCGTGCCATCTGATATAATTTTACAAGATTATCCTTTGCGACTAATGCCTAAATGTATTTAATGTTGAATTGTTTCATTTGTCAGTGGTGGTTACGTACCGATAATGACAAGATGTGATCTGTGAGGTCGTTGTGTTGTTAGTTTACAACAGAGATTCTTGATTCTAGACAGGTAAAACTCAAAAACAAGCTGCAGATACGAAACCATATTGAAGTCTAATTCAATCACGAATCATTAATTTAAAGCAAGGGATAAGTTTTCAATTGATTTTATGATGTTGTCTGTGCTTTTGTCAGGAGTAACTGGACCGACGGGAGACCAGGGACAACCAGGGGGGCCTGGACCCGCGGGAGGCACTGGCAGTACAGGTCGGTTTCTGCAGGGGTCATTGCAAAAAAATGGAAACAATTTTTTGAATCGAAATGAAATACTGTCACTGTGCAGAGATGAACGAGACTTTAACAACAAAGACATCAAATAATGATTTTTAAAAGTCTCCATAACGAGTGCTTTTATGAAATGTAAAGTCTCCATAACGAGTGCTTTTATGAAATGTAACTATTTGACAGAGAACGAATGACTCTGTAGGCCTACCTACTGCCAATCTGAAACGATTTGTCTGAATCGGTTAAAGGCTTGTGTTATTTAAATACTGGTTTGGATGAGTAAAGTAAGACATTTAAAAGTTTTTTCGTTTAATAAACCAAACCCTGCCGAATACGCCTCGTTGTTGGAAGCTTGAAACATTCCAAACCTGTCGTATTCAATTGCTTGATATCCGCTATTATGTTTTTGGTAAGCCTATATTAACGATTTATGTGGGAATTGTACGATAGATGAACACTTTTCATAAAGCATAGGTTTTTAAATTCGCCAGCTGAGCATACACTTCTGACGTTTGTTTGATGCCAGGAGTGATAGGCGCAACTGGTCCTATTGGGCCACAAGGACCCCCTGGCACTGGAATACCTGGTAATACTGGAGCAAGTGGTGCCTCAGGACCTCAAGGGGCTACAGGGCCACCGGGAATTGGAGGTATAACAGGACCACCAGGATCAATTGGAAGTTCAGGACCTATCGGACCACCCGGGACTGGTGGTCCTGCTGGCCCCTCAGGTCTACCTGGTAGCACTGGTTCTCAGGGAACGCAAGGTGCAACCGGACCACCTGGAGCGCCTGCTCCTGGCAGTATTGGGAACACCGGTAACACTGGAGCAACAGGACCTCCAGGTAACATCGGTGTTCCTGGGGCAACAGGGCCACAAGGCTCTTTGGGAAGCACTGGGGCCACAGGACCTGCAGGAACAAATGGGTTTACAGGGAGTTCTGGTACACCAGGCACTTCAGGTACTCAAGGTGCGACCGGACCACAGGGAAATACGGGACCAAGTGGGTCATCTGGATCAACTGGACCAATCGGATCAATTGGCTCCACCGGAACCGTTGGCAACACTGGAGCACCAGGACCCCCTGGGCAACCAGGACCAACATCGACAGGAGGACCAACTGTAGGTAACACTGGAGCAACTGGAAGACCTGGATCAACCGGTGAGTTTGGATCTACTGGGAGAACTGGGGCAACGGGATCGACAGGGCCCGATGGAGACTCGGGGGCTGTTGGAGCCTCTGGTCCGCTAGGCCCCACAGGCGCCGTGGGAGTAACGGGTGGCAGAGGAGCGACAGGCGGAACTGGCGGGGCAGGAATGACTGGCAACACTGGAAGCATTGGAATACCAGGCGGAACGGGAGGTACAGGTGACCAAGGGGTACTAGGCCCTCCAGGTCCTCCTGGATCTGCGGGTCCAGGAGGTGACGGAGCGATTGGGTCTACCGGCACAGGAGGTACACAGGGACCAATCGGAGCCACTGGAATACCTGGAAGAACGGGATTTGCAGGTTCAACGGGAGCGACTGGATCTTCTGGGACGACTGGATCACCTGGACTACCGGGTCCAATGGGTCCAAGTGGTGCTGTTGGAACTGGAGGGCCTCTTGGATCAACTGGCGCATCAGGCAAGGGACATATTTTGTGCTAAATTTTGTTGCTCTACCGTTTTTAAATGTTGTCGTATCCTATTCTTACATTGACATGTCGGTTTTATATGTGTTCCTCATGCTTACAATGGTGGTAATCACAGCGAGCAGATTGTTCAGCTCAGTAATCATGGGTTTCTCTTTCATAAAAATTTGGAAAGCCATTTACGGATTTTCGATCGAAAGCATTGTTAACGGCAGGTTCATCTATGGTATACATTATTACAATCATGCTCCTGATATATATTTCTATCAAGAACAAGCAACCAATGGCTTTAGATTTGACTCTTTAAGTGGCGCATTACGTTTTAGGTCAGAGAGGGGCGACAGGTCCTTCTGGAGGCCAAGGTTCTATTGGCCCTGTTGGAAATACGGGACAGGTTGGGCCTGCTGGATCTACAGGTGCATCTGGATTACCAGGTGGAACAGGAAATACAGGTGGACTAGGTGGCACTGGACTAGTTGGAGCGACTGGACCAAGAGGGCCCGACGGTCTTCCTGGTAGTCAAGAGTCCGCTGGCGGTCCTGGAGCAACTGGAGGCTCAGGATCGCCTGGACTCCCCGGAGTGGTTGGCGCTAGTGGTTCTACAGGTGGAACTGGCATAGTTGGAAGCACTGGCCAGCTAGGTCAACCTGGTCTTTCTGGTGCATCTGGTATGGTGGGACCCAGTGGGCCAACTGGTGCCATAGGTACGAGGGGTCCAAATGGCCCAACAGGAGCCTCTGGACAGGTGGGATTCACAGGATCGTCTGGATCCAGTGGATCAACTGGTCTCCCAGGTGGAACTGGAAACACTGGCGCAACAGGGATAATTGGAGCTAGCGGTTCGTTTGGTGCGACAGGACCTCAGGGATCTACCGGTCTTCAAGGATCTGGAGGTACTTCTGGACCAGCAGGAATTCCTGGAGCTACAGGCACGCCGGGACCACTTGGTCCGCCTGGCTCTACAGGACAAATTGGAGGGACCGGTCAAGCTGGAAACACAGGATCTGCTGGAGGCGCAGGATCAAGTGGCGAACCTGGCGCTGCTGGACTGCCAGGGGCCTCCGGAAACACTGGACCCAAAGGAATAACGGGAGCTACCGGAGCAGTAGGTGATCCTGGTGTAAGTGGAGCCACCGGACCCACTGGACCAGGAGGCCCGACTGGAGCCATTGGAGTGAAGGGCCCGCTTGGCCCAACAGGGGCCACAGGAACTCCGGGGCCCATCGGTTCAACAGGTCAGCAAGGTGCGACAGGCCTATTGGGTGCTACTGGTTCGTCTGGTGGAATTGGTGGTACGGGATTGGCTGGGCCTACCGGGAATGCGGGTGCTTCTGGAGCCACTGGACCAGTGGGGTCCTCCGGTTCTGCTGGTTCTGCTGGGGCCACTGGACCAGTTGGGCCTGCTGGATCTACTGGAAGCACCGGACAACAGGGCACTGGAGGTGTTCCTGGTGCAACTGGATCTACTGGAAACCCTGGACCACAGGGTACGTCGGGTACTGCGGGACCTGCTGGGTCTTCGGGACCACAGGGATCTGCTGGGGCAACTGGTTCTGCAGGACCTGATGGAGTTGGTGGAGCACCAGGAAACACAGGTTTTGCCGGTAACACCGGGTCTCCGGGTGCCACGGGTCCCGTTGGCCCTGGAGGTCCAGCCGGTCCTCAGGGATTGCCCGGAAATGCTGGTTTCGACGGAATTCCTGGTTTCACAGGATCTATGGGCAGTTCAGGATTCACTGGGCTACCTGGCCAACAGGGACAGCCTGGAGCCACGGGACCGCCTGGATTATCCGGTGACCAAGGATTCACTGGACTACCAGGTGCGGGAGGGCAAGAGGGTGCGACAGGTGGTTCCGGGGGTACTGGAGTCGTTGGTAATACAGGAGCCTCAGGAGCAACTGGAAGAGATGGAGCTACGGGACCACAGGGCACGCAGGGGCCTCAAGGAACCACAGGTGAGCAGCATGCGGTTTTAATTCAAGGCGATGTTTCATACATGGAGTGTATGCTCTTAAACCATTTTGTATTAAAACTATGTAAGTGAATGAATTTTTGACAAAATAAAAAGCGCTACTACTCGGGAGCTCTCTCGATCACAGTACGGATGGGATAGTTTTGAGGTGTGCATAAAATGGTCGGACAGACTGGGAACAAGCGCAGCGCCTACGGGAGACCGTTCGAGAGCGAGAGGCGAACAACTGAGAAGGCACGATTCTGATAATAGTGACAGTGATCATAATCGTGATCTGCAAACTTGTAAAACTTGTAAAGCATCACTGAAAGCCAAGCGCAGGACCCCAGCTTATCCTAATGCGCGATTTCATATACCAATAACGCAAGTCGTATTGGTAATACGTGTTCATGTAGGTCCCTAACAATTATATAATAATCCTAGTGAGAATATTAAGAAAGGTGATCATAGTAGCAATAGTAGGTTTGTCGCAACTGTTGCAGAAGATCTATTATATAGGGTGACACAAAGTTCGTTCACAGTTTTCAAAATGCGTTTTCGAAGTAATGGATTTATATCTTTTTTGTGATATTTTGTCAGTGCCAAATGAAAGATATTTGTACAATTTGGCTTTGATCCGGTTCTTGGTTGCCATTAAACAAACTAAAGAGGACCAGTTTCCAGTAAAAAGCTGCCATGCGACACAGCTTGTTCATCATATTATCACTGTAAACAAAATATTTCGCCAGGTAGACCATAACAATATTGCTACCTTGGTCTTACAGACATTAGCGTGCAGTATTTTCGTTCTGCTTTATGATAGCACAGTCTCTATATGGCATAAATTTTGTAAGCGACTGAGGTGTCCCAACTTATATCGATCTCCACGGTGGATGGAGGCTGATCAACTTTAATTGACTCAGGATCTTAATAAACTCTGAGATGCAACATAATCTGCAAATTCTCAATAGGATCCAGACAGCTTTGGTGGCTAACCCTGTTGCTTTACGAGAGACGGGAGTTTGTGTTTAGCCACTTTGTCGTCATAGCCGTATTGCGTGCCCCACCCTGCTGATATACTCCCAAGATCATTGTCAACAAATAACTTTCGTTGCCTAACACTGCCATTGTCTCTCGAACACTAGCTTCGCGTATTGCCAGAGAACGTCTATAATGTATGACTGCAAGTCGTACCTGGTACCATTTGGCTCAAAATGAAAGCGTGTGAGACATCTGGCCGTCATCCAACCCCACAGCATCACTGGCGGACTAAACTTCATCTGCGGAGCAGACGGAACGTTCTCCTCCTGTGAACCCCAAACTGTAGCGTTCTTCAGAGCCGCATTAAGCTTTTATAGGCCCGTTTAAAAAATAAAGCGAATGCCCCATAGATGCTTGAACAAAGAAACATGAAATTATGTACGTAAGTCTATAATTCTAATCGTCTAAATATTAGTTTTTTTTCATGAAGTCTATAAATGTTTCCAATAGACAAAACTTACTAAGTCAACAATTATTATTTTAGGCCTAAGCCTACTACATAGAGCGTTATATGCATATCAAGCTGACTCACGATAGTTTAAGACCACGCCCACACATTTTCACACTTCCGGAGAAAGATGTTCTTAATTACATTACTATAATTCTATACAAGCGATGACTTTATAATTTTTGATTGATTTTATTATCTTTGATTTACATAAGTTGTAACTGATTGCTGTTTGACATTCAGACACATTGAACGAATATATACACACTTAATTATACAAGCTGGCATTGGCGTAGATAATCTAATTGTTAACCAAATTAAATTTTAATTAAAATTGAAAGGTGATTCAGTGCGTACACTACATTTTACTCACTCTGTGATGTGCATAAATATTAAAAATCTCGCTGACGGTACTTTGATGCTGAGAAAGAATCAGTCAGCCTAATATCTTGAAAATCAAGACTTTGAATGATTCAATGTCCATCAGGGATAAATGTCATTTCAGCTTTTTCAGAGAGTGCAAGCAAGAAATTTTCTGGCGACGGGGAGGGTTTCTCCTTCGTGTTTTAACTTTGTTTTGGTTTCGTTTGATGCGTTTTCAGTGGTACCAAAAGATTTGATTTGTTAAATCGTGTATCGGCCAAAACGCTGATACAGTTTCAAGAAAGTGAAATTATTAAATTATAGACATCTGTGATATGATATAACGTTAATAATTGTATGAAATTCAATTAGATTGATTATTAATATGGCTATTAAATTATGGCCTTGTATTGGAAATTTGCACGCACTATAATCTAAATCAGGAAATTCAGGTTCAAATGCCCTCTGCCCCCAAATGACGTCCCTGGTATCCATAAGTGTCAGGGTGCTTAATTTTACTTGACCAATGGATAATCTGACAGCATTATTAATGCGTTTGAGATTACTGGATCGCTCACCAATGCAGTAAGAAACTGGTAAAATTAAGTAGGCCTAAATGCGCAGATCTCTTGGTTCTATTCATTCATCAATTTCAATATTTGCAGTGGTGTTTTTTTGGTAATGATCAAAGTTATTTTAGAAATAATTCACAAATATCATCTGTGTTTACCATGGAACCACTATAGGGTTAGGATCTTTTAATAAATTGATTGATTGCGCCACATTGACATTTTGCTGCCTTTTCATAAAGAAGTTTCTTATGGCGCTTCTGTGCGCCAGTTTAAAATTTCTTCATTGTTAACTATGGTAGGCGTTATAATTTAATTTTCTGTAACTAATAACTGTAATCTATCATTTATTGAAATGTTAGATACTTGATAAATATAATAACAATCCCACTTGCGCCAATAGAGTCGAATGTGTAACTACACCTAAATGTAAAATCGAGCAAAAAGATTTTATTTATAGGCCAATTCTAGCCTAGGTGCAGTATTACTTTCGAGCTTATGAGGTTTCTTCTATTTTAGCGAATAAATTGTCGATTCGTTAATTTATTGTCAATTTGACGATAGGTCCTAGTTGTCAAATTTGCGAGTAGGCCCGCTTCAAGCCTATGCTCAATGAATGCCAACTTAAGCTCACATAAGATGCTGGTGTTAGAAATGACCGCACCTCACTGGCACTTAATAATTTTGATTTAGAAAATCACAATAGGTTTATTATGATCAATTTGATCTGCACGGCAAAAAGAAACGATAACGCAGACAACAGGTTTACTAATAATGCGATTTCCCATGTAGGCCTAGTTTGTGCTTCCAAGTTTACCTGCACATGTGCGAGTAAGCAGTATAGAGTAAGATATTTTATAATACAACTTTCCGATCGAATTGCAGTTACACTGATGAGGGTCATCTTTGTGAAGATTCTTCTGTGTATGAATAATTATGGTGTTTGATAGGTAGACAGCACATGAGGTCATTTGAGATGCTAAAGCACCAGATTGCTGTAACGATTGCCATGGCTTAAACTTTCCGTTGAGAGATAATTCTCGATCGATATTTCAGATAAATGAGCCTAGCTAGAGCTGCACTGTTGACAATATTTCTGATTGTTGTGGTTGGCATGTTTTAGGATCTCCCGGCCCACTAGGTGCAACAGGAGCCACTGGTCCGTTGGGTGACACAGGGCTCATTGGAGCCACAGGAGTTCAGGGTTACCCTGGCATCACTGGTGCTACAGGCACCACGGGTGGACTGGGTCCAACTGGTGCCACTGGCGCGTCTGGACCACGAGGCCCGACTGGTGCCACTGGTATCTCGGGTACAAGAGGAGGCACTGGTTCCATCGGAGCGACTGGATCAAATGGCCCAATTGGACTGCCTGGTCTTCCTGGGGCCAACGGAACTGCTGGCCCTGACGGAGCGACAGGATTACCTGGAAGAACTGGACTGAATGGCAACCCTGGAACAACTGGAGTGGATGGGACACCCGGTGCGACGGGCAGTGCTGGAGCATCCGGATCAAGAGGAGATACTGGAAGCACTGGTGCAATGGGACCGTTGGGTGGAACAGGATCTAGCGGTCCACTTGGTGCGACTGGTCCAGCTGGTCCTCCCGGCTCTGGTGGCGGAGGAGGCCAGTCGGGGCCGATCGGTCCAGTTGGTGCCACAGGAGTTACAGGAGGCCCTGGTGTGTCTGGGGCCACAGGAGCCACGGGCTCGGCCGGACCATCTGGAACGCAAGGTGCTACGGGTCCGAGTGGACCCACAGGAGCCAGTGGAAGTCAGGGACCTCGGGGTGGAACAGGGGCAATTGGCGTCACTGGATCGACCGGTATTATCGGTGCCTCTGGAGCTTCAGGAGCAAGTGGAACAGGCGGTGCAACCGGGCCTATTGGAAGCTCTGGAGCAGCGGGTCTTGTTGGGGCCACTGGGTCCTCCGGTGCCACTGGACCAGCTGGAGGAACAGGGCAAATTGGACGCCCAGGAGATAATGGTGACACTGGGTCGACGGGACCTGCCGGCCAAGCTGGAGGCTCAGGTGTATTTCTTCATTCAGTTTTTAATGCTAGACACGGAAATTACTACCAGTTCTTATGTTTTATGTTGATTTTCAGGCTGATTGTATATCTGTGACGAGCTCTCATGTATATCGTTCCACGGCATTATACTTTCCGTGGCATAATATTTATTAATGTTCCCGATTCGCAATAGGTTTCACTGCTTGCAGTTATTATTACACATAGGTCTTCAGGTGGGTTTTACATTTTGGAAAAGTTTTCTGAATTCCTTAGAAAAATAGTTTTCCATGCTTTGCTAACCTTATCTTTATCAACGTACATAAAGGACCCTGAAGTATCTTACTGCATGTATTGTATCAGCATCTGACGACTAATTTAAACGTTTTTAATTTAATGAATCAACTTTTTCCTGTATCATTACTTTACTATGGAAGGTTGATGAGGGAGCTTGTGTGTTGCAGGCAGCCCCGGAGTAAATGGTGGGACTGGAGCCACGGGGCCAGGGGGAGCCACGGGTCCACAGGGTAGCACAGGTGCATCTGGGTCGACAGGTTCCACTGGACCCATTGGACAAGGCGGGCTTACAGGAGCGGCTGGAGCGACAGGGGCCCCGGGTCAGTCTGGCGGAGGAGGAGCCTCTGGTGGCCAAGGACGAACAGGAGTTCCTGGAGGGCCCGGAGCAACGGGAATTACGGGGGCCACCGGGGCAACTGGAAACACTGGAGCGTCAGGATCTCCTGGACCTCAGGGACCAGTTGGATCATCCGGAGCTCAAGGGCCCTCTGGAGCCAGCGGGCCACAAGGTGCGTCTGGAGCGTCTGGGGGCATGGGAGCTACCGGAGTACTGGGTCCAAATGGAAATACAGGATCAACTGGAGCGCCTGGCCCTCAAGGAAGTCAAGGTCAGGTCATTATCATTGAATTAGACAGTATGTTAATTGTAATGATCACGAGAGCTTAGGCCTATATATAGAGAGTCATTTATAAATTTGTTTCTGGGCTGCATTACCAAAATTACTCCACTTCCATCAAACGATTTCAGTGTTAACTTTCAGAATCTAGAATAGTTGAAAAGCGTGGCTGCTCTATGCCCTTAGAAAAGATTAAGAAGGCTGCTCCAGCCATGCGTAGTCTATAAATAACCTGAGAGACTTGGTCTGACCGAGGTTTATTGTCTCTCATCTGATTAATTTACATCTTTTGCTCTTTTATAAATCTTCGTTATCTGCATTTCTCGTCTTAATAGTATGCCTTTGGAATTCATTTTGCCAATTTCCATTTTCACTTGTCAATTTCTGTCTTAGTTTCGTCAATTTATATTTCGTCAATTTCCATCTCGCAAATTTCCATATTAATTTCGCCAATTTCCATTTTCATTTCGCCGCACGACAACTTTTACCCATCTGTCTAATTGTCTATCCAGTTGTCCACGAGTCTTGTCTATGGTGAATTGGAATAGAAAAGCCATTTGGTAGGCTATATATTATATAGTTTCTTTGTGATTTTTCAGGTGTTCCTGGAACTCCTGGAAGTTCAGGATCAGTGGGTCAAACCGGGGCCTCAGGACCACCCGGATCAACTGGAGTGACTGGCCCAAAAGGCATAACTGGGGCCACAGGGAGCACTGGCCCGTCTGGCAGCACTGGTTCTTCAGGGGCCACTGGACCATCCGGACCCACGGGAGCCCAGGGAAACTCCGGGGTAAGAGGATCAACTGGAACGATGGGAGCGAGTGGACCAAATGGGGCGTCTGGTCCTCCAGGATTCACTGGAGGCACTGGAATTATTGGGCTACCTGGATTGCCCGGGATTCCTGGAGCAACGGGCGCTGTTGGAAATACTGGAAGCACTGGTGGGACAGGTTTAAACGGCGCTACAGGTCCAGCTGGAACAATTGGCGGTTCCGGATCAACTGGAATAACAGGGCCTCAAGGCAGTCCAGGTATACTTACACTTGAACACCTCATGACGCCGATAGCAAGTATTGCTATACAACACTGATAATTATTATGCTCGCAACAGTTATTATTATAAAGACATGTATATACAGGCCTACATATTATTGTTTATGTTCACGCTGACAAACCGTAGCAGCCTGTTTACAATCAATCAAAAGAACAGTTTTAGAGGAGGAGGCTGTAAGATAAGTAAGAGTTAATGTCTGTATAAAACCCTGGAGACAAAGAACCTTTCATGGGATAATGGATATGTTGGTAAAGATTATGGATGTGATGCATTTGAATACGGTCATTATGAATACAACGATAAATATGGATTATTTTCAAACACAAAGATTATGATGATTTAAAAAAAACCTGATATGAATAATAGTGATAATGATGATTATGCTAATACTTAACACTGATAGTGACAAGAGCGATGTCGATTACAATCGTCACACTAAGGGTAACTTATCTAACCCAGTTCAATTTATTGTATGAATTGCATGAATTCATTTTTACATTGCATTGAATTTATTACTTGACTAAATGGAACTGTTGTGGTTTTCGTTTGTTGATTGCAGGTGTTGGTGGATCCACCGGTGCCTCTGGAACGACAGGAACGTCTGGTGCTACAGGCGCTAATGGCCAGACTGGCGCCACAGGTTCCACCGGACAAGTTGGGTCCGGTGGCCAACCTGGTGCCACTGGACCTCAGGGTCCTACCGGGGCGGTGGGCGATCAAGGAACTGGGGGGGTCGCTGGTACAGGTGGTTCCATTGGTCCTACAGGGAGCACTGGACCCATTGGCGGTACGGGGGCCACGGGTGCCTCTGGGCCACAGGGTGCGACTGGAAGTGCGGGCAGCACTGGAAGCTCTGGCCCCGTTGGAGGTACTGGATTTACTGGGGCCACTGGAACTGGTGGTGCGAAGGGACCCAGCGGCAGTACTGGAGCTACTGGACCTGCGGGGGCGACAGGCAGTATAGGTATATCTTATGTTACTACAACGACTATTTTTACTAGCTATCGTAGCGTATCGTTAAATTTATATAGCACCTCTGAAAAATAGCTATTCAAAGGCTATGCTGTGCAGTTTTCTATGTAGTTTTATCCCTGATATAATTGTGACTTTCCTATTTTTCATTATATTTCATACGGTGACAGATATTGTTGCTTGGAGTACAGCTGTTTCGCTGATTGGCTATTTTCAACATAGCTAACCTATATATAGTTTATTAACCTACAATATTCCTTAATCGGTCTCCTTATGAGCAATTATTTCGTAATTAAAGCAGAAGACTTAGTGGTCCGTAACTGACGAGTTTGAAATAGCATTATTCTTGGCTGGTTTGCTTGAAGTAGTAGTCGTAGTATTTAATAATTTGTTGGACCAATCTGTGGTAGAAACTATCCCTTGATTAGCAGAATCGTTAAATAATCACCTGGTTTCAAGAAGTATTGTCCCATTATGGTCTAGTGTTCGTAGAATCATTCCATGAGTAGCTGTGTCCTGCCAAATCTGTATTTAGTTTCTTCATGACTACCATTCCGCTGATTAACATTTCATGGAAAGGGTAGGCCCGGCTAGCAGGATCTTAGGGACCCTTAGGGTCATTCTTTTCCCCTATTATCCCGTCCCTTAGAACTGTAAGAACGCTGAGAGTTCTACTTAAACTAACGCTACTATTATATTAGATGATTAGTGAATTGGATTATGTTAGGGGAAACTAGCTACACATGAAGAGACAGTTCAGATACAAATTATCTTTATTAAACAAGGAATAGATAAAGTAATAACATATATGGTTGTCTAAATACAGAACGATACAAATACTCACGGAGTGATAATGATATTAGATGCTAGAGGTTGAACGTGAAGCTAAGTTATTAATAAATTACATATATTATAATAGACAGAACTGACGTACTAAGATACCTGATGATTTCTAAAGTCAGAATGCCCAGTTTCTAACAGTGCTGTAGCTTATAAGTGACTTTCCTGAGCCAAAGAGCAAACTGGCCTATCCTAGAACAGACTACTTTGATTGGTCAGTTACTGACCTCTCAAGGATCAGCTACTGACCACTCTAGCAATTAGGGCTGACTATAAGTGCTAGTTACACTAGAGCTTGAGCGAGTGATTGAAAGAACCTATCCTGTCTGTATTAACGAATGTTCAGCTAAACTTGATGTATAATAATGATCTATATATATGAATTGTTCAAGCTTATCTATTGTAATGTAATGTTCAGAATAATCACGGTTACAGAACATTATTATATTGTTAAAATGTTCTTTTGTACAGCTTTTTAGTTTTTCTACTTGTTATGTAATAACAGTGTACAATCCAAACGGGATCAATAAAAACATATTTGATTTGATTCAATTTTTGTATGATTTAACGTACAGCAATTATTTGCTACAGGCGACGATTGTTACGATTCCTTTACGACATTGGCATTAATCTGTGGCTGCAAGGAGGCTCTATATTTCTCCAACTACGTGCAACTACCAAAATTGGGTCTACACTTTAGACTTCTATAATGGCGAATTGCTTTTCTGTCTCCTAGCGATCTGTATTTCCTGATTATGTTGTGGCAAGACGATGTAGGTCCACTGAACTTTTATTTTCTTTCGTGACTCTTTTGATTAAAAGAGTTTGTTTGCTGATGAGCAGTTGGTTCTTTTAGGCGCTAGTGGAAGTTCCGGATCTTCTGGACCTCCTGGAGTCAATGGTGCATCTGGAAACACGGGCCAATCTGGACAGCCTGGACCAGGGGGCAGCACCGGTGTCAGTGGACCCCGAGGACAGACCGGAGTCACTGGGTCATCTGGCGCTTCCGGGGTTATCGGTGCCACTGGACCGCCCGGACCCGCAGGTCCCACAGGAGCATTGGGCTCGACAGGACCAATAGGTAATCCTGGCGCAACCGGTCAGATCGGACAAACCGGATCAACGGGTGCGATCGGGGGATCAGGAGCATCCGGATCTTCTGGAACCCAGGGTCTACCAGGTGCCACTGGCATTACTGGTGCACGAGGTACGACCGGAGTCCAGGGGCAGAATGGAACGACGGGTGGGACTGGGCCGGCCGGTACTCCTGGATCGGTTGGGGCTTCGGGTCCAGCAGGACCGGCAGGACCCACCGGCCCCCAGGGGCCAACTGGTCCACAGGGTCAGCCTGGTAGAGGCGGTGCTGTTGGTGATGGTGGACCTATTGGTGGTATTGGCATTCCGGGTGATACTGGCTCTACCGGGCCAGCTGGAAATACAGGTATATCATATTTTATGAATGTCCATTTCCAATTTTTCACGGGTGCAATGTAGCGCATAATATTAGTGAATTAATGTAATATTTTGATAAGCAGATGTCGCAATGGAGGAGACAGTTTGAATTCTCTATAATTTTCAAATTAAAACGTTTCATGAAGAAAATTTAAATTTGGATAATCAACACTCTATTCCACACGTCACAGTAATATCTGCTCAGCTTTGGGATATAAAATCATATTTTGCGTTCAAAATTAATGAAATATAAATATATAAATGATTTGCAAATTTTCTGTGTGAAGCATGCCTGGACTAAAGAACTATATAATGTCTTTTATCTTGAACTGCGTTTGGATTTATGAAAATCAACAATCTCCCGAAGCTTCTCGTGTGTGCTTTATTATTTATTAAAGGCATTGATACGCTTTATAAATTTTTCAGGGACCAGAGGGCAAAAGACGACGTTGCCTATAATTGAGATGGATGTCGCATGTTTTCTTTGAAAACAACTCTGTTTTGTAACTCGTCAATTGCAGATGAACTTTATTTCCTTGATGAACTCTTCGATTACTTAGATGAACGCTAGAGAGGTACTTCGATGACTATTTAAAATATGATATTTAGCTATTTATTGGAAAAATATGTGAGGCTGATTACCGTCTATTACATTACGTTATTTTGCTTTGCGAATATAGGATCCACGGGATCATCAGGTGCCCGCGGAACAGGAGGTACGATGGGGTCAGACGGCGCTGGTGGCCCCGCGGGTCCATCTGGGGCCATTGGTCCTCCGGGGGCCACAGGAATAACTGGAATGACAGGTGCTACTGGGTCACTGGGACCACCAGGGGCCACAGGTCCCGTCGGGGCCACTGGGCCAAACGGTGAGACAGGTGCCACAGGCCAAAGAGGAAGCACTGGAAGCTCCGGATCGAGTGGAAGCACTGGCCAGATAGGCCCAACCGGATCAACCGGTCCAGTGGGTGCTTCTGGATCGACGGGTCCTAGCGGAGTCCCAGGTACTGTGGGTCAACCTGGACAAAATGGCCAACCTGGACAAGCTGGAGCTTCGGGTGCCCAAGGACCGACTGGAAACACGGGACCTGCCGGACCACAGGGAGTCACTGGAGACTTCGGGCCAGCTGGAGCAACTGGTGCAACTGGTAGCGTAGGCGGAACAGGGTCAACCGGACTTGCTGGGGGCACCGGAGTGACCGGATCTTCTGGTCCAGCAGGAGCGACAGGTACGTTGATACGCTAATATGCTTAGTGCAATGTTGTGAAGGTTGTTTCTTTTGTGTAAGCTTTTAGTAGTATTTCCCTCAGATGCTGTGTTCCAGGGCAATGTATATTGCCAATAATATCTAGATTGCCAATATCTTATCAGTGCATAGGGGGACTTGGCGAATAGGTAGAATAAATTGGGGCTTTAAGGGCCAGGTCTGAAAAATTTCTATCCCCAAATATGTGTATGCAAAAAAAGAAATGAATAGTGGAAAAAACTGTAGAAATGTATAATAATTATGAAATATTGATGATATATGCGGAGGGAACCGTGCCCTCTAGTCCCCCTAAGTCTTCGCCTCTGTATCAGTGCCGTATAAAGCTTCGCGGGAAGTTCAGCTTGTACGCTGTGCCCTGATAGAATCAACTCCGCAGCAGTGAGGTTGTTAGATCAGTTTAAATTCCCTGATAACATCTAGAAATGCCAAGCGATTCAGAAGTTCCAGAGAGAGGTTGAGATGAAGAATGCTTCGGATGATGATGCTGGGTCAGGTTAGGGTTAGGTCATAATGGTTGGAGTTAGTGTAATGGTTGATATCGTGTGTTTTGAAGGACGATGAGCGAAAGTATCTTAGGTGGCGTCTAATGTTGAATGGTGCTGTTCTGTTCTTGCAGGATCCTCTGGATCTTCCGGATCACCAGGAGTTTCAGGATCATCAGGTTCTCCAGGTGCCACTGGTCAGGCTGGCGGCTCAGGTGCATCGGGGTCACCTGGTGCAACCGGATCATCTGGCGGAACTGGCAGCCCTGGTCTTCCAGGACCTGTGGGACCGACTGGAGGAACTGGAGCGAGCGGATCTTCTGGACAACCGGGACAACCAGGCGCAACTGGTGAGGCCTTAGTAGACAATGTCTTGCGCTTTAACGTAGCAGAAATGTAGTGTGTCCAGACCTACCAGAGATAGACTGCGTACTAATTTAGCCATTTCAGTAATTAATTGCGTGCTTAGTACTTAGTCCTTCGTGTCCAACTGTGCAGGTCTCGCCAAGTCGTCCGGTTCAGAGCAGAGGCAACTGAACTTTTTGCGTTTCTTCTTTTGAAAGCGATTTTTTCCTAGGTGTGGGTCTCAAGCCCACCGCAGAACCGACCTGCTTTTTCCTGGCTTGGGACAGAGTTCGACAGAATCAAACCGCCGGAAGGACCTGAGGTGGACTTTTCAGTCCTTAATACAATTATATTGCTGTTGCTTTCAATAGCGTTCAAACTGTATGAGTTGGCCAAAGATTTCTGTTTCCACATTATTTGTTGACGATTTGTTTGGAATTGCATAGCCACGTTGTCACTATATCTGAACATATTTGCAGGTGGTTCTGGTTCTAGTGGACCAATGGGAGCAACTGGACAGGCTGGTGCCACAGGAGGAGCGGGTGCTTCTGGGGCAATCGGGGCAACGGGGCCGACTGGGCCAGCTGGAGCAACAGGTCCGCTTGGAACAGGCGGTTTTACTGGTAACCCCGGATCAACAGGTCCGCAGGGTACCCAAGGTACAGGAGGGCAACCTGGAACAGCTGGCTCTACTGGAGCAACCGGGCCTGTGGGTCAAGCTGGGGTCCCTGGGGCTACCGGTCCTCAAGGGGCCTCTGGATCGACTGGGCCAATGGGTCAAACTGGAAACTCTGGGCCCGCTGGAGGCACTGGATCACCCGGATCAACTGGGTCCGTAGGTCAGACTGGAGCTTCTGGAGGATCAGGAGGCCCTGGGGCTACTGGTAATATCCATTGTTCATATGGGTTTGACCTTTAAGCGACCTTATATGATGCTTTTAATCTTGCATGTGTTAATCTATTTCGTTTTGATGATCATAATCATCACAGAAATCGAATATCGCCACCACATGCATCATAACCTACACCACCATCATCGTCAGCCTGTCGTCGTCGTCATTAACTTTATCATCATCTAGAACAGCAATGACATCATTATCGTCGTCGTCAACGTCGTCAATCATCACTGGCATTATGAT
The DNA here is from genome assembly GCA_959347315.1 of Bimastos eiseni. Taxonomy (NCBI): domain Eukaryota; kingdom Metazoa; phylum Annelida; class Clitellata; order Crassiclitellata; family Lumbricidae; genus Bimastos; species Bimastos eiseni. The sequence continues at coordinate 2,847,022 of OY365806.1, forward strand.
CACTATTTCCTGGTATGGCCTTTTGGTGGCAAGTAATGCCAAAGAACATTCTCTATATTCTCTTACCTCGTTCATCGTGTGTAATGATCTTCTCGTGTTCGGTTTTGGCCTTGTCCTGTGCACGTTCATTCCATCTACACTGCTCAGATTTTGTGTTCTTTTGTTTATCATTTTAAAGGATCAATGTCTAATTTGTTTGAACCGTTTCTAAGAATTTTGTATGCATATCCAAGTCCTCTTCTGTCTGTGTTTAATATATTAGCACAATTCTTGAATTATTTCTGTAATTATTTCTATATTTGTTCGCAGATTGTCATGGCTCAATTTCTTTCAATATTAATTGGCATAAGTACCAACTTCTTTCGATTTTACTAGCATAAAGTCTCAAATTCTAGTTAAGCATCTATCACAAGTTAAACTTCCTAATTTACGAATTTTTTTAAACAGAAGTCTCATTTTCTTATGCTAAGGACCACAACGCGTTTTGTTTTTAACGTAACGCGTTCCTAAACGGCGTAGATCGAGCACGATATGACATCTGATCTTATCGTTTCTTCTCTATTAGGGCTACCTGGCCCGGACGGAGGGGCGGGAGCGACTGGTCTCCCAGGGTTCACTGGAGCGTCTGGCCCCGCAGGGCCCATTGGGAACACAGGATCAACTGGAGCAATTGGCCGAACTGGTAGCACTGGGGCAACCGGATCTTTAGGAGGCACTGGGGCAACAGGTGAGAATCATTTTCTTGTATTACAAGATGATGTGATAGCGTTAAAATGTTATAATCGAATATCAAGGATCACGTGAATGGAATGCCATGTGACAACCACTTCTAGTAGAAATTATAATTGTAATGATTACTTATTATCGATATTAATAAACTTATTAATAATAATAAAAATTGCAGTGAAACATGCATCTCTATTATGATAGGGCTGTATGGCACAGTGGCCGATATGCCACTGTGTGGCCGATCGGTTAGAGCGGTCAGTCCGTAGCGTTCAGTGTGCGCTGAGGGAGCGGGTTCGACCATCGTTCGGGAAGTCGCTGTGTAGGGACCTTGAGAAAGTCCTTCGCGCACAATTGCTCTGCAGTACAACTGCAATTGCATCGCCGAGGCGTGTGTATGCACTTCTGAGCAAAAGATGTTGGAAGAAGGACGGTATCAAATCTCGGTAATAATAAATAATACCCTTTGGCTTTGAGGAGCACAATGCCTGATTTTACAGACACCTCTTAAATATTCCTGACATATTTTTCATCGGAGAGATTAATCTTAACGTTGGTAAAGCTAATAATATATTAATAAATTTATTAAATGCAGTGTATTCGACATCCACTTCATTCAGACATAAACGATTGCTTGATTGGAATACGCTTGATAGCTACATTGATTGAACAGTTTCGATTTAACTGATGGCTATTTTGATAGAATCTTTGTGTCCTTAGGTGGTTCCGGCGCAATTGGTAGCACCGGAGCCAGTGGACTCCCTGGTCCCGTTGGGCCAACGGGACCAACCGGACCGCAAGGTTCGCAAGGTTCCACGGGTTCATCCGGATCCACTGGGGCCACCGGTCCTTCTGGACAGGCAGGGGCCTCTGGATCGGCTGGAGCATCCGGTTCCTCTGGTCCATCCGGTGCTACCGGACTTCCTGGTGCGTCAGGGGTTCAGGGCACTCAAGGCTTCAATGGAGCTTCAGGGGGTCCTGGAATGACTGGTTCACCGGGCAATTCTGGCCCCGCCGGCTTACCAGGGGCAACAGGCGGCACGGGACCACAAGGGGCAACGGGTCTCCCTGGAAGCACCGGAGCACCTGGATCAACTGGGTCCAGTGGAGCTTCGGGAGCCAGCGGGCCACGAGGTGTGACTGGGTCAACTGGAAGCACAGGTCCTCAAGGTTCACCTGGAGCTAGTGGAGCCAGTGGATCAACTGGTAAATTATTACTGCGTGCACCGTGCTGTTTCTGACTGTGGCTGTTATTCGCGCGTGTGAATGAGTGAGGACGTTGATAACTTTGATGACGACGACGACGATGATGATGATGATAATAACAAAGAACTGTTGATGAGATATTGCGTTGATACCAATGAAATTCCTAATACGACATGAGATTCATTATACTAATGATATTTATTTATATTGACCGATGATAATGATGACGACGATAGCGAAGGTGAATGCGATGTAGCGGTGACGAAGATGAACATAAAGATGATTAAAACAGGTCTTTTGACTGAGCGCAAGAAATTCATTTAATATATCTGATAAGAAAAGCCTCTAGTCAATGGGTCAAAACCTTCGATGTTTTACCGAGACGTTGAAACTGTTACAAGTTAATCAATGAACCATGTTTTAGTATCGAAAAAGAACAAAACTAGGAGATATTAAAACTCTGGTGTCGCTATTGTATTCAGGAGCGTCTGGTGGAACTGGAGCACCTGGATCTACGGGACCCGTCGGATCAACTGGAGCATCTGGTGGACCTGGAGCAACTGGGTCGTCGGGATCAAACGGGGCCGCGGGGTCAGGCGGTGCCACCGGTCAGATAGGAAGCACCGGACCTTCTGGTCCATCTGGGGCTTCCGGATTACCTGGTCAGTCTGGAACAGGAGGAACCCGTGGTCCAGATGGTTCTAGTGGAACGGCTGGTGCCACTGGGGCAACGGGTGTGGTCGGTCCAAGTGGTAGCTCCGGGATTGCCGGTGCAACTGGTACAACTGGTGGCACTGGAATGACGGGACCTCAAGGAGCCACCGGTGAGTACAAGTGAAGTAGAAGAAGTAGAAGTTGTAGTTGAAGAAGTGGAAGAATTAGAAGTAGAAGAGGATGAGGAACGATGCTTTACGCTGAACCCTCAATCAGCCATGCGTATTAATTGTTGGTGACTTTATTTACTGAGCCTGGGTATGAGAGGATGGTGATCAGTCCTCTCCCTTGTAGTCTAGTCTTCCTACCGTCAGTGTGCGGTCAGTAATACTGTGTATTACTGTACTCGTTGTAGACGAGTTGGCAAGTAGCGCAAGTGGAGCAGTGTTCTCAACACAATTTTTCAAATTTCTACCCTGGTGGGGATTGGAACTCTTTTGGAAATCGTCGGCAGCTGTGAATGGCTTACTAATACAGTACATCGCAATAGATCATAATTACCACACCATTAACGCATTGCAATGCAATACAGAGCTTGCGTGTATAATATTTATTGAGGACATTCAAACTATCTAACGAGAAAGCATCAATCGTTGAACAATTTTGAGTTAAGCACTGCTGTGCGCTCTACGCTGTTCAGTTTCCTTCCACGAGGAAACTCGAACCTGCGGTCGGTGTTCGAGCCTGTGATAGTGTTTTAAAAGTATTATACACTAGTCCATGATACATTGATACCGAGAGGGGAACTTTGTAAATGTTTAGATACGATTCGATAATACAATTAATTCATTCCGTTACATGTAATTCTTCAATTTATGGTGCCCCAGTTTAAGCTTTTTGCTATGACGAGACAGTTTTTAGATCAAATCAATTGACTATCTGTTTGCAATTCTAGCTGGTTGTTCTTCCAGGTGCGTCTGGAAGTAGTGGATCTCCAGGTGGCTCGGGTTCGACAGGTGCGACCGGTGGAACTGGGGCGAGCGGGGCCACAGGATCCGTCGGGGCCACAGGGTCGAGTGGACAGTCTGGTACATCAGGAAATACTGGATCCACTGGGGTACAGGGAGCCACAGGACAGGCGGGATCTGCGGGTGCTACAGGTATTGGAAAACAAAATAATACACCTTAAACTTGATATTTTGTTTCTTGCTGATAACTTTCCCAGTTGGCCTTCTCTGTTGGTGCATGAGACTTTGGGGTCATGCTGCGGAGTTCTCTTACTTTCTGTAAGCATGATCATTAACCCTAAGAGCTAAGGACAGAATATCGGCACATTCAGGCGCCTTGTAGCAGTAGCACACATATCGAGGAAGATCTGAGTCCTTAAATAAGCATTGGACCACAAATCATAAGCTATCGTCATATAAATTCTGCAGTGGCCTCAAAGGCCATTGTGTCAGGAATTATAGCGAATAACTGGCCTTTAGATTTTGAAAGAATAGCACTTTGAAATCGTATAGAGCGAAATCTCGTGTTAAAGTAGGATGACGAAATTTACACTATGTTCTGAAATAATGGCATATTAAATGGCTGCATCATTTGTATCACATGAATTATTACATTAGCGAGAACAGAACTTAGATAAACAGCCCAGCTTAGATCTAAGCTGCCTTACATGAAATCGTTGACTATTCACAGTTTAATCTAAAGATTTCTACAGCGTCTAAGCAAAGATATAATTTGCTGAAATCAGCTAATTAGCGTGCGCTAAACCAAAGCAGCCTATCAAGGGAGTCCAAATTCAGTTCCAGGTCAAGTCACAAGGTCAGACAAATAGGAAGCTTTGGATGGTGTTTAGATTTGAATGACTAGAGAAGTGAGGAAGAAACAGATATTTGTCACCATATATTCAAGACAAGTGCTTTAAATGAATGATCAGCGTAGATATTGCAATCTGTGCAAGTGCAGGACTGGTCAGATAGTTCTCCTAATTTTGGTTTAAATTTATTCAATGCCACGAGCGTTAAGTGTTTAAGGCTTAACAAAACATCATTGTGAGCTTCTTTACTTATTCCTTACTTCTAAAATGTCCACTGTCAGTTATTCCAGGTCTGAGGCAGAGTACACCCTTCAAGTGTGTTTGTGTGCTAAGCTAAAACAGTATAAGGTATTTAAACTTCGTTTTGCACAAAAATATTATTAGCAAACTCCGCGTAGATTATATAAGTTTTTATTGATTATACAGGCATTGACGATAATCGAACGTTTGGGTATGTCGTAAATTGAGGACCAGAACTTGTTTAAACTCTGATGAAAGCTAAGTGTGTGACGCCAGTATTTTCTTATGCAATGTAATACAATCGAACATTTGTATGGCGCCGCTTGATTCAGCAGAGCCTGGACCAGCGAAAAAGGAATGGAATGTCTTAAGGCGTCTCAGGAACTGGGAAAGGTAAGAGGGCAAGTACTTGAAATTACGTGATCAGCCATAAACGCTGTGTGTGTGATTGCAGGAACAACTGGTCCTAGTGGTGCAACTGGAACAACTGGGCTTCAGGGAGCTACTGGGTCCACAGGTGTTGTCGGTCCGGCTGGGTCAACAGGGGCCGTGGGTGCCACAGGACCATCTGGACAGACAGGGGCAACGGGAGTCACTGGATCCAGTGGATCATCGGGTAGCACCGGTGCCTCTGGGGCATCTGGCCCCCGTGGTGTCATCGGTGCAACGGGTGCCACTGGACCGACGGGCTTTTCAGGCAGCAGTGGCAGTCGAGGAGAGACGGGTGCAGACGGCGCCACTGGGTTCCCTGGAGGGACTGGTTCGTCCGGTGCTACTGGAAGCCCTGGAGGTCCTGGAGGAACCGGGACTCCTGGACAGACAGGGTCGACTGGGGCGACAGGCCAAACAGGTGTGACTGGTGTACCTGGAGCAACTGGGCCAGCTGGACCGCGTGGAGATGCGGGATCTTCTGGGCCACAGGGACAACAAGGACCTGCTGGAAGCACAGGCGCTTCAGGACCGCAGGGTGCAAGCGGATCATCCGGATCGCCAGGTAACACTGGAAACACTGGAGCGACTGGGAATCCTGGAGCAACCGGGCCACGAGGTACTACAGGGGCGTCTGGAGCGACTGGTAGCTCTGGGGGAACTGGACCCTCTGGAGCTGCCGGATCCTCTGGGAATACTGGATCTCCTGGTGTAAATGGAGGCACTGGGGCCACTGGAACTCAAGGTAACACAGGAGCTTCTGGACCTACTGGGGCAACTGGACCGACAGGTCCGGCTGGTCCAACTGGCTCCACTGGAGCCTCTGGATCAGCAGGGTCAAGTGGAGCATCCGGACCACAGGGTGCAGCAGGTAAAATATAATTAAGCTGTTGTGCTTTAATTTAATTGTTATCGTTAGTATAATTATTGCTAGGATCAACGTATATGTTATTGTAAACTTAAGTATATTTGCTACTATTTTGTTATTTTGTATTATATTGTGGGGTAGGCCTACTGTTGATAACGTTTATGAGCATTCTATTTTTGTTTTTCATTCATTTATACTATAGGTACATGCAACATCTCATCAGGGTAATGTTACTCCGACGTGCTTCCAACAAAACCACAAATATATATAGTGGAAGCTTTTAATTGTTTTAATTAAGGCTGTAATTAAACGCGTCTCAGTGAACCCTAGTCATCTTGAGTAACGCTACTGGGAACATAAAATTAAAGATTATTCTCACAAATAACGCCTGATCACGTTTCTTTAAAAAATTGTCAGAAATATGTAAATGCAACATTGATCTTCATTCCTCTATTATTTAGGCAAATGGGTAAATGTTGCCCTTCTGCAGTCATCTAGACCATAAGTGAGTGTCCTATTTGCTGTTCATAGTTCCGATAAGAATTCAGAAGAAATATATATCACCTCAGCTTTCATACTTGGTTAGAGTTCCTATGCGCCTCTGTCAATAGCATAAAGGTGATGCGTCAGATAGCACACCTTGGCAGACAATGTACTGTATTTTATCGCATTATAAAATTTTAACCATTTATCGAGCGCCTTTAATATAGTGAACCGTTCAGAAGCGCTGCCAGTGTGCAAGGCTCCGCGAGAAGAAGTAGGCTTTTATTAAAGCGAAAGAGGATGAGAGACTGCCAGATAGAATTAAGGAGCAAACAGATGGAGAAAGCACATTTGAAAGAGAGAGACCAATTGAAGCAAAGGATCGAGACTGAGCCATGGCTGTTTTTGTTGGAGGAATCAAGAGGTCAAGTTGGTTGAATGAGCGAAGTGGACGCAGGAAGGAAGCTGAATAAGGTCGAAGTATGACGTCAACCAAGGCAACTCTGAGCAAGACACCCCCGAGCCTTGAAGAGTTGAATGAGAATATACGTAGGCATATGGATAGAATTAAAACTCTCCTGTTTGTCAGAGATGGACCAGGCAATCTTAGTAGTCGCCTCGTAGGTGCATCAGATGAATTCACTGAATGAATGAATGAATGAAGTACCGCCGTATATTTTCTTGCGTCCACTTGACGCTTAAATATGCAGTCAGAGGAATAAAGATTATGCACATGAGTTGCTTTTGCCGATATGATGCAATAATGGTGAGAGTATGCTTCCTAAAGAACACCCTCTAGCGTCTTCCATTCTATAATCGTCAAATATTGTTTTGATTTAAAAGCACAGTGTAACGCAAATGATGCCAGGTAATCGCTATGGTGTTGCTATCTGTAGCCACAAAAATGTGGTGAAGGCAAATACTTTCTGATTTGGGCATTCGTCCGCATTCGTGTTGTAGGCCTAATTGAATGCGTTCTTACTAGTCTCCAGTGTGTATTTAGATATGATTTGTGGTTCCGGGCATGTTGTGTTGCCTTAGTTGAAGACGTACATCTGGTCTAATTGTTGCATTTTACGCTTAGTGTTTTGTTTTAATATTTGCGAGAGACCTGAGCTTCTATTTGACTGTTGGCAGGCTCTTCTGGACTTCCTGGAGCTTCTGGAGCTTCTGGGCAACCAGGAGCAACCGGTCCAGCTGGAGGTACTGGAGCAACAGGAGTGACCGGGAGCACGGGTTCAACAGGGAACACAGGACAGACTGGGGCATCCGGAGCATCTGGGGCAACTGGTCAGACCGGATCACCAGGCGCCACCGGGGATGCAGGGAACACTGGAGCCAGTGGACAAACGGGCGCAACAGGGGCAACCGGATCGAGTGGAAGTTCCGGCGCTTCTGGGGCAACTGGAGCAAGTGGAAGTTCTGGAGCTACTGGGGCCAGTGGACCTCAGGGAGCAACTGGAAATGCAGGTGGAACCGGTGCAACGGGAAACGCAGGTCAACCAGGGGCAACCGGATCCACTGGAGCGACCGGAATCTCTGGGGCAACCGGAACTGGAGGGCCTGTAGGGTCCACGGGTGCAACCGGCATCAGCGGCCCTGTGGGGTCAACAGGTATTGCAGGACCAACTGGGGCCAAGGGTCCAGATTCCAATTCAGGAGGTCCTGGAGCACCTGGAGCGACTGGAGCGACCGGGACTTCTGGGGGACCAGGAGCGTCTGGATTGCCTGGACCATCTGGAGCCGTTGGAAGCTCTGGCCCAACGGGACCAGTTGGAAGCACTGGAATTGCAGGGACCGGTGGGGCAATCGGAAGTACTGGTGCATCTGGGGCTTCTGGAAGTAGAGGACTGACTGGAGCAGAGGGAAGTACGGGATCAGCTGGGAATACAGGAGCCACTGGAGCTAGTGGAAATACTGGACAAACAGGTGATCTCTTAAGTTTGTGGCCTTTAGTTTAAATCTGTGTATTATTTTAGCTAACATTTTATTGTTCAGTTTCAGTAATAAGATATTGTAAGGGGCAGTTCCTCCACTCTTTTTAATTCCAACTGGGTTTTGTTCCTCTCTTTGATTCTTCCTTTGATTCGACCCTCCCTAGCTATTTCAACTCCAAACGCCATCAACCGTAACCGTTTGACTGTCTACCTGCCTGACTCTGGATTTTGACCTCTGCTCATCGATTTTGTTTTGACTACGCGCATGTGAATAAACTGATTCCATCAACTTCGCTTTTTCGGGCGCTGTATAAATTCGGAGATTACGATTGTGATAGTCGTTTGAGACTTTAATCTCAATTGAAGTTAGCTTCAACCGATGTTGTATGAACAGCAGTATGTATGTATTTGTTTGACAATATTGTTGTTTAGTCATAATTGAACTATAATGGTAATTAATAACTTCAATCACCTCAATGTCTACTGCCTCTGGTGACATCGACCTTGTGATCACGGAAATTAAGCCGTAATTAGGCCAATATCGACATTCAACAGATCAATCCGGCATCCTCTGAGAAAAGTAGCAGCCTATGATTTACACGCAATGTGTCAAAGGTAAAGAGCCAAATGATACAAGCTACTGAATGGATCTCTGCAGCGATAGGGTTCCAGAATCTAGGTTCGCCATGAACAGCTTTGATTTTTTGGCTACGACCAGCAGAACTTGCCAGAAAGCATCTTTGAGAAGTGACAATTGTGAGGAATTCTGCTTGAGTTTAAGTACCGCGGAGGACCAGCATATAAAAGATATTTTCTACAGCTACGATCTTCAAAATGGAAGATTTTGTTCGCTATACAGAAAGTCACTTAAAAGTCTCGTGAAAACGTTTGTGCTGAATTTGATGTACTGAGTTGCTTTCATCGATTTCTGCCGAGACCCTTCAGTGAGCAACAGTTGGTATTCTCAAATGGAGAACTCTCTGACTGTTGGTGTACCGTGTTAGATAGCATATGCTGATTGTAAAGTCAGCCAAGTGGATACAATTTGTCTTCTAGTCTTCTATCACCTCGGATATTGGATCTTGATCTTTGCATATCTATGAAGTCTGGGAAGGACCTAGGTTGCTAAGGTCGTAAAATCTCGAATGATGACTTCAATCAACAGTAACTTATAGGCATAGCGTGGACGTTGTTTGACCTCGTCTTTTCTACTACAAATTGAGTTTCCCTTAAATTAGGACCATACTTCAAACGAAGGTTGCTCATAGAAAAATGTAATTACTGCATCGTTATAATTATGCGATTTCTGAATTTTCTCTATCTTCACTTTTCAATGTATAGGAGCAATTGGAGCTTCTGGTTCCACTGGTGTTGCTGGTGCTTCTGGAGCAATCGGTTTGCCGGGTTCTACTGGGTCTTCTGGTCAGACAGGTGCATCGGGGTCAAGTGGAGCGACTGGCGCAAGTGGGTCGGTAGGGGCTTCTGGGGCCTCCGGTCAACCAGGGCAGGCTGGTTCCTCAGGACTCGCTGGTCCTGCTGGTGCAACTGGGTCTTCTGGAGCACAAGGAACCGCTGGAGCAAGTGGTATTCCAGGTTTTACTGGAGCGTCTGGACCTATGGGAGCAACCGGAACAGCTGGATCCACTGGAAATCAGGGGGCCACTGGTTCAGTTGGCGTACCCGGTTCATCTGGGGCTTCTGGGCGGGACGGTAATCCAGGCACTGGAGGTGCCATTGGGGCTTCAGGCACACCTGGGGCAACTGGAGCAACGGGGGCCAGTGGACCTCTTGGGTCACAAGGTTCAAGAGGGCCTACCGGGGCAACTGGAATCACTGGACCTCCAGGCGCTACTGGAGTCTCTGGAGCAACCGGGTCAACTGGGATCGTGGGGCCATCTGGAGCGACCGGTGCTATTGGACCTGCTGGAGCCACTGGAGGTACAGGAGGATCCGGAGCAGCAGGGGCCACCGGATCTTCCGGAGCATCTGGTGACACAGGATCTTCTGGAACTACAGGACCGAAAGGTGCCACTGGGCCGCAGGGCGGATCTGGTGCTGCAGGAACTCCGGGGAGCAGTGGCACCGTGGGAGCCACTGGTCAAACTGGATCTACTGGAAGCCAAGGACAGACAGGAGGGTCTGGTCCAAGCGGTGCAACTGGGCCAGTTGGACCAAATGGTGATACGGGGTCTTCTGGACCTCAAGGGCCGCAAGGATCTCCGGGGGCAACAGGGCCAGCTGGTTCAGTAGGGGATTCGGGAAGTTCTGGAGCCCCAGGGTCAACTGGGCCAGCCGGTGCAACGGGGGCAAGTGGGGCTAGTGGTCAACCAGGTGCCACTGGGCCAAGGGGTTCAACTGGTGGTACTGGTGCATCAGGTTCAGCTGGTGCTTCTGGAGCCTCTGGTGTCGCTGGACCAGTGGGTCCAACCGGTCCATCTGGGACGCAAGGAGCAAGCGGTGGAACCGGAGCAACAGGTGGATTGGGTTCGTCTGGTTCACCCGGCGCTCCAGGCGCTACAGGTGCAAGTGGTCAGCCGGGTGCCAGTGGGGCCACTGGCCAATCTGGAACAGGTGGTGCCTCAGGCGCTCCAGGGGCAACTGGCGGTCAAGGTCCCTCAGGTGGGACTGGACCAACTGGCGCCACTGGAGCGTCTGGGGCCCAGGGTGCAACTGGATTGCAGGGATCATCAGGAGGAACTGGACCAGCTGGCGCGACAGGACCTGTGGGAAGTGTTGGACCAGCTGGGCCTGCTGGACCAACGGGAAGCATTGGAGCATCCGGTGCCACTGGAAATACAGGTACCGCTGGAAGTACGGGAAGCTCTGGACCAAACGGGCCTAGCGGAGCCACTGGGGCCACTGGACCACAAGGCACCATGGGCTGGACTGGCGCTACTGGTAGTTCGGGGCAACTCGGTCCACAAGGTGCCATCGGTGCAAGTGGTGGGACTGGATTTACGGGTAGCTCAGGATCAACCGGTGCCAGTGGACCAGGCGGTGCTGTTGGGACATCAGGACCAGTCGGGGCTTCTGGATCAAGCGGTCAAGTTGGGGCCGTTGGTCCTACAGGTGGCACGGGTGCCTCGGGGCAACTAGGACCAGTTGGACCATCTGGTCAACCAGGGGCATCCGGGCCAGTTGGTCTACCTGGTTGGACTGGACCGGATGGAGATACAGGTTCTGTGGGTAGTGGAGGTGCTCCAGGTCTTGTAGGTAACACTGGTGCCAGTGGGCTTTCTGGTGGTCAGGGTGGCCTGGGTGCAACGGGGCCGGTCGGAGCAAGTGGAGCATCTGGCCCTAATGGGTCGCCTGGAACCGCTGGAGCACCGGGTTCCACTGGATCACCGGGTAATACTGGTTCTAGTGGAGCTGTTGGAACAATGGGAGCAACCGGGAGTATTGGAATAATTGGAGCATCAGGAACAGCAGGAAATACAGGAGCGACAGGACTGATTGGACCACGAGGAGATTCAGGTGCAACTGGGGAACGTGGGGGTACAGGAGCAACCGGTAAGATAACTCCCAGAGGTTATAACACGTTATCTTTATTAGTGATGAAGTTCCGGCCTTTGAGTTGCATATATATGTTTATTTCAGTTATTGAGAGAGAATAACTACTCTATATTACTAATAATATTACTAAATTTCAGATGAAAGTTGATCTTGCTTGCATATGCCAACTTATCAATGATTTATAATTAGGAAATCATTTCTGAACGAACTTTTAAATAATTTAAAATGGCAAGTAGAACATTCTTTAGAACTTCAAGAAGCTGTAGTCATGCAATATAATTGAACATTTATCTCTAGGCTAATATATTGCGATTGAACATTTATATAGCGCCCCTTCAAGATATATACTTAGAGCTAGCCAAATGATGTTAAATGTCATTTTTAACAAATACTTTACATCCGTAGGCAAAAGTTAAGTATTCTAGCTTTGCGTTACATTATGATTCAATCAACAATATCCCCTTTTGATAATTATAACCATAACCATGTGCTTATATTGTCTCCAAATAACAAGCACAAGCACAAAATGACGACAGTAAGCTGGGAAACAATAGTGATTACACAAACATTAACACATTACATTAACACAAACCCTTAAAGGACAAAAGATCCTGTAATCAGGGTCACCCTTAAAATAGATTGATAGTTGCAGCCTGTTAGGCATATAAGTGCATTAGCATTTAGTACGAAACTTAACTAATTAGCCATAATTATATACAATCATGATGAAAACGATAAACACGCACAATGGGACAATTTATTGATCTATCAAACAATTTCGCAATTTTATTCTCCCTTGCTACAGAATTATGGGTCTCTTAATCCAGCCACAGGTGATAATGATGGCGACTGTGATGATTACGGCAATGATAATAGTGGTAGCGACAGTAGAGACAATGAGACAATAGTGATTTTGGCAATAATGAGATTGGCAATAATTATGACAATGTTCATAATAATATCAAATTCCGATAATAAACTAGTTGCTTAATGACAACTGCATCGACGTGGTATCGGTGTATCCTGCTAGTATTTTGATTCTTGACAGTAACAGGTCATTCTGGAAACAGTAGAAACAGATATTTGAGCAATTTTATGAAAAAATATCAAAATATCACAAGGAACGTATGCGCTAAATCCTTCAATGATAATAATGGTGATGATGAATGACTATATGATAATGATAATAACCATTATTTATCTGATCATTATTATCTCCTGTATCATTATTTATCGTTTTTATTGTCGTAATCATTGTCTTTTTACTATCAATGTGGCAGTAGTCGGACGTGTAGTTATGTAGTAAGAAGGGGAGGAATTGCAACAGTCGCTACGTCAGGTGCATCCGATAATTACTGGTGGGTGGTTTGGCTAGAAAATTGTATCTAGACGTGTTTGAATAATAGATGTTTAATGCTATTTTTTTGCAGAGTGAATAACATCTTTCTAATGCTATTTTTGCAGGCAGCACTGGAATTCTTGGAAGGACAGGCGCAGTTGGAGTTTCAGGTGGTACGGGACCAGCAGGAGACACTGGAACTAGCGGATTCCAAGGTCGATCTGGAGCTACTGGTGCAAGTGGAATCATCGGTTCGCCAGGAGGTACAGGAGCCAGTGGTTTACCGGGCCAAATAGGAGCAACTGGAAGCTCTGGAAGTAGAGGCCTAACTGGAGCAACTGGTTCTTCAGGAGCAAGTGGTCCAACCGGCAGCACTGGAGCAACCGGGAGTATTGGAGATTCTGGTCCAACCGGAGTGCCAGGTGGAATAGGACCAGCTGGGCAGCCTGGAGTAACTGGCTCTCCTGGGTCAACGGGCTCAGCGGGTGCCTCTGGACCGGCTGGGTCACCTGGTTCTGTAGGTGCTTCTGGACAGTCAGGGCAAACTGGAACTCAGGGCTCCCAAGGCCCACAGGGTTCTTCAGGGGTCACCGGAGGTACGGGATCGACGGGTGTGACTGGAGTGGGTGGCCAGGCGGGATCAACAGGGGCACCCGGACCTCTAGGACAAACTGGATCTACAGGAAACTCTGGAGCACCAGGAAGGGATGGGGCATCCGGAAACACTGGAGCTATTGGCTCCTCTGGTTCCACCGGATCTACCGGTCCTAGCGGAAATGTTGGATCCATTGGAGCTACTGGATCCAGCGGATCAATTGGGCCCTCAGGTGCAAGTGGACCTACTGGAGCTACAGGACAGTCTGGGGGTTCAGGAGCTCCTGGGACAGTAGGTCAGACGGGTCAAGTTGGATCGACTGGGCCAAAAGGAGCCACAGGTCAGACTGGAGCAACAGGAACCACTGGAAACACAGGTCCACTCGGTACATCAGGACCAGTTGGTGCAACTGGGACAGGTGGAGCTATGGGAACTCAGGGTACCATGGGTCCAGATGGAGACGTTGGAAACACTGGGTCCTCTGGTTCAACTGGTGGCACTGGTGCACCCGGACCTCAAGGGTCTCCTGGAGGATCTGGAGTCACAGGGTCTACAGGTGCTACCGGTGGTCCTGGGGCCACAGGTCCATCTGGGCCAGATGGTCCCGTTGGACCACTAGGAGCAACTGGACTTAAAGGAGGAACTGGAGCAAGTGGGCCTGTGGGACAACCTGGACAAACTGGAGGAACGGGTGCTTCGGGGCTTGCTGGTCCTCCAGGTTCGACTGGATCAACTGGCTCAACTGGTCAGACTGGTCAACCAGGAAACGCGGGTAAGTTGGAAACTCGTTGGGGAATGACCATTTACTCAGCATAATTAGTTGCGCTTTCGTAAAATACCTTACATTTCAGAACAGTACACAATGCATCGCACTTCGCAAAATACGCTGTTACCTCGTGATAGATCACATGTAATATTGTATCGCGTCACATCACACTAATATGAACGAATGATTGACTCATTGTTGTGTTTCATTTGTCGATGTTTGTACATTGATGTTAATACTTTGACTTTGTGGTCAAAACTTCGTTCTGTTGTTCAAATCGACTTTGATAATGGTATGTTATTTACTGTGTATTGGACATCGCAAGAATACAAATAATTAATCATTCACTGACAAATAGTTCAAAAATCAGCTGTCCATCATCACTGCAGCAGACATCAGTCTATAAAACCCCGCTAGTGGGATTCTTCCCTAAGGGGCCTTTTTGTTTCACGATTGCTTGGCTATCTGCTGCCAAATATCTATATAATTACGTAAGTGACGTGCTTTGTGCGTTATATTTAAGGCGCGTGATTGGACAGAAGTTGAATCTAGGATGTGTGACTGGACAGAAGTTGACCAAAATTTTAGAAGTTCACCTAGATATTTGCCGCGCAAAAGCGAGTTATTGGACAGAAGTTAACCTAAATATTTCCATCACAAGCTTCAGTTGACCAATATTGAGCGCAAAAGTCCCTAAACAAACGTTCGATTCGCGTTCCAAAATTTCTTTATTCGCATCAATATAATTATAGGCCTATATGGAGTTATTAAAGTTAAATTAATCGTGTTATGTAAGTAAATTTACAATTATTAAAACTAAACGGAAACTTAATGGGTAATGTGTGTTTTTGCCGTATTTTAGTATTGACCGCTGCGAATTTTCAGTGTCGGTGACCAACAGTTCATCGACCGTTTCACTAAATTAATGTGTAGGCCTATTTTAGCTCAACGTCATAGTGTCTTCGCCACTAATATAGCAACGTTAGAATCAAGTATGACCCGTTATTATTCACGGGTTAACAGCTAGAACGAACAATACCAGTTGCAGCTGAATCGTGAGCAAAAATATTATCCGACCCGTGATTCTTCACGGTTTAACAACTAGTTAAATAATAACTGACATGATAGTCTTATTGTAATATGATTATACGATTAACATGTCAAGGAGTACATTTGTCTGTTATGGAATCAGATAAAAAATTAGTAATTGATTGTTTGTGGTAAATTTTAGGTGCCTCTGGTTCGCCAGGCCCAGTTGGCTTCACAGGATCCTCTGGCCAACAGGGATCTCAGGGAGGCACTGGCCAGTCTGGACCAACTGGTAATACAGGTGCTACAGGAGCCACTGGACCCACTGGGGCTAGCGGATCATCTGGGGCATCAGGGGTAACTGGAGCCACTGGATCAACTGGATCATCCGGAACGATTGGTGCCTCTGGGCCTGCAGGAGTGAAAGGACCCACAGGAGTGGTTGGAGATTCGGGATCCTCCGGTCCTGCAGGTGCTCCTGGAGCCTCTGGAGGATCTGGATCACCAGGACCCGTTGGCCCTACTGGATCAACAGGATCAACTGGATCCACTGGCTCGACAGGACTTACTGGGTCTACTGGAGCTACAGGAGCCTCAGGACCTCGGGGTTCCTCTGGTGTCATAGGAAATTCGGGCCTTACAGGAGATACTGGCCCAATAGGACTACCCGGTTCAACTGGCCTGACAGGTGAAACAGGAGCCACAGGAGCTAACGGAACCCAAGGAATGTTAGGAAACTCTGGTGCTCGAGGTGCAACCGGCGTGCAGGGTGCAACCGGATCTAATGGTGCTACTGGACCACTTGGCTCAACAGGTGTTAGTGGAGCTATTGGGTCAACAGGACCACAAGGCCGAACAGGAGCGGTTGGATTCACGGGGCCAACGGGATCGGCTGGAGCTTCAGGAATGACGGGGGTGTCGGGGGTCGTTGGGGCAACAGGAGCCACTGGGGCAGTAGGATTGGGGGGTTCCGGTGGAGGTCTCGGATATACGGGTGCAACTGGTGCAAATGGCACAATTGGTAGGACTGGCGATGGTGGTGTCAAAGGCGTCGCTGGCACGCCGGGGTCGACAGGACCGGCTGGTGGATTGGGTAGTACAGGAGCACCTGGTTCCACAGGACCCAATGGAGCGATTGGAGCAAGTGGAGTTGCTGGTGTATCTGGAACCACAGGTGCCACTGGAGCGCCAGGACAAGCAGGGTCGCCCGGTCCTCAAGGAGCCACAGGCCTCATTGGCAGCACTGGTGCACAAGGTGTGAATGGATCAACAGGCGCCTCAGGCTCTCCGGGAGTTACAGGGACTGGTGGTCAAGGAGGCGCGCCAGGGGATACGGGGAGCTTGGGACCCAAAGGAGGAACTGGAGGCACTGGAAGTAAAGGTGCAGCCGGTGGTACAGGTGCAACAGGGGTTTCAGGTGACACAGGTTCGAACGGTCCAGTTGGACCACAAGGTCCTTCCGGTGCAACAGGTCAATTAGGTGCTCCCGGCTCCACTGGTTTGACTGGCGCGAGTGGATCCGTTGGAAATACTGGACAAAAGGGTCCCTCTGGCCCTATTGGCCCCGCTGGTTCTACCGGTAGGCCTGGAGCAACAGGTGCTCCGGGTCTTTCTGGTTCTGATGGTCCAAAAGGACCCCAGGGTAGTCAGGGTGCAACAGGCCCTGGTGGTATAGTTGGATCACCGGGTGATATCGGTAGGACCGGCGCCAGCGGTGAAACAGGCTTAAGTGGTGCTTCTGGTGAAACGGGTGCTACGGGGCAGACAGGACCCAAAGGAGCAGATGGAAGCCCTGGTGATGTTGGGCCAGTTGGAGCTACTGGGGCTAGTGGATTGACTGGAGTCACTGGAAGCTCTGGATTGAAAGGTACTGATGATATTTTAATCATGCTTGTTAGGTTATATTATAATTGCTTGTATTTGTCTGCCTTATCCCTTCAATCTGCTGCCTTAGTACTAATACGAAAGAGTACCCTCTAATAGCGGGACTATATAATATTATTTCCTTTGGTGATTTTTCTTTTCCAGTTGACCTGCACCTCAATGCTAAGTTTAATCAACAACCTATTGTCCAGTTGGCACTTCTTTTTATATTCTATCATGCTATTTTAATTATATTGGTTATGGTTGTATGTGTAATCCGTTAACAAATACTGTGGTTGGAGACAGTAAAAGTGATGATTGATTGACTGAAAAAGTGGAATGATAGAATCGTCTGGATCAGCTTTACTCTGTAACGGTTATAAATTTGGCATTTATGCAATGTGAAATGCCAGTACTGTACGGAATTACTGAACCATTTGGCATACATAAGGCAGAATTTGTCCCATAGCGGTCTGGTAGTAGGCCTAAATGTACGGATGCGGTGTGGTATTTACCGTGCCCGTGGAAGTGGAATCTGTGATGCTAGAATACTCTAAACATGTTCAGTTGTCACTAGTCTGAAATCCGATTTAAGTCTAATCCATCATTAAAATGTTACATGTGTCGTTATTATCTTAACTATCATTATTTCTATCAATTAATCAATCAATCAGTTAAGTAATCCATTTAGTAAACAGTGATTTATTTGGCGCCCGTGTTAAACATTAGCTGAAAGAGATGGCGCGTAAAAGCGAAGCCGCAATACTTTAAACATGTAGAGATGATAATCCACTGAGACCGAAAGATGGGGTATGAGGGTTATGCCGAAATGACCCGATTATCTGCACAGAATGAACAGAGAGTTCCTGGTCTAGGTCCAGCCATCAAAAAGCTCGTTCACCAAGAATAGTTATTGTCTTGATATGCCCATGGACAGACAATCGAACGGCACCGAATTGAATTACATAGGACCCTGGACAGGAAGCTAAAATCAGCGCAGATAGATCTATACTCTCCGTGAAATGGAACCTAAACGAGCATGACGAAAAACTTTAGAGAGGTCCTGTCGCTGTAACGGCAAGGATCTGTCGGAGGGATGTTTGTATGTCTGTCATGGCTTTAATAAAGCGGTTTTTCGGGACCTTCAAAAGCGCTGTGAATACGACTGTCTAGAGGATCTGTAGAGTTGCGTCTCATAAATAAGAAAAATAACCTAAGTAAAGTATGAGCAGAGAAGACTGTTCGTCAAGCCAATTGGTTAACTAGGTTGATTGACCAATTTGAATTCATTGCTCCTTCAGACTCCATATCAGCAGTTAAAACAATCTCAGTGTTTTATTATTTCTTATTACAGTGTTCATTCGTGTATCACCGTAACCGCTGACAAACCTGTTAGTTTTCAATCGTTTGACCCGGATCTTCATATGATCTTAGACTACATCGTTGTGTATGGGCCTCGAGCCTTGGCAACTCGTGTAGGCCTACACTTGAAGATTATTTTGTGGTCGGATCACATAGCCCTTTCGGAGGTTGTTCGAGTACTTTCGTCCAATATGCAACGAAGCAAGACTGCAGCCACAGCTTTTAGAAATGTTCACAATTTTGCGCAAAGAGCAAGCAGTATCAGACCATAGTTTTGAAATGTTTCTAGGTTAATATAATGTGACTAATCTGTATCACAGAGTGGTCAATCGGTAGCGCCATCGAACTGGATTTTACGAACCTTGGCAAGATACGTGTACCTGTGCTCGCGTTCCTCTGTCACCAAACAGTAGACCTATTATTTTAAGCTAAGAAAGTTCTACGCTGCCCTAAAGACCTGCGCTCTATCATGGGATATGAAGGTTATACTTTCTATTACGATTGAATTGAAATCTAGTCTGTGCATAACTTTTTGGTAATATCTTGCATTTTGTCAATGGTAGGATCGACGGGTGAGTCAGGTCCACTTGGAGACACCGGATCTACCGGCTTCATGGGTCCCCGTGGTTTATCGGGCGCCAGTGGAGTCATGGGCTCATCAGGGTCGTCCGGAGCTGACGGCCCTCGTGGGAGCCCTGGAAGCATGGGTGCAACTGGAACAACTGGGATCTCGGGTCAACTAGGTCCACAAGGTCCTGACGGCGCTGCTGGAGCTTCTGGCGCAGTCGGGGCAATCGGCGCTTCGGGCGCTCAGGGGTCAGATGGTGGCAGTGGCAGCACTGGAGTTTCAGGTACTCAAGGTGCCTCCGGGTCCGTTGGTAACACGGGTGCGACGGGTTCTGAGGGGCCAAAGGGTGTCAATGGAACAGCAGGATCATCTGGTGCCACTGGGGCCTCTGGATCTATTGGCGCAAGTGGATTAGTCGGAGGGACTGGTGCAACTGGAAGTACGGGATTCACCGGCTCTTCTGGATGGACTGGAGTGACTGGTCCTACTGGGACTGTGGGGACTCAGGGGCTGGAAGGTCCGGTTGGTCCGAATGGTCCCATAGGTGCTTCTGGAACTATTGGGCGAACAGGGGCGTCTGGTATAACTGGAGCAACTGGACCTCAGGGCTTCACAGGTGAAACGGGGGCAAGGGGTACCATGGGTCCTGGCGGAGCCACTGGTATGCCTGGGCGAACGGGTGCATCTGGTGGCAGTGGCGCTACCGGCCCCTTAGGCCGAACCGGTGTCGTTGGGATAACAGGTAGTTCTGGAAGTCGAGGTGCTCCCGGTATCATGGGTGTCACCGGATCACAAGGGGCAACTGGATCAACTGGAATTACGGGACCGCCCGGCATTTCTGGAGTTAAAGGAACTGGAGGTGATACCGGATCGACTGGACAAACGGGCATGAAGGGACCCATTGGTCCTCGAGGGCCTGCTGCAACGGGACTGAGTGGTGGACTGGACGATGCTGGTACGTTGAGAAAATCTACTTTCTCAGTTTGTATTCAGGTTAAATGAAGCCTTTGCCTTAAATTAAGCCTGCGCTTAAGCAGACGTGAGAAATCTAGAATAATGTCCTCGAATGAATGGTTTATCAAAAGAATGTCTTGAATTGTGTAAAGATGTTTAATGAAGTGAGGGTATGTAAATATATGTGATTTACTAATGGTATTTGTTTAAAATAATTATAGTGGCCAAATTGTGCGTAAAGGTAGGGCCTTTGCTGTTCTTAGGTAGGCCCCATTAAGTTCTCGCTCTAGCTGTCTAAGTTCCCATGACCGGAAATGTCTAGTCAAGACTCACTAAACGTTTACTTCTACTTGCGGAACCACTGTTGCCTAGCTTCGGATTTCTGCCAGGATCCTCCAAAGTACTAAGAGTCTACATAGTGATTTCACTCTAGCGATCATCGCCAGAAGCCTTTTACTTTGTGGTTACGGCGCCATAGAAGTTGTAACAGTAGACGAAACCGTATTTTAACGATGTAGATGTTCAGATGGTGCGATTGGAGCAAGTCACCTCGAAGTCTCTTTCAGGCAGAGATTGCACATGAAATATCTCGATGTGATGGTGAACACACTTACGGCCATTTAGTTTCGAATGCAAAGGTTCAAGTTTTGATTTTCTCGCTCCGATTTTGTCGCGTATAAATTATATCAAACCACCTTCAGCACAACTCGAAAGTTCTGCACTCCTTACTCTTGCCTCCAATCTAAAGCGATACAAATTCTGATGTGTTCGGTATTCAACGACGGAGTTTTCGAGCTTCTTTTGTGGATTTTCTGTTATGACTTTTGGAAGTAAGCTATGTCGACCCACTCTTATCTGCACCTCAGATTCAGATCTATACTGTTTGCGTGATTCTGGAAATACTAGCGTCATTGAAATTGCTATTAAACTAGTAATAGGGGCATAGTATAAAGCAGCCGTAATGACAATTATAGTAACACTAATGCTATCACTAATATTATTATTATAATGTTTTTTCTTTATATAGTTGTGAAGTTGTGAACATGTTTCTGTTAACGCAGAATTATAATTGTGTGTATGCGCAAAGGTGATCGACGGTCTTGCCTTGCACGGTTAATTAGTTGGCCGGATAAGCGTACGCACTGAGCGAGTGGCGGGAGGATCTAAGCTACTGGTGGTGTAGTCGATTTCATCTGTATGCAGTAGTCGATTGTGCTGATACTGTATGAAGATTGAACTGAACTTGTATGCTGGTTTCTCGTGTTTGAATGGAAAAAAGGAATGTACACTTTGAACAGTACCAATGTCAATTAATAGACATGTATTATTAGAGAGCATTTTCTCAATTAGCATTAGAAGATGATAGATGAATGAACTATGTCTCAGGGAATAGGAGAGGTGACAATCGTTTATTTTTTGAATGATTTGCAGCTTTGAATGCATCGTGTGCTGCACTGAAATGCGATCAAGGTTGTGAGACCGATGCGACCAATCAGGGACTGATGGCCTATTGCTTGTGTACAGTGGGTTACATATCCATACGCGTTATTGAAACCCTCAAATGCAGCAGTAAGTACAAAACGAATTTCCATACTAAGCCTTATACACCGGAACTCAACGTTCCATATAATTATTAAATAAACATTGTTCTGTCAACAATGAATTTGTTAGGGATTCAATACCTTTGACTAAGACGCAAGTTTGAGGACAGGTTAGTAGTAATAATAATATCAATCAATAAACTTGATATAGCGCCTCTTCATGAAATCCACTCAGAATGTCTGTAATGTCAATTAATATCTAACTGTGACGTGGTGATAATGGTTATCGTCCGCCCTCTTCCGTTATTCGGGCTTGAGACTGGCACTGCCAGAATGCAGACAGTACTCTGGGGTAGTCTTACTCGTCTGCTGAATAATATGCGTTTCGGTCACTTTGACGTAATGAATGTGCTGCTTAATCGGAAAAATCGAGTATATCCTAAAGTGGACACTTTTATGATCTCACAACAGCAATATATTTAAACCAAGGTGCATCAACCTTTTGATATTACAATTATTCGTGCTTATCGTAGAATTAAAAGACATAATTTGAACGGGTTGTAATAGGCGTTCTTAGATGTCATGGACGTGCTAGATGTGGTAAGAATACGATAAATTCCGCCTCGCTCTACCCGATCGTCCTCTCACCGTGCTCCTGTCCACAGTCTCTGCTTGTCTCACTTTCTATGGATAATTCTCTTACCAGTCTGGCAGTCTGCATCTAGACTCTGGAACGGTTTCTCATCGGATTGCACAAATGCTCTGTTCCATCATCAATCTTACTGCTCGACGACTATCATCTACCTCAAGGTCTCTGCAAACTCTCCCCTCAGGTTAATATTCCACCCTCTTCGTGTACTTCCCCTTGATTCATCCACACCGTAGCCGTTCAGTCTTTCATCCCTGTCCCTGTTTCCTTGTTTCCCCGAATTTTTTGCACCTACTTAAGTCTTCACTTGGTCTCTCTGGACAACCCTTCTAACAAGACGCAGCGCTCGTGAACAAGCTAGCGCACGGTGGTTGGCTTTTGAGCGGAGCTCTAAAAAATTTGAATCTACAATAACGATTATAGCATTTTTTGAATAGCTCCCAAAGTGCACTTGGTGTCAAGCATACATACATGCTGCTGATCTGTACAATACCTGACCTTACCTGACGTGACCTGACCTGTATGTCTGTTGGTAGCTCTAAACATGTGTGACTATGACAACGGAGGCTGTGCTCAGAGGTGCATCAACCTTGGCAATGGTTCCAGCGTCTGCGCTTGTTACGACGGCTACAACTTAACGGCTAACTCACGGGGCTGCGTCCTTAACGGAGGTAAGTGATCGCTGATCGGACTCCCTTTCAAAATCACCACGTGCATGTTACGTCATATAACCCCAATGCATATACATGCATGTTAACATAGGTGTTGACACATAGGCATATATACACCTACATCCAGGCATAATTATTAAGCGAAGGACGGATGGGAAAAGAAGGGAAATGGATAGAATTTGCAAAAAAGTGCACATGGTCCTCCGTATGGAGTGAAAGACCTGTGGGGGAGATCGCAAGAGGTGAGGCTTTGGTCAATTCTTGGATGGATCAGATAGTTGTCAAGGGACTGAAGGGAGTTTGTTCCAAAGAGGCGACGTAAGGTAGAAGGTAGTAGACCTACTGTGCTAAAAGTTTCGAGTGAAAGACCTGTGGGGAGATAGCAAGATGCGAGGTATTGGTGAGTTCTTAGACTGTATCAGATGGTTGTCTGAATACGGGAGGGATTACTGGACTGTGATTCTGATACTGTCTTGTTGGCTCTGTCCTGGCATACCTCTTGGCTCTCTGTGTACGAGGGTTTCCTTTAAATCCAGGGGGTTTCTCTCCGTTTGTCAGCCCGTGGGTTATTACTGGTCCTCTGCATGCGCATTGGTACGGCCCAAACAAGGAGATTTGCTTGTGTGGGTTCCTCTAGTTGGAACAATCTCCTCTCCTCTTCGAGCTGAGCAGCTGGTTCTTTTCCTGCTCAGTTTCGGAGGCGCTTGAAAACCTTCCTATTTTCCTCCTAGCCGTCAACTCGGGTCCGGAGCGTCGCTGATTTTGAGCGGCGCTTTATAAACGTTCGGTGTTGGGATGGCGATTACAATGGATATTGTTGCAATAACTAATGCTGTAGCGTGGTGTCCTGCTCGCAGGTCCTATCTTCACCCATGGTAACATGACGTCCAACGTCAGCGTCTCCTGCAACATCAACAATGGAGGATGTGAACAGGTCTGCGTACGGGGTAATGGAACAGCCGACCACTGTGCATGCTTTAGCAACGGATTCAACCTGACGTTGTCTGGACTCAAATGCCTCGGTAGGTCAGGCGTCAATTGTGGCGCATTCTTAATGCATAATTAACCCTATTTAATTACGCTTTAGACATTACTGATGATAATGAGATGGTGATAATGCTGATTATTATTACCCGAACATTTGCACAGTACCTCTCGTAGCAGGCGATTCAGAGGCCGTGTCAGTGTGACGTGTCCATGAAAAGGAAGATGTCTCATGCTATTTTATTTATTAAATTTTTGAAATTTCTTTGTTGCTAATAATCTTTTGAAGCTCTGTGTTGCCAATTATTTTTGTATACATCCCATCTTAATACACAATTAAAATTGGAAATTATATTCACATTTTATCTCGTTACCTTGGATGGCTGTAGTCTGGTAATAGTAGTTGTATTAATCGACTTTGTTTAACTTGGGTTTTGTCTCTTCGATTAGGCTATTTAGATATCGATGAATGTTCGCTCGAGATATAAATCGACGTTGTTCAACTTGGTTTTGTCTCTTCGATTACTTAGATATCGATGAATGTTCGCTCGAGATAAGCGTGTGTCCGGCCAACTCTTTCTGCTTAAACTCTTACGGCGATTATCGCTGTGTTCGCCTTTCAAATCCGCAAACTGGTAAGCGTTGCTGATTAATTAACTCTCTTGAATACAATACTTATTAACTAATATTAATGGCGTTGATTCGTTTAGACGATCATCAATCTCGTTGCTAACTTGAATAAGTATATGAAATATTTACCAAACGCTAATCGAACGTTGGCGTACACGCATCCAATACGATGAGGACTGGATAGCATCGTAACAAGCGTTCGGTGCAGCAGGAGTGTGTGATTACGCGGTCATGGGAACTCAGCATTGCTATATAAATTACATTGATTGATTGACTGAAAAGGGTCGTAGGCCAACTGGTGCAGTATGTCGCTCAGAGAGCTCTGCGTTCCTGCCTCCTGTAATCCCAGCTAGCGGTTCATCAGACCGGGGAGATCTGCTGGGTTCGCGCATCCGTATATCATGATCGTAATCATAAAACTTCTAAGGCGCCACTCGAAAACCAAGCGCAGGGCACTAGCTTACTCATGAGCGCTGCGTCAAATCAAATGGGCTGTCAAAAGGGTAATCCGATAACGTAAGAGCTTCGTACTTTCTTCTTGCACTGGACCATCCTCTTCAACCAATCTATGTATATATAAAAATAGATAGATCGATATTGTGGCAGCGCAATCTGGCAGTGCCAGTCTTATATATATATATATACATATATATATATATATATACAGATACACACGGAGACACAGAGAGAGATATATATCTGATACACAGAGATGTATTGGTTGGCTCTCCGCAACTGGGAACACGAACACATGACTGATAATAATAGACACTGTTGGCATTAGGAATTTAGGAATCAACAGTGAATTTATTTTGGAGACATCTGGAACTGTTTTTCCAGACCCCGGAGCTCTCCTGTCGGAGAACAACCAGAAGGCGGCCAACAGTTCCTACCGGCTGGACTTGCTGAAGGAGAAGTTCGCCCCTGTGGCCTACGAGTCCAACCGCCTCAAAGCGATTCTCTTCTCGATGATTGGCTGGATCGTTGCCGTGACGATAGCCCTACTCGTATTGGTCAGCATCGCCTTCCGTCACTGGCGACGCAACCGTGGCTTCGACCTTCACGACTCGAGTACCATCCGCAGCGTGTCAGTGGGCGATAACGCCAACATGGCCGACTTCGAGACCAGCGAGCAGCAGGTCGCTAGAAAACCGAGGAAAGTGCCTGGCGGGTTGCCAGCGGAGACTGGTCCCTCGCTGCCACCGCCTCTCTATTCCAACGCACCTGCGCTGGTCTATTCGACGCAACACCACGCGCGGTCACCCTTAGCAACCATGACGTCAAGGGACGAAACGGGTTCGTCGACCTTGCGCCCTCCTCCCATAAGACTTGCGTGATTGATGCTGGCTCCCTAACAAATAGAAGTGTCTCCGTTTGTCCTCGGCTGAAGGATGAATCTGCTATTGAGAATACCTGCAGGCAGTAAGTAGGTCGATATGAGTTAATAAACATTCCTTTATTGGGACCAAGATTTGCAACCATAACTTGATCGTTTTGATTATCAAATTCGTTTTATTCCTTCTCATTTGGCAATTGGAGTATTGCGTTTAATGGTTGTTGTTTTCGCTCAAATGCAACATCCGGATTTCAAGTCTCTTTGGAGATGTTGATAACGTTTTGCCCCAGTCTGTTGCTAGGCCTACTTTTGTTGGGATTCAATTTTTGGAACGGCTAGTAGGCTGTTGTAGCCATTCATCTAGGTGTACTACTGTTTTGTTAGTTTCGTTGAAAGAGTTGCTTGGTTATTACCTTTTGGTTATTCAGTTTTAGTTAATTATTGAAGTTCATATATTTAACACTGAGCAAACGATATTGCTGTACAGAAACGGAACACTTGATAGCTAACGTTTTTCTCAACTGCTAGTAACCGCCAGCGGTTGCAAACCGAGTAGTCCAAAACGGTTAACGACATGTTAGTTTCAAATAAATTATGGTAATATTTAGTGTTCTAATTATGTGTTTTGATTTGTTGTTTAAGTCCGTGATGGGGAGCTTGTTTCATAGTTTTGGCATTGACTTAACTGAGAAATGTAACTTTGGTTGTTAAGAAACTAATGCCTTAATGTGGTGCAAATGTTCGTGCGTCAATGTTGTTAATGCGTGCGTGTTAATAGGCAAACTCATTCCTATTAAATCGCTAATATGTGCTTGTTAATGTGTCCGTTAGGGTGTGACCAAATCTTGATCTGGAAATCCTCTGCTGCGAATTTTAATCTAGTAGGCATAACCAGAGACCATTTTCATTAATACAAAATTGGTAGACTTCAAAAGTGTTTTTGGCAACCTTTTCAGCAATCTTTAAGCTTTATCATTGAAAGTCCGTGTGACATGCTTAATTTTAATATCGTTGAGAGTTTAAGCGCCAGTTTCTTGAAAATCGTTCATATAAACTCATTTGAATTAAGGCCTACATCTCGTGAGAATCTAAAAAAATTGTATTCGGTGCTTTCCGAGAAGTAACAAACTGTTCATATAGATAAAATCAAACGAAGCTTTACCGATTAACCTGATCGAATCCGAAATCTGCAATAGGAGACCAAGCATCCAGAATAGGAAATCGGCAAAAAATGCCAATCGGTCACACCCTAGGCCCTATAGTGTCCGTGCTACTTGTGTTGTGTGTAGGCCTAATTGGGCTGATGTGTTTTGCTTTTCTAAATAATTATATCAAAGTATTGATGGACGTCTTTCTTCTGTTTGCATATAAACTAAGTGTTAGTTGTGCTTCAACAAGCGCACAGTAAGTGTTTCATTGTCAGTGGTTAAGCAGATCTAATGTGATTCAATCATGCTTTTAATTTAGAGGTGTACTTTTAAATAGGCCTAAGTGGTTTTACGTTAGAAGTATCTCACAGTTTTAAGTTAGGGGTTTTGACCTATCTAAGTTGAAGGTATCAAAAGTGAGGAGCTATATGAACAGACAAAAGAAACCTAGCAGTCGTGAATTGAGCGTGGGACTGTGGTTGCATCCACAATGCTGAAATTTGAACGTTGGTTAGCATCCATGCAGGTCCATTTCACACCCATCTAAGCCCTTGGAAATGCTGGCATGGATAGTAGATATCCACCCTGCTCAACGATTTGCCAATTTATGTATAATTCAACTATTGACGCCAAGTTTATAGCGTATATCTCGCATTGTTGCCTTGTAGTAGGGCCTACAGTCACTGTGGCCTGCTGTGCAGAACCATTAGTGCTCTTGTTTTTAGGTCATTGTCAATAATTGATGAGCGATCAATCAGGAGGTCAATCACAGCTAGGACGGTAATTTCAGTATAATCGTAACAAAGCAGAAACTGTGATGCTTTATCGTGTCGTGTATTATAAGCACAGACCTGATGCATTCAGTAGGCTTATTATGTTCAACGTCGTTGAGGAGCCCATCCTTATTGGTTTCTTCCAGCCAACGGATCAACGTGGATTCTCAGATTGATTGGAATCTCGCTGGAAGCGAAAATCACCTGATGTTTGGTGCTCTATGTTATTATTTAGCTATAGAAATTAAATCGGTTCCAGCAATGAGCATAGACGTATACGTTTGTAGCATGGCCTACCTTCTATTACGCTCTCCAGACTTTTAGCATGCCAGGTGCAGACACCAGCTTAATTAATTATTCATATATTAAACAAAGGATGTTGCTGGGTTAGTAGAAGGTGCCAACCCAGAACTGTATTCTTATGGCAGTCAGTTGATTAATTTTTGCTACCATCTAGATCGGCCTAGGCCTACTTGAACACTGTTGGTTGTCTTGCATGCGTCGGTAATCTCTCCAGTTTTGCTCTGAGAAGTAATTGTGATATCGATCGCTCGAATTGTGTAGGCCTACTTTGCAGAATATAGAATTAGCGTGTTTCATGATTCCAGTGTATTCATATCGGTGCAACTGCCTATATTATTAATGTTTGTCCGTTTAACAAATAATAAATCTCACCATATCACCACCCCTCGTGTGCGTGTGTTTCTTCACTGGCTGTCTTGTGTTGTGCGCCCCAGCTAATACCCATACGTAGCCCACATATACGACCCATGATACAAGCTCTATATTACCCACGTGTTGCCCATCTAATGTGTCCATTAGTCATTCTCCGTATCCGTCTCCCTTCCTGTCCTTCTCCCTCCCCACTCTTCTTGCCCTATCAAGAAAAAATCCAACATGTAGTCACCATTCAAAAGTACTTTTCTTTACATCTGGTTATCAAGATACATCATGTATTCCTAAAATTTGAACAAAAACTCAATTAATAAAAGTAGTTAAATGAAGGCAAATTTCTTTTTATTGTATATGTTACACAGCAGATAACAATAGAATCTCAAACAATGCAACAAAATCTACCAATAAACTCAGGCTTCAGGAGCGTAACATTCATTCAACGCTAGAAGAAAGTCGTAAGGAGACAGGTCGATAATCATATAAACTGTAAAGTCTAAAAGTTGTCTGCTATAAATGCAATCCTTTAGCAACTGGTGGAAAAACTCAAACACGCCAACTATAGAAGTTAAAAAAGACAAAAGGTGATAACTTAGGGCCGCGTCTGATATATTATATGGAACCAGATCACGCACTTGCCTCTAGGCTGGTTTTGGTTAAGGGTTTTCCACTTAAACTGTTAAATAAACATAGCTACAATAATACTGCCTACAGAAATAATGCTGGAAAATGGGAACAGTAAAATGGAAAAACTAGAATAACTTTTTGAGTGTGAGATAGGAAGAAGAGTGAAAATTCCACGAAAAAACCAGCATGAACAGTCAAGTAACATGGACAGAGTCAGGACACAAACAGGCCATAAATAGACCAAAAAAACTTGTCGACACTTGACACAGGTTTTTAAACGTTCTCATAAATTTTAGGACATGAAAGTAGTATCGAAAGTCTCAATAGAAATGAAACATGGTATGATCAAAACATTTTGCCCCTTAAGAATAATTTCTTATGGCTCTACCAACATAAAGCAGGCAAAAGTCAACCACAAGATGAAGAAAACAGAACATAGAGTGCAAGATCTAACTACAATTTTAACTCCCAAGGCTTGCAGTGGGAACAAGTTGCTCAGTTCCTATTCAAAAGTCCTTGACACAGCAAGGAATGAATCCAAAAATGCTGCACACTGGGCAAGCACATTTCAGACTAGCCAATAAAACGAAATAACCAAAATCCACCCCTAGCAGCTTCCATCAATAGGGTACACTGGCCAAGGTGTCAATGGGAGCAGCATTAGAAGTGGTTGGAGAGACCTTCCTTAATTGATATGCTGCCCTTGAATTTTACAAGTTCCATATCCACAAAGATCGTATCATAAATATACGAATCACCTAGCTGTCCATTGTACTACGAAACCTGAACTTGCGAAACTTGTTTCTCTTTCTGCCTCATAAAATGATTTCAATTCCTAAAGATGGCAGTGCATAAAAGACACCTAAGAGTACACTGAACAGCTCCATGAGCTGTACCCAACTACGAAAAGGAAGCAAATCGCGCAATGGTTTGGTGATCGAAATACCTCTACTCGGTTAACAATAAAATTGCATTCAAAAATTTATATGGCATCAAGGAATAAAGTAAGGCATTGTTAACTTGATCAGTACAGCTCAATCACACGGTGATGATACACGTTAGCGAAAGAGTTGCAATCAGCAAGCGTGCCGACCACATTAGCGCAAGAAGTGAAACAGACCATGAAACCAACAGAAAGCATTAAAAGGCACATACCGCAAACACATAATACAATAACAATTGCAAACATTCAGAATGCATTGATGAACTGCGAGTGAAGGACTCACCCAAGGCGCCTACACAGTTGCAGAAAGGATCTAACCCATTGTACTCTTCCCGACACAGGCCTAGCGTTCTAATCAATATGCCACTGTGTTCCACTAAAGGTCGATATGTAGTTCAGGTCACTCAGATCTCCACCAGATAACAAGGATCAATCATAAGCAACGACTCAATGCTCTGTTCTGCAAACGTGAATTGTCTGAAGCAGAGAAAAGAAACTTTTCTGAACAGCAATCAATATATTCTATATCTAGATATTAGGAACCCATTTAAAACACGCAATTATAACTTCATTAAAAATGTACGAGATTGAAACGAAATAAAAACGTTCCCTCATATTATAGAGAACAGTTTAAATGCAAACTGTGTATGCAATAGAACTCCTTTTGATGCACAACTGTTAATACAAATAAGTCTGTATACATTATTTTTAAACATGTGTCGGTCATCATAATTTAATTTGGCTACGTTTTTTGAATGTCATGCATAATATTATGTATGTTTTAATTACCCTGCACAAAGCTCTTACAAGAACCTCTGAAAAGCGACTATGCCAGAAGACCACATAGCAGACAGAGAGATGAAAGAACAGCTATCCCTCAAAGGTCACAAGAAGTCTGCATTTGCCAAGTCTAATTTCTGAATCTATGAAATCATCAAGCCTCAATGCAGTTCCTAAAAATCATTTCCAATTAAACCAAGCAGCAAAATGACAAACATAAGGCACCTGCTCATTCATTACAAGCCATTATTAGCAACAGTCTAATTAAAAGCTCACAGGAACAGTCCGTACAGCTATCCAATAACACCATCTTTGCATAACTTTGTCAGCTTCCCTAATTTGCCTCCTAATATACAATACAGTCCTCATAAGTTTTCAGAAGAGGCATTCATCGTAGTGCAAGCTATATAAGATTAGGAAATCGAATCAAACTACAAGAGAAAATGAAAGAAAACATTTATAACAGTGTAGGCTATCATCAATTCAACCAAGAGACAGTCACAACATCATAGTCATAGAAAAATGTAAAGGTAATCGATTGTTTTAGCATCCAAAATTATTGACGCATTGTAGCAAATCTTGGCAGATTCCAAATTAATTTCAATGTCATTAAATAAACATAAAACAACGAGAAAGAAAATATTGTAGGAAGAGACATGAATGACAGGAAGCAGAATAGAGCTAAATAAGATGTATTGCCGACTTTGATTAGTTCCCTCCTTGAGTCGAATAGCAATCAAATGAGAGTTTGTTGTGATGAAGACAATCTAAACAAAAATTTCTGATACACCCCTTTCATAAAAGAACGTCTGTCATTTTCATTTAGAATGATGAAACATAAGCTCACAATGGTGGAATACTTTTGGAACACCAAAATTATAGACTACCAGAAAAAAACTGGTGGCAACAGTTTTCCACTAGAAAGAAAGTATGTAAACAAAGACACGCATTGCAACTAGAAATAAAGGCAAATATTAACCACAATAAAAGTCTTTAATCGGAGACAAATACCTACCAAGTTATTAATCTGAGACAAAATAGTCTCAAGAAAGAAAGGCACGTTAACTGGAAGCAAATTCTGCTGCTATAAAACCTCATATTAGAGACAAATTCCAAGCAAGTCTTTATATCGGAGACAAATATATTGTCACCAGAAATAGACAAGTCTCTAAGCAGAGGCACAACCTGCCATTATCAAGTATGAAATCCACTACAAGTAAAATGACATCCTGCTAGAACCTTCTAAAGCAAGAAACAACTAAACGAAAGAGAAACCTTAACCAATTGAGACCAGCTTTGCA
Organism: Bimastos eiseni; assembly: GCA_959347315.1. Lineage (NCBI taxonomy): Eukaryota > Metazoa > Annelida > Clitellata > Crassiclitellata > Lumbricidae > Bimastos > Bimastos eiseni. The sequence goes on from OY365806.1 coordinate 2,879,428, forward strand.
CTTATTAAACGAAGCCAGTCTTTAAAATACTCCTCTGCAGAGATCTAACTTTTAGAAACAGCTTCCGCTAAACAAATGCAAGCACTTTCAAATTATGATCCTTAACACAAGAAGACAAGACAAAAGATATGCAACATCACAATCCCTTTACACCAACATTGAACAACAGCAGACACACAAATCCAGTATATATATAAATATACATATATATATATACATTATATTGCAAACCCTGCATATATATTAGTGTTGCTACATCATAACTGGCAACATTTTACTGTAACTAGTTTTGTGGTAACTTTTGGAGCAACTAGGTATGTCTTACCACAAATTAAGACAATGCACAAAATCAGTTATTTTGCTTTTGTTTTAAATTAACCAATGTTCAAGTCATCTAGGTCGATTAAGGCACTAAAAAAATAATGAAAATGTGGGTTAGAGTCATCTGGAAATTTCCACTTGGGTTCTTGTCTCTAAGCTCTTTCCTTTAATTCAACAACTTCCATGTTTAATTTCATCTTTGAGGGAGTTGAAATTTAAAGTAAACTAAAGTACCCAGTTACTTTTTCAGTTACCAGTCACCAATTTCTAACATAACCACTTGGAGGTAACTAGTCACTTTTCCTTTCCAGCTAAATTATTTGATGTAACTACTTTTGAAAAACATAGCCAACATAGTATATACTTGTATACATAATTTTATATGATCATATATATATATATTTAATATACATATATATATATATATATATTTGTGTATTAGCAATGCAACACCGAGAACACCCACAGCATGGATGCTCAAGTCAAGTTCAAGCCATTGTAGATTAGATCGTTTGCAGTAAAGCAGCTGTTCAATTGAAAACAACACAGAATGTAATCTCAAATTAATTCAAAAGAAATATTCTCAAACCTCCTTACGACCTGCATCCGATTCATACAAGAATTCTAATATTATCTGGCCAGGATCTCGAATTAGAGTTGGCTTACGAAAATGCCACAGGGTTGTCTATTGGAAAGATGCTTGCTCAGTGATAAGTTGTGGATTTGACTCCATGTAATGAACCCAGGAAGGTTGTTAGTTATATGGGGACTGTCAACAAGCAGTGTAACTTCTACAAATACAAGTTGGGAACAAACCAATGAAAGGATCTTATTATAATGAAATCTTGTTTGAAATGACCTTATCATAAGGCAACCACGTCACAAAAGAACCATCGATAAATGACTTCTGTAACCTGTGATAATCCGTCACAAACAAAATCAACACAATCGTGTTGTAAATGACTTCATATAACCACGCTGTAAATGTCCTCATATAGAACCCTGCCCTAAATCACCTCACTATGGAATAACCATGTCATAAATGACCCCACAACAAAACCTCCCAAATCACCTGCCTATGACACAACCATACCGTAAATAACACAGCCACATTCTTAATACTATCGCATGTTTTAAACTACCAAATAATAACAGAATCCCGATAAAAACCAACAGAGTCATAAGGAGATCCTTGCACAAACCAACCATAAAAGACGACCGTGTCAGAAGATAAAAACGCCGGACAACAAATAAGACTGAAGCAACACTAGGCAACCGTGACGCAATCGGCGACAATCACGAGTCAGAGAAACGATAAAATCTTAATCAACGTAACTAAAACAGCCGAACTTCGCAAAACTACAATTTCTTTACGGAACAGCGACGCGGGCGCGAACGGCGCGAGAGGACGCCTTCGACGATTGGAATGCACTCACACCAAACACCCAGCGTCACTACAAGCGAAAGAACCGAAGACCAACGCCAAAGACGGCGCCAACAGCGACGCCTACTTCCCCTCGGCGCCCATGTGGAAGATGTGGTGCATCTCGCTGCTCTTCGGCTGCACTCCGCGCCCCTTTGACACGTGGGTCGGCGCCTGCGCCCCGTTGGCCGCCGACGGGCTGTGGCTGAACCAATTCTCCGACTCTCCCCGCATGCGGGATGCATTTCCGGAGCCCTCCTTTGAAGTGACCCTCGGCCCCGCACCCTGGGGCGTGGCCTCGCCTGCATGCTCGTGAGAGAACCAGGTCGAAGAAGTGCCGGCCTTGTCACGCCGGCAGTAGGACTCGCCCTCCGTGGTCATGACCCGTGGCTTCGCATCCTTCTTGTCGTCAGACTGCTTCGGGGAGCTGTGCGAGTACCAGTCCCCACTCACCTGGCGCGTGGTCTTCCCCGCCTCTTTCTTTGGGGTAGCCTCATTGGCCGGCGATTTGGAGTCGTACTTGTACCACTGGTTGGAGTTGCACGCCGGTTTGATCATCTGTGACCGGCCGCTAGGAGTCTCTGCCCCGTTCTGGGCGGCGGGAGACGGCGGAGGAGCGGCCTTGGCCGGGGCTGGGGCGCTGGAACCGGTTTCGCCGTGGCCGAACCAGTCACTACCCTGACGGTTTCTTGCTGCGTAGGCACGTGCCTCAGACATGGTGCGGAGATTGAATCGGAAACAGATGAAGATGATACGTCAATCGACTGCTTCTCTTCTAAACAAAAAAACAAAGATACTGGTAACAAGGTTCCTTCTAAGCACATGGGCCGTGGAGACAGCACACACTAGAATCTGTTATATTATGGTCATTTGAAAACTGACCTTGTTGTCCTGGATGTAGTTGTGAGGACTTTTGAGTAAGCCTACTACAGTTACCATGAAAGAGTACTATAGACATTTTTGAATGAACCAATGAATGCATCAGATGGTTATAATGCCTTGCCTTGTTGTAAATATTCGGGAAAGCTTGTTCTGAAACTTCTGCACATACACATTTTTTATGAAACTACGCAAGTCGAGTCTATTAGTCACTGTAGTCAGTTGCATTCAACCTTACTCTAGAAACTTTGGTGCCTTTGCTGATAGTCAGTGCCCATATTTATCTTTAGACAAGGAACTTTTCTTAGTTTTACAGAACTTCTCACCATAGAGTTTTAGATATGATCTTAATTTGACTACCATTGCATTCACACACAAAATTTCTCCTCTACACACTATCTCCAAAATATTTGAAGGAATATTGGTTGGTATATATGTCAGATCAGTAGAGCCCTTAGAACTATATGGCTTTCAGCCTTTTCCAGGTACACCCTTCAAACAGCATGCCCAACTGCATACCAAACCCCCGTCATATTTGCTGTGCTTTGTTTGACAAGTGCTTAGACACACCAGTTCTCTTTTCTTTGTATTTATTTTAGAACAGGGTACTGGGTACCTCAACAGCACCCTACAACTTCCTGGATAGTCAGTTGATTCTGAGTAGGTTTCCAGCTACAGAAGCAATCATGGAGCCCATAAGAGTCATCATATTCACTTTACTCCAATTCAAAGCAACCATTCATGGTTTGTGCTGCAGAATGTCTGGCAGGTAATGAGGTAATGCCATCCAGCGATCTGATTAGTTCACACAAACACTGCATTAATGTTGTACAAGGCCAACTGACCATTGAGGAATTGAGATACAGACCCTAAAGTTACATACCATATTTTAATCCACAAATGCTTATGAAAGCCTACCATAATGAGTATATGCAGCCTTTATTTTTTTAGTTGACTATCAAAATAAATGAATTGAACTGAATTAACAACCACTATCGAATCCAACAGATTAAAGAACTTTCTATTCCATATGATTCTCCACCTTCTGCATTCAAAAACCTCCCAATGCAGGTGGCTTCACAGGCGATAGACAACAAGGCATTACCAGGCAATTGCATTGACTGCCTGATAATGCACTGTTGTTGTCTTCTGCTCAAGTTAATCATTATGTTAATCATTACCAGGCTTATATTATTTGTCTCTACGGCCTGGTGCCACCCTAGGCCTTAGGGCGGTTACTCTGGCTTTAGGGTGGGCACTATGGTCTCATGGCATCTGCTGGCATGAGTAAACAAACTAAACGTAAGTGGCCCAGCGCAATAAGATCAAGACAACAACTTGGACGACCTTTTCTTAACATCTGTAAATAGCTTTACAACTTCTTCTTATTCTGCAGAACAATTAAATTAAAACCTTCATAGATTATATGGTAAATTTTATTATTAAAGTAAAGATTGCTAATAAAATAAAAACACCCAGCCGATATTTAATAGCACGTACGCTATAATCCACTTGTACATACCAGACATCATTATGAACAAAGCATGCTAATGCACTAAACAGATTATATATTGATATGGTTTGGGCATTTTTGTCTATGTGACTTTAATTAGAAGCTGTCAAATGCAAAGCATGCCTGAACACAACCCAGCTACAGTACCTTGTGTGAAATGGATAAGCAATGCATTCATGGGTTCATACTTTTCTCACGAGTTTCTATTTAGTCACTGAACAAAGTAACTGGAGGGCTTGGAATCACCTATTCAACAACGACTTAACAATGACCTACCGAACAACAGACCATTCACCTGTGAATACAGTCACCGGACATAACAGAAATTCCACTAAGTAGGCCCCATGAATCGTCATGGTCACCCATGCAAATATTATCCAGTAAATACCAATAGCCAGGCAGGATTTGTCTTAACTCCATTTATAAAAACAATTTTAATTTGTACTGCAACACTTCAATAATGAGTGTTTAATAAAATGCATGAAATCCCTCCTGTCGTTAAAGGGTTAAATAGTTTTGCAGGCTACAGCTGAGTAACTAACATTGGCAGAAATACCTATGGATGCAAACAGCAGATTCTAAGTGGGTCACATAAATCATATACTAATTAGCAACTTCAATTATGCCAATGTGTCTTATGCTCAAGACATCAACCAATGGTGTACTGAAACCTACCCATTATCACGTCAACATCCATAATCAGGTCAAGGTCAACATCATAATCAGGTCAAGGTCAACATCATAATCAGGTCAACATCCGTAGTCAAGTCAACATCCGTAATCAAGTCAACATCCATAATCAGGTCAACATCCTTAATTAGGTCAATATCCGTGTCATTATCCCTCTAATAATCCTTTTGCCTTAAGACCAGCTTCTGAGGAGTTGTGCCAAAAATCTGTCAACAGGAGCCTTGTATTTATCATTTCTAGCTGTCTGCACCACTAGGTTCCTAATCACATAACACCAACAGGTTGTTTGTTGGCTTTGGATAAGGCCTCTGCTACATGTCCTTCATCCAGAAGCTAAGAGCATTCCGTACCACAGGAAAACAAGTTCACAGGTTGCTGCAACGTTGGACCCATGCGTGTGGATATGTCTGTGGCAATCTCATTGGACTGACTGACTCTCAGGTATTGATCTAGCTATAGCTACTTCTGCTGGCACACCGTCATTAGCGCCCAGGACAAAAGCGTCCCGTTATAAGCGCCCGGCCAAAAACGCCCCCGTCAGAAGCGCCCAACAGACTGTGCTATTGCCTTCTGCTCATTATAATTTCATGTAAGGTACAGGACTGTCATTTGGCGGAAGCTTATCGCAAAGACGAACAAGTGCGCATACATGTAAAAATGCTTTTAGTCCTGAGCTTTGTTCCAGTTCCAGATGTTGCTGCTGCTTTTGACGAACAGGCGGAAAGCGGCTCTCATCAACTTGCGCAACTCAACGATTACTGGAAAGATAACTACGTTGGAAGACAACGAAGGAATCGCAGAGGAAATCCAAGATTTCCAATCGCCCTCTGGAACATGCGCGACCAGTTACTAGACAGTTTGCCACGAACCAATAACTCCGCTGAGGCGTGGCATCGCTCATTTCAGCATACAGTAGATTGTCAACATCCATCAGTCTATAAACTCGTTTCCCACTTTTTGAAGGAACAAGATCACGTTGAGTTAAAGATCGAACGCTACCGAGCAGGATTTTGAAAACCGGAGTCTTCTAAATCAAAGTACATGAGACTCAATCGTCGCATAATAGCTTTGATTTCAAAATACGGCAACATGCCACTGTTGGAATATCTGCGAGGAATCTCACATAATGTCGCAATGTGATCATGATGGCAGAGCACTTTGTAATAACACAAGAACAATTACCTATTTAATGTTTAACTGCTTTAAGCTTTTCATTAATTTTCTGCTTTGATAAAACAATTATCTTACATGTTTATTGATAATTCGTTCATGTTTCTCTTGAGTAACGGGCGCATTTGACGGGGCGCTTTTATCCAGGGCGCAATTGACGTTGGGTGCTTATAACAGGGCGCTTTTGTCCTGGGCGCTAACGTCGTGCCACCACTTCTGATACACCTTAATAACAGGATATATAGGTCTTTTGGGCTGCTGGTTCACATACCTGAAATTGCTGAACCAGCTTTCTGCTTCTATTCAGAAGACTGCAACACTTCATGTTTTAAGAAAAACTTACCCTTAGTATTTGTACCGACAGCTGACAGCATACTACAACCAGTTCTCTACAGATATGATACAACTGCAATTTTATATTGTCCCTCTTACAAAGTTCAGAAGTGCACATATGCCTCGAAGTTGCAACTGCGCTTATATGCAGTGCAATGGGGGACTCTGTGGGCAGTTCCTTAAGTAGAAACAGGTGGCGCCAGTACAAGCACATAGGTCGAAGACATTTTTTATATATTGGCCATGCGTTGTTTATTTATGTTGTTCCGATCGATGGATGGCGTAAGAGTTATAATTATGGATAAATACATAAATTTTATAATCAGGCTAACTTTTAAATTACTTTTGCATGAAGAACATACAGTGCACAGCAACCAATGCAAAAAAAATCAACATCGTGCACACAATTTTTACCTCGGGTAGCTTACCCACATTTGATACTGAGCCATTTATTTCACAGAGTCCCCCATTGCATGGGAAAAACTTGTTCAAGGCCCCTATATAGTGACTCCTCGGATGAGGATCGAATCCGCTCACTTAGCGCACACTCAGCATTACAGGCCGGCCTCTCCAACCAATCGGATATTGCACCACACCACCAATGAGCTATATGATTTGCCATGGATATAACAATGAATGGGGTTACCTTCTGGAATAATTCCTAGCACCACAGAGACCACTAATTATTAATTACTAATCAGTAATGAGAAAGCTTCCTGCCATTGCCACAAGACCAGAACCAGAATAGCATCGCTTGAAGCAACATTCGTGATGCATTTACTGGTACCAAGTGCTATCATCTTCATACCTCTTGGTCTCAGCATGCAAAGTGTGCAACCAGGCCAGGACCCTCCCTCTTCACCTCGCTTCCCTACCAACAGTGTACAGCCGATGTCCTCATTTAATAACCAACCCCTAGGCAGATAGTTCCACACACCAGCCACCAATAGACTAAAGTGCACCTTAGCACGGAAGCAAGGAAATCTACAGACAACATTAGCTGATTAGACGTAGCCAGCCAACGCATCTGACCAGCACATTTGAGGTTATGCGAAATTCACAACATTCCTAGATAGTCACACAGACAGACACATCGATACATAGACAGATGCTCAGAAGGCAAATAGCATCACTCCCACGGAAGGGCATTCATTCGCACACATACCGTACAACCTTCCTATATGCTGTTACTGCAAAGACAATTCCTTTGTTATCATTTTATCATTGCAACTGAACTGTTTGACTAATAGTCTTATTTACTTTCAAAATTATAATTCTACCACCTAAGTAATACATTCCTATTACTATCATCAATCTTCTGCCATCAACAATTTTATACTTTTCATTAGTATCAACATAGCTATCATCAGTACACATTTATTCTTATTACTATCATCAACTATAATTCATTTCATTAGTTTCAATATAACCATCACCACCATCACCAGTTCCTGAAGCCAGCCATTTGGCGGCAATGGGTATGAACAAATGATCTCCCTCGTCCTCGGTCATATGTCAGGTCCATTATTTCTCCCCCTAGTGCTAGTTCAAGTGATGTTATATCCTCATTTATGTTGTCTATCCAATAATAATGGTCAAAATAATTCAACCATCGAATACCATTCTTATCTATCATTACAAGAAGTAGACCTCAATAGGAGGAATGTTCAATTAGCAATGAAAGGATGCAAAAGTCTATAACTGGAATATCAAGCTATGTCCAAGGCCACAGGGGTCAAAATGCTGGACTGCCGATCCCAAGGTCAGGGTTCAAATCCCTATCCACGTCTAGATTTTTCTATTTCACCAGCGTCTGCTCCAGTCCAGTCAAACAAATGCAAAGTGGGAGGTTGTAACTTAGATGTCCTGTGGCTGTGTTTGCACATCGGTTGAAGGATCTGTTGACCTCAAGAGCACGCTTGTAGGGTGTGGCAATAAAGTAATGTTTACAAACAAGTGCCTTTACTATGCACATCTGAGGAACTTACCAAGACATGTAAACAAGTGTCTTACCATTACCTATGCAGCTTACACTTCCAAGGCGCCCTTGTAGTGGTTAGGGCGCCCTATAAATCAGCGTTGTTATTATTACTATTATTAAGGAGTTCTACAGAGTGAGTTGCAACACAACCTTTATCCATATACCTTCAGAGTTTTAAAATTACCTGTGTTATATTTAGCAATCTACTATAATAATCAAACAACAAACTCCAGCACTGCTGGAATTTTGGCAGCGCAAGTCCCAAGTTTCGATAAGGATGAGGGCAACGCTAATAATCCTCGTTATCACATATTGTGGTTAGGTAACAAAGTTATGAGAGGCACATCAGCTGACAACCACACGTACATATAGGGTGACAGAAGGCAGAACCATTGAGAAAGACTAGCAGACCTGAGTGGTAACCTTGAAGGGGCGCTATATAAATTTCCGTAATGAATGAATATAGATGTAGCACGGAGAGATACACAGAAAGACACAAAAACAGACATCCATGGTAACAGAGAAACACTTAAACAGACATGCATCCACATGTATGCTGCATATAGATAACAAAAACAAAACTCAGAATGCATGCAAGATGACAACAACACATGGCAACAGACAGACATACTCAGAAAGACATTCAGGTAAACAGACACACACACAGGCATACAGTGACACTTCCAAACAGAGAGCAACACAGACATACAAGAATGCAAAGGAACAAGCCTTCTGTTGCATCACACTGACCTAAATTCCCGTCTAATGAAATACGGATACTCATACTTGCCAAGTTCCTCACGAAAAACCATTCACTCGACAAAAACCAACATGTTCAGTTACTAATCAGTTACCTTCTGGAACCTACACACAGTCGATACGCAAACAGCACAGGCATTCCACAAAGGCCAACCACGTAAGGAAGTACATGAATACAACATACTCGCTACTAGTTCTATAACTCTGTCAGCAGTGCCAGTCCCAAGCATGGATAAAGGAGGAGGGTGATGCTAGTCATCTTTGTTATCACACAGTGTTGTTAAACTGCAGCTACCACCCCCACCATTAGCTCTAAAGCATACAAACGAAATCAATGATTGAACTTTAGGGAAAAACCGAGGGTCAATGTCCTGCGGAGTCTGAGTTTTACGAGTTGAATTGTACAAAGTCAGAGTTTCAAATACTTAAAAGTCTCATTCTCTTCGTTTTTAGTTTGGCAGTATGTAAAATTTTCAAGAATTTTTTGTTTTGCCTTGGTTTACACTAGGAAGTAGTAACTACTACGTAGCAATAGTACTTTAAAACAGTATCTGTGTTTTTAATTAGGCTGATTGTCATTTTATAAATAAAAAAATATATTTTTCAAAACAGAAACATGAAAGTGATGTTTTTTAAAACTCAGCTCATTCCTGTTGAATATGAATGGCAAAATAGGCCAATACACGTGCTGGCCAAGACAGAAAAAATGTGTACATTATTGATAAAATCTCTTTTGCATAACAGTGACTATTTTAATAAATCTTAGGTGCCTGCTGCATCAAGCTTATACAGTACAAAGCCTCAAGTGATTCTGTAAATCTGACGAAATGCACAGGACAAGCTTGGGAGACTGGGGCATGGCTCCAGTGTTACACGCCTTGTCAACAACAGTCTGTAGTAGCCTCAGAAGATCCCACGAAACCTTTATCTTCAGAACAAAGCCTTGGAGCACCAGGAATGTAATGAGGTATTCCCTTGTCTCCTGTTATATTCTTTCCTGTTTGTTCTGTCTCCTTGTTTATCCTACTGTCTAACAGTCTGCGTGTGTTGTTGTCTATCTGCTCTTTGGATTGTCTAACCTGAAGCTTCTGCGGTTTTAGTGGTCTGTTTGTCCTTTGGTTTGTTTGTTCTTCTCATCACTCGTGATCTCTTCTACCACTCACCTATCATGTCTGTCTGTCTACTGAGCGCTTTTGCATCAGGTTCAGTGTATTAGGTCAAGCACAACACTATCTTTGTGACCCTATCCGTCTTCCTCTTTTGGCTGTCTCTGGTCACTTTCTTCGTTCTTTAGACCCACACGACCTCTCTTAGTACCTGACACAACCTCTTAGCAACTGCTTCTGTCCAATACTTCCGTTTGTTGGCCATTTTTCTTTGGAATCAAAGTATCTCTACAACTCGCTCTTCGATCCTAACTGGGAATAAATACTTCTGGTTCTGCATTTACTCTTAAGACTACTTTCTCACAGGCTTCTCACACAGGGAGCGCCTCTAAGCAGGTTGAATTAATAATAATAAAGACAATTTATACTGACGCCGTAACGCGGCCATATCGCTACAAAGGCACCTCACATACAACTGGATTGGGACACGCTATGCAAATCCATAAATACAATACAAATTACTAATAGTCAATTTCTTAGACAAGCAACATGTGAACATACTATATGTCTATAAATGTTACTACAATATCCAGCACACATTCCTACCAATACAGCAACGCCATAAGCATTCTTGTTGCAAGCTTATATGCTTGCTGTTCAAAGTCACTTTTCACTGGTATTGTCAACCAGCACATATATTGGAATAAAATATTCACTCTGATTCTGTACTCTTATCCAATACTCATGTCTTGGCCCAGAGTATACAGAGATTGCCTCACATATAGCAATGAGTACTTTAGGACAACTGCCTCTGAGTAGGTATTTTCTTGTAGGAGCACCATATCAAGTTTATGTTCACATATTTATTATATTGATTGATTGATCGGTGCTTGACACCAGCAGGAATTAATTTTCCATTGTAATCGCATCTATCAGAATTCATTAACAGTCCATATAGAGAGTCATAAATTGCAACAGCATAAGCATGCTTTTGTAAGATGCCTGCGATCGAAAACAAATGGACTATTGGAACATCCAATTACCAGAAGCAGGAGAAAATAAAACCTAGTATTAACCAAGAATTGGTATATCAACAATGCCCTCATCTAAATATATCAGAAGAGTCGAAAAACACACACACTCTCTCTCTCTGCTCCTTCGTCATTACTTTATATTTCTCTCTGTTGTTCTCAACTGTTTATAGTCAATTTTCCTCTCACTATCCTCCTCTCCTCTCTCCCTCTCTGTCTGTCTGTCTGCCTCTCTTGATTCACTCTTGCATATAATTCATGACATTCTCGACACTGATATATAAGCCCATGACTGCCATAGATGAAGTCACTCAGACAGCAGCTGTTTCAGGGCTGTAATGGCCAACAGATGTTAGACCTTTAAGCCTGCGGTCTGTTGACTGTGCATCTGCAGTTTGTAGGCAGTTAAAGCCAAAATCATTGGAAGGTCGCGTCATCATCTCCTGGCTTTTATTGCAACAGCGGCACAACATACGCCTGAACCAATGGCAGAAAGTCCAACCACAAGCTTGATACCACAACAGTAGAGAAGACCTTAGAGGTGGAAAAAGAGCAGTCATTTAAGCATGCCCTTATAGGCAACCAAGGGTATGAGAGTGCATAGCCTCTTCATATTATAGTAGGTGAAGCATGTTCTCTTACTCTTTAGGTTGTCATCTGAACTTTCCTCCAACAGAGTACAGTTGGGTTACTACTCATGGGATAAGTATGCAGGAAGTGCAGCTGGAAACAGGGACTTGAACTGCTTGACTGTGCAGCCCTTTACCCACTAGACAACCGTGCTCTGTACACCTCTAAATATCCCGGTAAACCTGCACTGGTAAGCTTACCCAAAAATTCTTCATGATACAGGACCAGTGTAATACCACCAAGGTTACAAAACAGTCCATAACCAGGTACATCTGCATATGTTGGCGACAAAGTAACTGGAAAAGGCTTTCCAGAAACAGGCAATGAGTCTCAAAACATGCAAACACCCCACTTGCTTTGGACTTTCAGCATCAATACAAATCTGCTGCACTCTGACAGCACTAGGGATTAACTCACAAATGAATTACTTTGTTATGAACTCACATATTAAAAGAATAACTTACTGATGAATGAATTATATACTTATCTAACTAAAAATAAACTACCATTTATTTACATGCTTACAAAGTATGAATTGCTCACTCATTAAATTACACAGAAATAATAAATAATTTACTTACTAAAAAATGAATTACTTATTTACTTACGTACAAATTTTGAATGACTAACTGATTTAATTACTTCCCATTGAACTACCTACTTACAAATGAATTTCCCGCCTATTAAAAATATTCACCAATGAATCACTTAATAATTTACATACAAATTTGCATGCACGCAGCATTACAGACATGTCTTAACATCTCACAATTAGCGATAGCTCTTAAGCCATCCATCCCTGATGTCTTGGCAATAGGCTAATAGTGCCACAGAAGTCGTTAGCTAAGATATCACAATAACCATGTATATATAAATATATATATTTAGTGCCTCATACAAATGCCAACAAGGTACTGTACAAATGTTCATCGAATCCTCAAATTTATATAGCGCTTCTTGTAGAATATCTATTCAGAGGTGCTCTGAGCACTGAAAAATATTGCTGTGATTACCATAAAAATTACAGCTACAATCAAATCATACATCTACTAAAGAGGATCTCGTCTCTTTCTGTAAACTCTGCCACTGCTAGCATTCAGGTAGTGCCAGTCCCAAGCCTGGATAAAGGAGAAGGGCGATGCCATTGAACTTTGTTATCACACAGTGAGTCAGTGACGTTAAACTGCAACCAACACCACATCTCTTTTTGTAAGCATTTTGACCAACTTGATCTTCTTGTACATTGAATTTTCACCAGATCGATTACTTATGGATTACAGACACAAAAAGAGGTTACATGTTTGTGGTTGAGAACATTACAACTTTAGTTTAACCCTGAGGTTAAATGGTAGTGTCATAATTCTAATCCTTTGGTCAACATGTTCCCATCATCGTTGCAGTAACTATCATCGCATCAATTGGCAGTGATGGGCAACGATTAATGATCTCTATTAGAACTCTTCAAAGCATTCTTAATATTTAGAGCATCATCATATGTCCTTGTTGATATTCACAAGTGTACACAGTGTGTATGTTGCCAGTTGCCCATAACAAGCTACAACTCTTGAGCCTAGAGACTCAAGTTGAAATATAAGATCCTTGTATGGTCTCCTAAGAGAGGCATAATTAATTATATAATTCTAGGGCCATAGGCAACATACACCTGCTTTACACCCCCATCCTGTCTCATTCTGAAGTGAGGACAACCTGTTCATGTCAACCTAAGAAATGAATTAGTAGACAAAACCATATCGTGTGTGCACACAGTTTGAATGGGGCAGCCCGAAATGTACACCTACGATTACGAGGTAACTTACTTAACATAGACTAAGCCTTCGTGTAAATCGGTTGGTTCGAGTGGTTCTTTAAATTGCACTGGAAGTAACTAGGTAAATACATACTAGACATGATGACAGATTGGTTAGAGTGGCCAGTCTGTAATGCAAAGAGTACGGGTTTAATCCTTGACTCAGGCAGTCAGTGTGTAGGAACCTTGAGCAAGTCCTTTGCACACATATGCTCAGCTATATAATTGCATCTGTGCCATATGTGCACTTTTGAACTTCGGAAGAGGCGCAATATAACGCAGTGCATTGCACTGCATATGCACACAAGGATATATAAATGAACGTAGTCTTCATATGTGCATGTTGAGCTATATAACATTGACATTATGTCACACTACATTATGTTATCACATGTTTATGTTGCATTATGTGACTGCATTTTGAGACCAGAAGCATTTTAGCCTTTTCTCAAAGGCCTCAAGATTACATGTGGCTATGCTGAATTCTAAAAAAATTATCTATTGACTGTTCACCAAAGTACCTTAATCAATCAATCATTAATAAATGAGGATTGATTGAGGTACTTTTCAAGAAACAGCCCTTAGCCATTGTGCTACCATTAGATAATATGCCTGCATCAAATTGCAAGAAAACCTCTGGATGTGATATCAAATTCGTAATTAAGAGATTAATCACAGGGTCACAGTATAACACAAGGTTCATAATACAAAATTCTTTTCAGTGTCAATATAGTGGGTTCTTGCTGCAATCTGGAATGGCCCCAGTGTTTACACGCATGGTGATGGCAAGCAGTCACTTTTAGAGCATTACTAAGGGCATATAGATCATAAAAAACTACTCCTCAAAGCAACAAAAGTAATATCTCGACATTGCCAATGACGTCTACTAATTTAATTTTTATACTGAATAATTTATGTGAACATCTGGAAAAATCATGTGATCAAATGGCTACAGAATAACGGATATCGAATAATGTGCAATTCTGACCATGCACACTGGCAGCGCTTCTGAACGGTTATCCCAACTAGATGAGCTATATAAATACAATGGCAGGAAACTGAGACCGCCCGCTAAACTACCTGGTAACCTATTTAAAAGATTTCACATTTTCACAGATATTCATAAAAGCTAAGCTGAAAAGTAAGCATAAAGAGTTACTTTGCGGAATTTTAAAATACACCCATGGAAAAACTAAGCTAAGTCGAGGATCCTTATCGGCAAGTAAAAAATCAGAAATTAGTTTATCGTACTCAGCCAATACCTTTATTCGAACCGCGTCAACAGGTAACAAAAAATTAGCAGTTTGTTCAAATAATTATAAACATGAAAATAAACCTAAACATAATTCAAGAAGTTTAGAACTACAAACTGTACTACCACCGCACACATGAAAAAGCTCTCGATAACTTACTCTGATTTTCGACGTTACTTTCAAAACCTTTTACCTTCGGCTCTACGCGTCACACACACGGCCAAAACATCAAAATGGCCGCCAAGATTATGCATCACATATTGAGTCAACACTCACCGGCACGAACAGAGCTCCACTGCGAGTGACTGAATACTCGCTAGGTAGAGTAGAATGTCTGAAAGTGTTACTATGATTTTATAAGTCCTAAAATCTTCAGACTTTTCTCATCGTCACAAAAAGCTACGTCGCTATATCAAATCAAGTCCGCGACATCCAAGTTACTTCGTCGATTCCGGTGTCAGGAGAGGTGAATTCGAGCAAGGAGCGTTTAGCCTTCACGTGGCGCTTTAGAAGTTCGGAGATTACGATCTCTTAAGGGGATAAAATTCTTCCTAGTGAGTAGGCCTATGATGAATAGGCCAGGTATTTAAGAAATCTATATTAAAGCGACCCCAGCAAGCGGTATCCTGTTCGTGGTTTTCCGTCCCAATTGTTCATTACCATCTCTTATTATCCTGCTATTTTGCGTTACAAGATTTATTTATTTGTTTCATTGATTGATTTATAGATTGTGTTATGATCAATAAAAATCTTTGAAAAAAATCTAAAACATTAAGAACGCAGATGCCAGAAATATGTTGGCAGGTTACAAAGTAGGCCTAATGGCGAACACACTGGGGTCCAGAGCTTAAAATCATTTCGAGACCCGTAGGGCCTATCCCCTATAAGGTTCACTATGTCCTTCTTTCGCTAGGCGGCGAAATTTGTTAAAATGAGATGTACAATATACGCTTAATACGCGCCTTGCATTGTTGCCGACGATTAAATTCGATTTCTGTAATAAGCGGATAAGCCCCTATAGATTTTCATCACTCGTTCATACTAGCTGCAGGAACTGTTGATGACGACGCTGCTGCTGCTGATGATGATATACTGCTATAATCGCATACTATATAGAGCCAACAAGATTAGCCCCGAGAAGACCGCCTTTCTTTTGGTGCGCTGCTAGCAGACGGTGTCAACATCTTGACATCAGCCCGCTGACCGTATGTAAAGCCTCTATAGCGCCTTCGACCTCGGTGCGCGATCTTGGCGTCCTGCTGGAGTCAAATCTGTCCATGAGACTCCATGTCGCTTCGAGGGTTGCTGCTTTCGTCAGCTCCGTCTCATCAGGAGCTGCATAAGGTCCTTGTCTTTCGAGACCGCGAGAGCAGCCGTTGTCATCTCGCATGTGGATCGCTGCAATAGTCTTCTTGTCGGCGCGCCCGAGTGCCTCCTGGACTGCCTTCAGTCAGTGCTTAACGATGCCGCTCGACTCATCTGTAACAGACGGAGATATGACCACGTTACGCCGCTCCTTCGTGACGTTCTGCGCTGGCTTCCTGTTCCGTACCGCATTGGCTTCAAGCTATGCTTGCTCGACTACAGATCGATACATGGATCAGCTCCCGCTTATTTGCGCGGTTTTTGCTTCGGGACTCACTCCTCCACGTCCGCCTTGCGACTCAGATCATCTGCGAAAACCGATCTCGGTGTGCAGAGGATGAGGTCGCGTTTTGGAGACCGTCCTTTCCCGGCCGCTGGTCCGAGGTGCTGGAAAAGTTTCATATCTACTGTCAGATTGGCCGACTCAGTAGACTCATTTAAAACTAAATTAAAAGTAAAAGTGTTTATGTTTTCTTATCCTGTCTGCTGATTTCGTTCTATGTTGTACGGCGGCCTTGTAGCGGGTAGGGCCGCGGTTACGGCGCCTTATAAATCGGCGATTATTATTATTATTATTATTATTATTATTATTATTATTATACATATATGTTTCACATTATGTTGTTATCGCCCATGATGAGCTAATGGAGTGTTGGCAATGTCCCGAAGAGGCAGACTGCGTTCCCACGCTGAAGAACAACTGAGATACGTTGGAACAGAAATGACGTCTCCATTGGATCGTGGGTTGCAGCACTCGTTCGACTACCCAACTCTGAGATGAACTCCAGTCCTTCCCTGCTCCAAGCGCCGCCGGATTCCAAGGAGAGGGCTACGAAGTCGTGGGTGTTGGTTATGGTGGAATACTTGGCCCTCTTCGTCTTAGCTGCGCGTTCGGCTGCTTCGCCAGCTCTGATAGATGTGTCGACAAGATGTGACTTGGCGTAAGTGTCGGGCACTGTCACATCCCATGCCAGACATCGACCACGTGTCCAAGGAATGAGCGTGACGCCGTCCGGTCGCTTTCCATCTTCTCTTAGCAAGCCGAGAGGTTCCTTTCGCGCTGGAATCTTCGCCCTGCCAAGAGCTCTCCAGATGACATCGTTCAACATGCTGTGTCGTTGATGTTTTCCGCTGACTCTTCTACAAATTAGTCCATGGAGCCCTTTTGCGTCGACGCTCTCTTGACATTGGTGACACAAATGTGGCTCGCAGAGCGTCGTTCCTAGCCTCAACCCGGCTGCCAGTCGTACATCCTCGTTTGAGAGGCGCAGGCCTAGGGCAGTCACAGGGAGCGCTAGCATCCAGTCTCCAGAATGAGGTGCTCGTGAGGCCAGCAGGCGAGCACGGTCGCATGGATTGTTATTGGAATCCAGCAGACCTTTCCATGCCTTGTCTGTGAATCGGAGGTCCCATTCTTTCTGGCGATAACTTGCTGCTCCTGTTGGTGGTTCTGCATCTGTCAGGGTCTTCCAAGCGTTGAGTGCTGAACTCGCAAGTTCATATGGTTCCTCAGCAGACTCTGTTGGTAGGATGCATGCCTGGAGTTCGCTTGTACTAGCAGCAGAAGCCAGAAAGGCAGAAAGTGCCAGCGTAGATGCACAACGAACTCCCAGACCACCATCTCTCACCGGCAAAGAAGCCTGGAGCCAGCGGTCATCGTCAAGGTCCACATTTAAAATGGTTGACAGTCCTTCTCTCAGCAGTTGATCAAACCGAGCCAAGCCCGGGCAATCAGCGCAGACGGCTGTGCGCAGACTGTACAAGAGCTTCGGTACACTTAGACTGTTTCTCAGCAGAACCAGAGCGTCATGTGTATACAGCAAGGACAATCTTCCGATTGCCCTCTCGAGGTCATTGGCCTTTGAATTAACGACCATGTTCACAGCTGGACCTGAAATTAGAGGTGCACCCAACAAGGTCATGTCCTCGAGGGCTATGCTCGTGAACTCTTGGAACGCAGGGTCATTGTTCGGCATCTGGGTGTTGTGACACGCGATTTCGCATTTGCTGCGGTTCAATAGCAATCCAAGATTCTTTGATTCCTGCTCGATTAATTGAACGTCGTCGGCCACTGTTTCCTTGTTACCTCCCAATGTCAGGTCATCCAGATATCCGATACGCAGATCCGAACGAAGCTTCATCAGAATCGGTTGCAGCACAAGACAGAATTCCAGAGGTCCCAAAGGATCGCCTTGCTGCGTTCCTTCTTCGGATCGAATTGTGTTTGAACCATAGCGCAACAGTGGACGGTTTGAATAGGCAGCGTGAGCAAAGTGGTAGAGCTCTGGGATCTCTCTAGCAACTGCCTCTAGAAGACAATCTCTGCGCAGAGTGTTAAAGGCATTGGCGAAGTCGAGCTTCACTAGGACGCTGTCCTCAGGCATTGTGGAAATCCAGCGACGTGTCGCATGGACAGCTGCCTCAGCGCCTCCTGGAATGCCTACCCCAAGCTGAATGGGGGCGAGCAGTTGAGACAGCCTTGTTACCGCATGCGAATTAGCGCACTTTGCCGCCAGACGACGCCATGTGTAGCCCACGGCGATCGGTCTTATGCCTCCGTCCTTCTTGCTCAGGGCTAAAAGGTTTGCCCCATAGATGACCTCATTCACCTCTTCGGATAGACCTCCCTTTAGGAGCAGATTGACAAGGTCAGATAGATGTTGCCCGATGTTGTCATCTACTCCATAGGCCATCAGATCCTTTAAGTGTTGTGGAGTAATGCCATCTGGACCACCAGCCGAACCCGCAGGGAAAGAGGAGATTGCCCTAGCGACATCTTCTTTAGAAACTTGAAGCGGGATGAAGCGATCGGAACTGTCTGGATCACATGGGGTTCTCCTGTCCACTGGTGCAGGCGGGTGCTTTTTCTTAAGCGCGGCCAGAGTTTCAGGTGTGTCCAGTGCCGGTTTATCCTCGCTGCAGATGAGACGGATGGCTGCCTTGAAATTGCCTTCCTCCAGCTTGCTTGCAACTGTTGAGGCTAAATACCTGGCGTGGTCGCATTTAGCGGACTTGAGCTTACGACTTGACGTCAGTGGCAATTCATCGTTAGTCGACTGGTCTGGTCCCTGCAGTCCCCATTCAGTAATGCGGGACAAAATCATCTTGATCATGTTGTGCTTTCGTCCACCTCTTCTTGGCTTCACTAGTACAGTTCCACCAAAGGCCAGCAAATCGAACCATTTTGCAACGCAATTTGGTTCTCTTACAATTGCTTGGATTATATCGGCCAGGAGAGCAGCACAAGATGGCCTTGCTGCTTTTGGGATTCTCTTAATCAGAAGACCGGGTGAAACAGGATGTGAGAGCTGAGAAGCGATCGGCCCAACGTCCGTCGACAGCTCCCGTGAGTAAGAGATCTGCACGCTAGTGGTAGAAGACGACTGTCTTGTGGTATTATGCTTTAAAGGGCCGTCCGCCGGTGGCTGGTCGGAACCTGGACAAGGGGCGGTTCGAGGGCCGTGCCGGTGCATCGTGCCATCTGAGGCATGGGTTTTGAAGGACAACCAACACACCCCGCAAACCCCCTGGCCCTTACAAGGTTTTTGACTCATCTGAGTTTCAAATCGGTTTGTTTTCAAATGCGCCGCCATTTAAACAGTAATCGTTGCCATTGGCAACGTTGACGTCGCTGGCCTTAAAGCATGGCAAGCGGCCATCAATTCAAATGCACGGCTACATATAAGTTGAAACGAAAGTTTGACAAACCAATCGTGTTGTGGTCTTGGCGAATAAGATGTGGTGAATATAATCAATCGGGTCACGAGTTGTTAATCCATTAGACGATGCTAAAATCCAACTCTGACGATTACTCGTTACGCGGTATTTTTGCTAAATAGTCGGACATTAAAAATTTTCCGCCCACCACGTCCGCTGCCTCAAATCAATTATTATTATTATTATTATTATTATTATTATTATTATTATTATTATTATTATTATTCGTTATCAGCAGATCCAAGAATCTAACGAAACTGAGTTACATAAATCCAAAATAAACAAGCAGTTTGGAATTTACATTTTAAATGACTACTACAATCTACTGAAGTGCTTCGTTCAACATTGTAAGTCGTGTTCCGCAACTACATGCAGATGCATGGATTGATGGTTGTTTTTACGATAACTCGGCTCCCCTAGAATTCAGTTTAAAAAAGCTCTGTTATGAAATTGATTTTTTGAATCCTCAAGGTCCAATTTTCTTCTTATAGTTTTTTTCAGTTGGAACAATATCATTATTCTTTAAAGTATCAAATCATATCTATACACACTGAATGAATGAGGGCCAATATGGATAACTTTCATACTCCATGCGTTTCATTTTACAATTATTTGCTTCACTCGCCTAGCACTTCTCATGGCGAATTTAGGCGTATGCTGTAGTGGGTCACTTGCCGGTAAAAGCCATTCCAGTAGTAAATCTATTTTTAACTCAACCAATCACGCTTTTTGAAACGCCAGCCTTTGAAACGCCAGCTTGTCGGCCGTCGCCTGGCCACTTTAACACGGCATAGGATGAGGGTAATAGAACGAGTTAGATCATTTATGTTATATAATATGTATCGTGTAAGCAAAATTATTGCTGATACACAGCGGTGTATTGCCAAATTTGTAACAAAGGGTTCGCAGTTAGTATGTCCCCTTATGCCATATCGGTCACCGCCACTGTCAGTCAAATAACGATTAGGGGGTCTGGCGTCTGGGCCCACGAAGCTCCTTCAGCGAAGTTTCGGGTCCATCCGCCAAGCATTTTTAAGTGTTTGATGTCAAATGGAGCAAGTTTTTCTATTTCTTTTTTGTTTCGTAAGAAGTCTTTAGAATAGTCTTTTTTAGTACATAAACAAATAAGCAAAATTAAATTAAATTTTTATTATTGACGCAGCAGTAGTTAGAACAGAATTAATTTGAGTGTAAATAAATCTACTACGCTAATTTCCACAATTCCTCTTCGTTTAATGAGTATTTTCTAGGTACGCTATTTTTAACTCGGGTATCATTTGCGTCCCTATGCCCTCTCAACCAGGTTTTTACATAAGGTACCGGATCAAAAGCAGTTACAGGTTTGCCCAAAATTTTTATGCTCATCAGGCACGATAAATTTGTCACCAACAATTTGTTTCTCTCATTCGTCGCAATTTCGTTCATTATACTAAAGCCACGTTCAGCCTCTGCACTACTAACAGCAATAGTCTTGATTATTTTTTTTGCTCTCTTAATTGATTCTGGAGGTTCACTATTCCTGTTGTCAATAAAATCTCGAAAATCGTTAGTTGGAATGTAATAATTTAGTTGTTTGCTTAAATCGTTAAGCTGTCTTTCACCATCTAGCCAAGGCGCCGTAATATTGTTTGGCCATTTTTTAGATTCGAGCAAATCAAATAAAGATATTAGATGCGTATATTGTGCTGCATTTGCATCTTTAACTGCTGCTGCCATCTGGTTTGTATGTGCTGTAGACATTAGCCTGGTTTGCATGTTGTCTATCACGCTCTGATAAAGCTGCGCACGTGGTAAAGATTGTTGTCTAGCACTAGTAATATTTTCGAATGGAATATTTGTAAACAGTTCCGACTCAATAGTTTCTTGTACATTGTTTTCAAAATTTCCGGTCATGAGTGCGCCACGTTTAGCAAAGTTTACTAACATGCTATGATTTTAGGCATATTTATTATTTTGAACTAACGGTTCGCACGAACCTGACCGAACCGGCTCCAAACCACCGCTGCTGATACATTTGCTGTTAGTTCCGTGTTAAAGTGGCTTAGCGTTTTAAGAAGCCTGAGCTAAAAATAGCTAAAACAAATATAATGGCGTTTGCCGTAGAGTAATGGATGACATACTGGGGCGTGGAGCTGAGGAACCTGGTTCGAAACCCGTACCCGAGGTGTTGGTTAACTTAAATTTACACGCATAGCGTATCGGCCGCCCTACGTGGCTGCCAGATTCATTCGTTCATACTGTCTCTGTAATTATACTGCGTTGTTGTTAGTTTGAACAATAAACGAAATTATGATCATTATTACAATTGATTAAACGCCATCTGGACGCCATCGTCGTCTGTCTAACCACAGCGTCGATAGGTGGCGGTTGTGTTACCATTGATTACATTAGTGTTAAAGGAAATCGAGGCAATCTGCGATAATGTGCATTTAACATGATATTTATCTTCACTATTAATTGTATTAATTTAACTGCTTTCGTATTTTGTAGTAACTCTTCCGATTATGACTGAATTTTATAAGTTATTCACCGCAGTTAGATTAGCCTCGTTGAGCTACCTCTTTTGAGCTCTCAAATTACCGTTATATGGCTTGGCGAAACATACCGTGAAATTCCGTGAATAGAGCATTAAACCACTTTAACACTTTAATAGGGCTAACTTCAAATTGCGTAAACGCAAACTTCACAGTTTCAGGTTCGGTGTCAGACATTTTTCCACTTTAAGGCAATTGAATTAATTTCAGTATCATGTGACTAGCGCGTTACCAAAATTTACCGTTTATCGTATATCCGGTTTCAGTTTCTAGCGCAAAATTTTAAGACAGTTAACACGAAACTTATCGAGACCACTTGTTCGAGACAGAACAAGACTTCCACAGTTTCTAAAAAATTCGAGACACTACCTCGAGACCGAGACAGAGACAGCAGTCTTCCGAGATCGAGACACTAAAAAATTGTCTGGAGACCGAGACACTGTCTCGAGACCATACAACTCTGATAAATATTAAATAAGGCTTTTTTCGAAGCTCCCCAACTATTACCTCATACTGCTCTCATCAAATTCATGCTGTTTTTACACTTGATTAACACATATTCTATATGTGGTTTCCATGATAATTTATAGTCAAAAATGACTCCAAGCAACTTAGCTGTTTTTTCAATTTTTATAGATGCACTCCCTACTGTTATATTAATATTTGAGATGCTACTTTTCTTAGTAAACAAAACCTCCACAGTTTTATTTATAGATATTTAATGACAGCTGAATTTTGTTTTGTAATTTTTTTATTTCGATGACCTGCATAAACTGACAACGATACCCTATTATTCACGGTGGATGGATGGATCCGGGAGTTTAACGACCGCCTTCGACAACAATGGCCGTTGCAGTCGACAGATATTTGTTAGGCATATTGCAGCACTTAAGTTTGCGTTTATGCAATTTGAAGTTAGCCCTATTTACAAACAATAGCTATTGGCTATTAGTTTGTCATTGATGTAAAATCACCAACGATAGGAACAACTTCGAGTTTCTCAGGGTGAGTAAGGATATGCGCAAATTTTTAATTTTGTTTGGTATTTGGTATCGAATTTGCTTGTCCAGAAGATAGACCGAAGAAGAAATATCGATAAAGATAAAACTCGGCAATATAAAAACTGTTCTTGGGAATTGATACAATATACATTATAATTAAGTTTCAAATTGAAATTACAAATGAACCTTATTCCCAAAAACTGAAAAATTAGTATTTTACAGCCTTTGATATAGGATCACTTGTCTTTTACTGTCTCGAACTGTCTTGAACCTAGTGTCTCGGTCTCGGTACCTCACTGTCTCGGTCTCGGTACCTCACTGTCTCGGTCTCGGTACCTCACTGTCTCGGTCTCGGTACCTCACTGTCTCGGTCTCGGTACCTCACTGTCTCGGTCTCGGTACCTCACTGTCTCGGTCTCGTCTTGGTCTTGAAGCTTAAGGTCTTGCACACAACACTGATATTTATAGGGCCCTTATTAGATCAGTCATTTATTATGGTGATGTAGTTTACTCCTCAGTCACTAAGTCACAGTTGGATAGATTGTCGTCTATTCAAACTGAGGCGCTAAGGTTATATTGTGGCGCTGCTAAAGGTACTTCGGCCTCTGCACTTCAAAATGAATGCGGAGAAATGCCCTTGCAAATTAGAAGATTAAAAAAATTCCATGAAATTGGGTGCAAAAATATTGGGAAATTCAGATCATCCAATCGGGTTTGCATATGAACCTCACTGGACAAATGATTACAGAACATCTGGACATAGGGATGAATCTACATACACACGAACAAAAAGTTTATTCTCTTCTTTAAACCAATCTTTTCAAGCTCCAAAATTCCTTATTAATCCTCCTTGGTTAAATAGTGATATTAAAGTTTCATATTTGATCTTAGCCTTCACAAATCAGTAAAGAAGAAATTAAACAATTCTGTACTGATTCGTCTTATTTCCTTGGAACATATCGACAAATACCATGACTATACACACATATACACTGATGGATCTAAAGCTGATAACTTGCTGCTGCATACAGAATCGCATCCTTAAAGATAGATAAACAAGTCCGTCTCTGCAATGATTCTTGCATATATGCCGCTGAATTAACTGCAATTAAAGAAGTTTTATTATGGATATCAGAGAATGAAAACCAAGATATCAAGAAATTTTTTTTCTTTTCTGATTGTTCGAGTGCTTTTACTTCTATTAAACGCAACTATTCACGCTCTAGACCAATCCTTTTACAGGAAACAATGGTAGCAATGAATCAAATTGAGATGAGTGAAATGTTTAATTTGGATTCCTAGTCATGTTAATATAATTAGGTAATGAAAGAGCGGATGCCTTAGCAAAACAATCTCTTAATTTGCTTATTATAAATTCAACAAATTATTTAGAATTACAAGATATCTTTTCAATTATAAAATCTCATGTGGTTAATGAATGGCAGATTGAATATGACAATGATTCTAAGGGACAGCATTATAAACATATTTGTCCTGTGGTGGACATGCTTAAAATTTACTGACCCAAATAGAAGGAATGTGGTTCAAATATCAAGACTAAGATTAGGAAAAGTAAATCTGAATGAAAGACTTCTTCTTATGAAGAAACTTGAAACTGGACTTCGTAGTTTATGTAAAGTCCCAGAAAATATTAGCCATTTATTATTAAATTGTAGAAAAGAGAATATCTCTAACATATTAAAAGATGCATGTGTTTTATATAAAATGGATTAGCATTAAAAAATTTACTAAGTGATGGTTGTACGCAATGTAAAGTGTATATGCTTATAAACCTTATTTATAATGGAAAAGTTGTGTAACTGTTGTTTGTCTTGCATAAATTGAGTTGATTTTTTTAGTGTGTGCAAAATTAGTAATAAAAATGTGTGATAGTTAAGAAAGTCAAGTATTATTTTTTTATAGATTGATTTTATTGACAATTATATGTGTCAAATAAAAGAATAGAATAAGATGATTTTGTTGTAAAGATTATGAATATCTATAATCTGTAAACCTCTGGTAAACATTTTGCACTAGATTAAGAATTCATTAGTCTGAGTGAAGTTAGCTAAATGTGATTCAACACGTACTCAGTTATTGGTGTGCTAGAAATGCTTTGACTTCTTGCATTAATTCAATGAATTATACCTTGGTATAATATGATAAATGAATATTATAAACATACATTATATGAAAATATTTCTGTATGATAAATTAAGAACATTATGAAAAAATTTCATGCTAAACAAATTCTTTAAAAATTTGATGATTACATAATGTACATAGAGACTGGTCATACACAATTTGTTTTATTTTTAACATTTCTTGATGCAAATATTAATGCACATATTACATTTTGCATGAGATTCCATATTATATGTATTATTGATGTTATTAATACCATTATTATTTATGTTGTAAAACAATGAACACTAATGACAGTTTAAAATTCAGACAGTTTTGAATGGTATCTTTCGGACGCTATGAATTTCTTTGCACTGTACTGTAGATGTTTCAAATTGTCGTCAACGGCCATAAATGTCATATGACGACGTTAAACTGTGGATTAATAAATAAATACTTCATCGCTTCTCGGCCCATTGGCTAAGATCAAAGCGTTTACTTCTTAGCTTAAAACCTGATACGTACATTCTCCACGGTTACGTGACTTTTACGTTACCTGACTGTAGTCGGCGCCTATGTACGATTCCCGTTGTTCGTCCGCCATCGTCTTCCGACGGGACTGCACTACATAGGATTATCGTCGAAACAAACGGCGAACAACACATAGAGAAAGCGGAGTGAGTAGAAAATAAAAATTATAGTTTAAAAAAAATAGATAACAGATATCGATACAAGCGCTTTTCGTGTATTTTTCGGCCTCTTTCTCATTCGGGTAAGCAGGTTCTTCGAGGTACGTCTGCCTGTGTAGTTCCCATGGGGTTTCGGAAGGCGGGAGCGAATCGTATTCGAAATGTGCTGAGTCGTCTTTCTTCCTGGACCAATGTTTAAACCGTTGTCGAGATTCGCATGCGTTCCAGGCGGATGCAGAGCCAACCGAATCCCAGTTGCCTCTTTGGTGCTTTGATGAGGATAGTAGGAGTAGTTATAATCATGGTAAGGGTAAAGCACGTTCGGGAAATTGTTGATATATACAATAAAAGAAACGCCTCGGATTTCAGTGGGCGTTGCATTCGTCGTTAATGTACAGCAAAGGCCATAGTTAACGTCAAAAGGAACAGTTGAATTGAAATTAATTGCATGTATTGCTCCACTGTAGATGCTGCTCCAATCCCATGCAAAATACTTTCCGTCGATAATCATTTTCTCTAGTTTCGATTTAAGTTTGTTGTATGGAAAACTTGCATTATATCCCGTAGGAGATAGACTTACCGACCAGATATAGGAATAATCCGTTCTATTAATGTTCACCTTGTCTTTAATTTTTTCGTACCCTAAAGTTCCTCCTTCTTTTTGACGTTAAATTTAAGTACTTTTCCCACTATAGCTGAAAGGAATTATCGTATGCCAATTCGTAGACGTTGCAAACTGTGATATCAGGAAAGGTTGGTGCAGAGGTGTAACAAGGTTTTAAAAAGTGGGGGGGCATAATTTAAAAAAAAATTGCCCCCACTTTTTGAATTTTGCCCTCCCCAGAAATTTGAAAAATGGCTTTGCCCCTCCAGTTTTGAAACTGGGGGACAGGTGCCGCCCCCTGCCCCCGCTTGTTACAACCCTGGGTTGGTCTACCTCTGCCTTCTTTAAAAACCGCCTCAATGGGATAGCGGAAGTAAGTCTGGAAAGCGTCCGAAAGTTGCCAAAGAAGAACTGCAAGACTCGCCAGGACCGTAGGTGACCATAAGATTCGAACCAATCTGCTGTTGCTCTTGAAGATACGAGGTATTCCTCTTATGGCTGTGTCCTTTCAAAATTTGCGAATTGCTTGTAGGAATACTGTCTGCATTTTAATCTGAAACGACAGCAAATAATTTAGGCCTACCAATCGTTTATCGACGACACCTCAGTTGTGAAATTTTTCTGCGATTTGGCGTAGTATGAGAGAAAGGCTTGTGTTATAACCATTAAAAAAAATCATTGACTTCACATGACTTGAACCGCTGTGGAAGAATTTACACTTTCAGGAGTTGACGCTACTACTTTAAATCACAACCTGGACCCTGGTGTACACCACTAAGAAGCGTAACCATTGTTTTTGCTGCAACATTTTAGGTCTATCTTAAATTGTGTGTGACTCTTACAGACTACTTAGGCCTGTGGCCTACCACTGCTTACCATGAATCGTAGTTGGTCGACTTTATTCAGCGTAACCTTATTCGCCATTTTCAATCAAATCAACTATCTCCTATATTTAATGATGGGTGTGGTGATTGACTATCTTCTAACGTAGGACCTACGCAACCATTCATGTATACGCCATCAATAAAAGTACTTTGGTTCATCCTAGTACTTTAGGTATAAAATCAATTGTGTTCAAATAATTAATATATAATTATTTACTAATCGTTAGTTCAAGCAAACTTAAGGAACAGACAAGGACAAACTTCGGAACATGTAGCTTATTGTCTGAGACACGCAGTAGGCTTACACCTAGAACTGCACGCATCGCAGTCAAAAGAGCTCTGAAGAATTTTGATGGTTAGAAACTTCACAATCGAGTGAGTGCAACAGTTGTTAATATGAATTGTTAATACGAATTATGAATTACCATACTGTTACTCTTATACATTGCTATAATTTATGGGGTTTTGTTTCGAAGTGTTGTGGCTTGTTTATCTGATTCGTCCTGATGATAATTATATTATAGGCCTACATGTAGTTATGATAGTTATGATAATTATAATAAATCATAACAGATAGACCTAGGCCTACATTTATATGGCACAGCAGACACACACATCGGATATTATTACACAAGCTGCTAATGAGGCAGTAGATATATAGTCTAATACTCATAGGCAGCTTGTCATTTAATTGGCAATTGAAACTAATATTTCAGGCTCTGCCATTCACAGGTGTTTTAAATTGATATTTTGTCGACTCTCCGTATTAAATCAATCTTATATCCAGCATAAATTCTGCATTATATTCCTACTGTAGGTCCCAGCTCTATCATGATGATTATCACCGTTTTTTTCAGGATCCATTTTCTTATCGCACTCCACTAGGCATAATTATACCGGTCTGTCACACTGTATCAACCACAATAACGCTCCTCTACCCATTGATAACTCAACTGAAATTCTCTAAATGTCATCCAGTTTGACGTTCACACAAAGTTTATGAAAGGTTTATGAAAAGCCTGTTAGTCAGAAATTTGCCGAAAAGGAACCTTATGTCGATGATTCGCCGTATTTTGTCCTATTTGCGGGACGCCGTGAATAGTCAATGAGTGTTTCTAATTGCAGTTATTGTTATTAGTGAATCGTTCCTCGTTCGCGATCACATGCCTACGATATAGGCCAACATGTAGTGCTTCACCTACTACGCAGTTATCTCGGAGCTCTGCTCCATCATGAGCGTACCTCGAGCTGCACAGGTTGTGTCCCTGCCAGGTTCACAAGCGCAATGTTATATCACTGGTTCGGGTAGAGTGGGCCCCTGTTGAGTAAATTCTTGAAGTGGCTCTTTAGAAATGTCAAGCTATAATTGAAATTAGACCAAGCGCAGTCTGCTACATCACATCAAGAGGAATTTGGGATTGTGTTGCAGTACGTCGCTTCCTTCTCGTCATGATACCGGTCACAGGTCGTCTACTGCCAGAGCCTGACGCTGAAGATTGGTTAACTAATGTTTGTAGAATTTCAGCCATATCAACCGAGTATTCAGTTTTCTTCTTCCCGCTGTGTGTCTGGGTACTTACCTTGGCTTGACACAGCACTTGTGATGAGAGTGGTGCCCTGAGCCTATAGCTTTTAAACTTGAGAAAATCTAGAGTAGCCCTCTATATATTATGCATTGCACCCGAAAGCTGTTAGACTTCTGTGTGTTCGCAGTGACTAATCCAAGGCTTTTTATTCCTTGGTCAGTTCTGTGCGTCTTCTCAGTTCTTACAAGCGATCAGAGCTTAAAACTTACCTTTTTCAGTTAGCTTCCCCAGCCTTAGCTTCACTTCTGCTGTCTGCGAACCATCAGTTGTCGACTGGACATCTTAAGCGCTTTATTATTTGAACGTAATGCGAGTGACTTGAAGCAACTGTCGAATCTATGCGCCACTATGACGACGATACAGAAATTATTAGGGCAGATGGTGTTTATAGCCTACTGTAGCGATATTCTAGTATACAAAAGCAGTATTTCTTGTCAGTAGGTAAGGTTACAGTTATTGAGTTCCTTCAAAATGTCCAACGTTCTAATCAGTTTTATACGAAGTCCAGAGTCGCATTTTATAGTCATACGAGATTGGACAAAGGTTAAAGATGACACATGCGAGCCTAACTGAACAACCCTGTCGGAAGCATACGTACACGACCATTTGGTGTTCTATAGTGCAAGAAGGATCACGTAAAGGGATGTTCTTGAAGGAAACTCTCACTTTCATGTGCTGTTTTGTTTTTCTGTGAAGAGGACTTCTGAAAAAGCAGAGATAGGCCTAAGTAGGTCTTAAATAAATACATACCTTCAATTTCAACTTTATCATTGATTTTAAGAAACTTTTATATCAACAACTACTTTTGAGGGCAAAAATAAACAATTTCAAAGTTTGTGACCATGATTATTTTATTGATTCTAGGTTTGAAAGTTTAACATGTACATGCTTAAAGAGTGTAACTTGGATCTTTACAAATACAATTTTTTTTCACTTTAATAAATAAAATTAAAAATCAGACCGCCCTAAATATCCATAAAAATGCTCCACTGAGACAAATAAGCATTATCAAAGACAAAGTTAGTCTCTAATTGTCAATCACAAAAACCATGCAATATCAAAGTTAGCCTTTAATTGTCAACCACCAAACACTATGAATTATCAAAGTTACTCATTAATTGTCAATCACAAAAACCATGCAATATCAAAGTTAGCCTTTAATTGTCAATCAACCACTGTATGATATCGAAAATTAGCTTTAACAGTCAATCGCAAAAACTATGCATTATCATGCTAGCTTTTACTTAGTAATTAACATGCGCTATGAAATATCAAAAGTAAGCTTTGGATTGTCAATTACAAAAACATAAATTGCAAGTGATCCTTTGATCACAATACAATGTCAAAGTTAGCCTTTAATTGTCAAACACAAACCAAGCAAAACCAACTTAGTCTTTAATAATCAAAACAATATCAAGTTAGTATTTAATTACCAGTCACCAAAACTATATCATATCAAACGTTAGATGTTAGTTGTTAATCAACAAAGACCTTGCAATATAAAATTAAGCTATTATTGTCACCCAAAGTAATAAAATATTAGATATTAGCACTTCACTCATTGAAATATGTTACCAGAGTAATGTAATTATTTCATTGCGATAGTTTTTTTTAATACAGCTGTTCTACAATATTTTATTATTTTTGATTAGGTGACAAAAGGCTAACTATTAAAGACGTGAAATCTCTATGTTACCAGTGTCACGTCTTTAATAATTATTGTCACTCGATGAAAAGTAGTAGAATATTGTTGAGAAGCTGTTATTAAAAGCTATCCTAAGCAACTAATTATAGGTTAATAAAATGTAAAAATATTGGCAATGGTTCTAAAAGCAAACATTTGGTTATGCCATTTCACTGTGCTGTCAATTGTCTAGATGCGGTGATGCGATCAAGTTAGCTCCGATAATTGAACTTGTTTAATAGATATCTGATTAAATATATTAAACTTGTTTCACCGCATTGTGAATATTCATTTGTTTCACATGGCGTCGGCTGACAAGGTTGCAAAGAATGAGAAGCAGAGAGGAAATGAAACTTAAACGATAATCAATAGAAAAGAAGCATTGCATCAGAGCTGTCGGCCTAATTATAAAGTTTTTGTCCATACCGAGTATTACCAATTATTGAAATAGCCGATGCCGATCATGGAGCGGATTATCACTGAATCCGAAGTTTTTGCTCCATTTCTGTTTTGTTTTGTTGGCTGCAGCGATGCACTAGATATGGACGAACCAGTACATGATATTTCACATTTATTTGCCATCTGGTGAGTGGCAAAATGCCAAAATAAAGAAAATTCTATACCGTATTCAAATATCGGCGTCGTTGTTAACTTTCACCGATACTGATTAGGCCTATATCCGGTTATAGCCGATTGTTCTAATATTCGGCCCGATACGGAGTAAACATACCGGTATCGGTACGGCTCTACAGTAGGCCTACAGTGGGACAGGTTTTTGAATTAACTCCAAACAAGGCAACTCGTGGACAACAGGTGTACATCAGTTAAGATGCAGAGGGACAATTAGGGCAGAACTTGCTCTATGCACAAGTTATACTTGTGAAAGGGTTTGGATGATAGCGCGTACTGTCTCAATAGATACTATCAGAGCTTTTAAGAGGAAGCTAGGAATTTTGGGCTGCTATGGATCTTCCGGATAAATCTGCAGTTGTTTAAACACAAACTGAACGTATTCAGAACCACGTTAAATCTTAAATCTATTGTGTCACATTATTCAATGGTTTCAACTGAGCTTGAATATGTATTTATGTAAAATGGTACTGAATATTCGTTTGCTTCAGATAAATTTGAATATATGCCTGTTTATTGTGTCGTTGAATATTTGCTTGTTTCAGGTGAATTTGAATATTCATTTGTTTAACATGGAGCTGCTATTCATTTGCTTCAGGTTATTTTGCATATTCAACTTTAACATGATGTTGAATGTCGCCTTGTTCCATTTGATTTTGAATAATCACCCGATTCAACTGATTCAATTGAAATTACTTCTACCGTGCTGCCTCTATTGTCGGGTATCAAAGATTTCTTCCTATCCTGCAATTTGTATCGAGCTAATACGATAGCAAAGATTAGCGCAAACCACTCCACAACATTTTCAACTGACATACCAATCCAGACAGCAAGAGTGCCTCCTATCTGGGCTTGAACCGTCTCCGGTAGAATAGAAGGCGTCTCGCTCAGCACCATGGGATAGTTTTTATTGAATATAATTTTCAGATTAACAAAATTCTCTTCCAGAAGATGCATATCTCGAAGCTCCTTGATCAGTTGCTCGGAACTCGAGTTAGAATCTATCAAGTTCTGATACACGTGAAATCTTACTCCTTCCATCACCGACTTTTCGAACGGTCGTACGTATGTCTGGTAGAAACTGAACTGTGTAGCTACTCGCGGCCACGGAGCAGACGAGATAGAGAAGTCATACTGATTTTCAACACACGGGTCTGCACAATAACTTTCATACTCATCGAACTGGACAAAAGCGGAATGCATGCATGCCAACTGCTTGAAGCCATCTATGCTGGCGACATTAGACGCAGTGCTCATATTTCCGCAGACGACTCCATTCACTAATTCCTGTTGATGCTTAGTAGCGTGCAGAGTGGCCGCTCTACATCCACACTTTTCAATGACCAACTGTTGAAGGGATACATCGTGGCAGGCTTGCTTGGAGTACATCTCCGTCACAATCTGATCGTCTGGAATCTGGTCGTCGAGATATTTCTGCGTGGTGCAGTTGCCGTGAGGCCACTGCAGGCGAGTACGATGTGTATTCACAATGTACAGCGATGTCTTGACGCCGGTCCCGACGTCCACGCCAGTTTTGGAGTCGGGTTTTGTACCAGGAGCGTGAACGATCACGCGGACTCCTGTCGTTTCTAAGCTGTCCTGAACGTCGGGAGAATTTTTTATCTGTGATAAAAGTGTTTCTGGGAAGTTGTTTACGTACAGAATCATTTCAAGTGTTCTGATGTTGGTAATGTCCGTCACGCTGGGCTTCACGGTGTAACATACGCTGGAATCCATAGTCCAGACTGGAACCTTTGTCACTTTGGCAACGCTTGAGAGTCCGGTCCAGTATTCATAACCAGCATAGGTGATTAAGCTGCCGCCTGCTTTTTCTGAGTAAATTTCTGAACCTGGAAGGCTTGACATGTATCCGGAAGGTGATTGAATGACAGACCATAGATATTCGTAATCTTTTTCTATACTGCTTACAAATTTTGATGTTACGTCGTAGGGAAACAGTTTCTTTGTAGCAGACGTCATGTTCATGTAATCATCCCAAGTTGGAGTCATGGCGCTGGAGTAGACAATTGGATTCGTATTGCAAACTGTGACATCGGGAAAGACTGGTCTACCTCTATTGCTCTCCTGGTAGATGCTGTTAATGGGCCAACTGAAGTAATTCCTGAAGATCATTGTGACATTCCAGACCAGCATGGCAAGACAAACTAATAGAGTCAGCGACCATACCACTCGAAATCTTCCGCTAGTGGTAAAAATGCGTGGTACCAACCGCAGACTTGTGCCTTTTCCATACTTCTGGATTTCCCGTAGAACAATTTCCTTCATTTTCGGTCTAGAATGGCGGAGAATCCGTGTATTCTCAACCACACAAATAAATTATAAATATGGTTGTCATTACTAATAATTGTGCTATTATTATTATTATTATTATTATTATTATTAATTTTATTATTATTGTCGTCATCATCATCATCATCATCGTCATCGTCATCGTTATCGTCGTCGTCGTCGTCGTCATCATCATCATCATCATCATCATCATCATCATCATCATCATCATCATCATCATCATCATCATCATCATCATCATTGTAGTCAGGAATAGCTCTTAGCTTCCTCAGAGAGTTGCTACACAAATCTTCGAATTAAAATCCTCGAGTAAATGAATCCTCGAACGAGAGCAATCGAGACGTGGAGTTGATAGCGTAGGCCCTAACGTAGAAATTGAGGAGCTACAGTGGCGTAGGCAGGATTTCCCCAAGGGGGGTGGTTAGTGCAGACACTTTTGGGATAGTCATTTTCCCCACTAGATCTGCAATAACTTAGGAGGCTCAATGAACCAGGATTTTTTAAATTTTAGCCTTTTTTGCACTGCAACAGTTTTTTGTGATATTGCAAAATATAAATACTTTTTGCTAAAATCGGCTATAGATATATAAGGCGCACAGCTAGTGACTTTTATAACAATGGATAAAAAATTACAAACATAGTCAAGCTTTAAATTTGATATGATTGTAAAATAGTTCTGCCTGTGCAAGTCAGTCTCAGATTTTCTTTTCTTAACATCTTTGTAGGCTATTATACTTCTTCTGATTATCAGTAGAAGTTAAGCTTTCTTGTCATTAGGGCCTATCTTATTTATTCATTCCTTAATCATAATGAATATTTGTCTTAACTTGCAATTGGCTTCACAGAACGAAATCTAATCTTCGCTTAATTAGTAGTTCATTGATTATTTCCTCAGTTGTTGGGGTCATTTCACGGTGAATATGTAGAAGAGCTAATCAATTCAGCCTAATTTTGCTTGTCGAGTTTCTGAGATATGTTTTCAGACGACGAAGTGTTGAGAAAGAACGCTCACTTAATTTGTACAGATGGAAACAGGCAAAGTAATGTTGCCAAGATTTGCAACAACTTAGTTGGATGAACTATTGAATGACACAAAATGCATTGCGTCCCAAACATTTTTTGGCACACTACCAGTTTCTTTGCGTGAAAGACGACGATACCACAGCCTTAGTTCTGCCACTAATGAGTCCCAATACGTTGAGAACCATTGCTTATGGAATGATCGCTTAGCTTTGCTTAGAGCTATTCTTGCCCCAACATCTTATAGCAAGAGATAATAATGTTTAGTTAAACTTACCACAACACCTTCCAGCGAGAGATAATCTGCTTACTGATTTTGTCGATCCACTATATATACAATGCAGCAATTTATATAATTTATCATTTATATTCAATTATTTTAAACTTCTGAACACTCAATTTGGTCTAATGCGTCCAATGATCATGTCTAAGTATGAACTGACCTATATACGTAAGTCTCTCTTTCTATCTCTATATATTTCTATTTTATATATATATACATTAGTTAAACACACACACGCACACCCATTTTATATAGTTATATATATAGTACCCATAGAGCCTATGATAACTGTCTTATATCCCTGTCCTATATCCGAAAATAATTGAATGATACATTGCGCTTGACACATTACAGGCTAAGTTCTGCTTCATCTACACCCTGGTGTATGGTATCAGGTATACATCAAATCTATGCCACAGCTGTTGCCTGGAGTCGGCGCGTATGCTGCACCCAGTGCACTGTGTCTGTTAGTCCAGGGGCACGGTCCCAAAATTATACCAACTTATTCTGTAGGTTGTTGCTAAAAAAATATTTTCAACTCTGCCAATGGGAGGGGGGTTTCAACTCCCAAACCCTCCCCTTGCCTACGCCACTGAGGAGCTAGGACAAGTTTTGATTGGAAAGCCTGTTGCGAGGTGGATAGAACTCGAGGCAGATGATTGTGAATAAGAAGAGATATTGGTAGGGCATCCTGGAATTTGCGGAGTTCATTAGGGAAATTGTTCCAGAGTTGAATTGGAGTATTTCTAATTATGCTGTTGCGACCTTCAACTTGAGACTCGTTGTGACTTGGAGCTGGAAAGAACGAAATTGTAGGAGATGGTGGATAATTGTGCAATCTGAAAATCTGAAAAGGTTTAGTCGCAAGTTCAGATCGAATAAGCACGAACGATTGAGCGGAACGAATAGCTAGGTCTACAACAAACTGTTAGACCACCGACCGAAAAGCAAATTCGCAGGATCTCTTCTAGGTTTAGGTGGCTTATGACCACAGAAAGACTGACTTATACATCGCCTGGATTGCGGTGGATTCCATCACCGTTGACCCATATTTTTAAATAGATTCTTCATTGGACAGTGAATAAAATGCAAAGATTTTGAATGGGAGCTCTTTTACTGCCCGTGAAGGGATACCGCGCGGGAACCAGAGACGAACATACCCCACCTGTTATTGAGCGCATTTGTCATCGGCCATGTGACTCGAGAAAGTCAATATACAGGATTCATTCTGAGTCTGAGCGATCATCGATGCTTGGCAGATGAGAATAGTCTTTAAAAGATTACATATTTTTTAGTTTATCCATCATAGTCGATGCTATGAATAGTTATATTATGTTACAATAATTATGCTATATCATACTGAGTCCAATGCACTTACCGCTTTATCGTGTTCTCTGTGTCCTACTAATGCTCAGTATAAAATACCTGTCTTCAGCCAAGCAAGTGGCTTTAAGAGTGCGATCTGTTGATATCATTTTAAAGCAGGTGCCTAATGGTCTTGCAATGATAGTGATGATTGACACTTTCTAACATAACCTGGTGTACGACTTCAACCAATGAGGATTTTTTACTAAACCGCTCCGCAATTTAAAAATGTCGAATTTTTTAAAGATGCTAGCCGTTTATGAACTCTATTTTTCTTTGCATTGACAATAATTTAGTAATTGGGTGCAGGGCAGTTTGTCAAATAGGACTATAACGACTCTTTTTAGCACTGAAGTTCCTCAGTTGCATGCGCTTCAACAATGCTAATAAATCAAGATTTTTATGAAATAAGCCATCTTGAATTTTTATTTTCCTCGACAACGCATAAGTACTAAA
This sequence comes from Bimastos eiseni, assembly GCA_959347315.1. Taxonomy (NCBI): domain Eukaryota; kingdom Metazoa; phylum Annelida; class Clitellata; order Crassiclitellata; family Lumbricidae; genus Bimastos; species Bimastos eiseni. Next base: position 2,916,576 of record OY365806.1, read on the forward strand.
TGTAGTTTTGTCTAACTACTTCTTACTCTGATTAAGGCATTGGTATTCGCAGTCCAAATATTCATATAGATAATTATTATCTCAACAGCTTCCATATTTATCATGCAGGGTCGAAAACCATTGTTTAAGTGGGCTTTCGAAATTAGATTATAGTGTATATAATGGGCCTAGCAGTGAATTCAAAGGTTCAACGATGACATAGAATAATCTCGTCACCCTGTGGGCGCTGAGGAATGACGATTTACGAGAGTTTAGTAAAAGTGATCTACTATTATTGTGTAGCTGATTTTTATTAGAGGGGCAGAGCAATTAGTTTGGTCGGTGAACTGTTGGTGATATAGAGTGGCATAGAAGAAGATACATAGGCCTACAGAACTGGCAGTTGGTGATAAAGTGGTAATTGTGAAATAATAGTGATGTCGAGTTTAAAATATTTCAAACTCAGGTTATTTTCTTATTATTGTTATTATCATTTTTTCAGAACTATTTATCACGGGAATGTTATCATTAAACTGAATGCAAATCTGAATGCAGGCCTACTTGGATAAGAAATCGCACAGAACGGGTGCCATGTGCACAGAACACTGCAGAAGAGGTTGTTTAGGTCTACATGTACGCCTGAGTATGATGGCCTTTCTAACTAGCTTCTTACAGCGAAATTTTAATCTAACCTTTATTCTAACTACCTCAACTTTGTCCAAACTAATCTAGTCGAATCTGTTCTCCTTGGCCTGAGTTATGTCATGCGGAGGATGGTTTTAGGAGTTTGATCACAAGACGACTGATCACAGGATGATTGATCATTGCTAACCATTTATAATCGGTCTATGAATAACTTTAATTAATAAGTTTGAAAGAGAAATTTATTTATCGCTATTAAAGATATCAATACATCTAAAACCCAATAGATGGTTGTTATTCGAAAAACAAGTAGTCAAAGGCCACTGAAACCTCTTACTAAGGAGGAAATAGGGTAATTAGTTACTAATCACCGTGGATGTCCTTGGAATCATAATTAGTGAGAGACTATACCTGTCTGAACACGTAACCATGACCCACCATACAGATTCCTGTACAAAAATCTCTTTAAAACCAATAATTTGTTAGTTTGTAAATAGCTGCGTTTTGACAGTCATGATACTATATTCAAAATAAATGGAATACAATACAATGCAATTTTAGGTAAACGTCGTTGCATAGGGAGATTCCAGTTCTGCAGCGTTTCGTCAACGGACGGTGTCGCTTATTTAGAGAATTGGAAGATGGGGGTGGTTTGATGTCCGGTTCAACCATGACTCTAGCCTAAGTCTATCTGCAAACATTAAGTCGTTTGCTCTTTTGTCATAGATGACGAAGCCCTGTGTTTGATTTTGTCCATCGCTCTCTCAATGTATAAGTGATGAATTCTGTTGGGGAGATACGGTCTTCTTGTCTTGTACCAATTGAGTTGTTGAACCATTCCTCTAATTCTTTTCCCACGCTAACTGCTGACTTCGATTCTTCACAGGCGCAGAGGGTCATCTGCGTCAGTTGCTTCCCTATTCCGTATGATTTTAGTTTCGCTTGCAGTACATCATGTCTAACGGAGTCCAACGCATTTTGTAAATCTACGAAGTACATGTAGCTGTGAACCAGCTTTCCCGCTCTCTTTTGCTTTTTCCGCTATGAGCCTTAAACTAATATCTGCTGTGTAGTGTTACTGTATCTTCTTCTAAACACATCACAATTTTCTGTTCCTTTGACAGGTGTGCCTCTATCTGCGATTTCCAGTAGAATTGAAAAACTTGAAGTCGCTGATAGAGAGGCACATCTGACAGGCACACACATTACGTAATAATGTATGTGAATCAGAAACGTTTAGATAGTGCCCCAACTTGGGTTAGATTAGACAGAGACGTAAGTAGAGAAAGACGGAGAAAGCGGAGAGAGTGTGTGAGAGAGAAAGAGGAGAGAAAGAGAGAGAGACATATAGAGATAGAGAGAGAAATAGAGAGAGAGAGTGAGAGAGAGAGAGAGAGAGAGAGAGGGTATGTGTGTGAGAGAGAGAGAGAGAGAGAGAAAGAGAGTGAGAGAGATGAGGGGCTTGACCCTCGCGTGCCAACAATAGGTAAGCATTATGGCTTTGCGGGCGACCACGACTGACAGTTCTAAATTGACTCAAATTGCGCAGTTTGCAAGGAAACTAGAGGGGGATTCCTTTGGACGGGGATGATTTCATGCAACTCATGCATCATTTTGTACTAGGGGATTGTTCCTCTCGTTCAGATTCGTCCGGCCGGATACTCCATTTCGCCTAGCGGATATAATTTTTCTATTTCGTGAGGCAGGCACGGTAGATGTCAATTGCTCGTGCTACTGTGTGACTCCTCTCAGGTCTTGCTACTTTTGGCCGACTTTTGTTCACGATGCACATCAAACCGCAGGATACAATAATTAGACCTATATGACTTTCTTAAAGTGAAAAATATCTTTCAATTCACACGATCCTCAAATGACATTTCATTTGACAGCTTCAACTATTATCTATTGCCCCCCTTCAAGATGTTGATGACCAATAAGGACTTTTTTAATACAGTGAAGCAAAAATGTCGGGAGTTGGCTCTATGTGGTAGCTGAAAAACTTTTGAATGGGTTGCATGCTGAGCTGGGTGGTTCTGTCTTCGACTTTACCCCGCAATCTCAATGACATTTGCAAATCGTCGTTTATATGCATAATGATTGAGTCATCGTATTTTCATGACTATGGTATGACTAAAAAACTTCTATAGCGCCGCCATAATAATGCACAGGGCATCAATCGACGGCGCACCAAAACAAATCCGAAATCAGGTCAAATCCAAATGGTCAGTCCGAAGAGACAGAATGACAGTCAAAGGAGGATAGGCAAGGGCAAAAAAAAGGTTTTAAGTCGAGATCGAAAAGAAGCTAAAGACTTCGCGGCCTGAACGGCGTGAGGTAATGAATTCCATAACTTTGGACTGGCAACAGAGAAAGCCAACAGAGAAAGCCAACAGAGAAAGCCAACAGAGAAAGCCGCATACTCAGACGTGTCCTAACAGAAGGTATAGCAAGGGACAAGAAATCGGAAGACCTTGTCGAGTGATGATGACCCTGGGGAGAAGCAAAGTGCGTAGGTACCACGGCTGACCAGAAGAAAATGTCTTATAGGCAATTACACCAATTTTAAATTTAATTAGTTGCTCAACAGGAAGCCAATGCAATGATTTAAGAACGGGAGTTATGTGATCCCATCTATGAGAACCAGTAATAACCCTGGCCAGGCAGTTTTGTACTCTTTGCAGTTTCAGCAAGTTAGCTTGTGTAATACCAAACAAGAGAGAATTACAATAAACTACAATGCGGCGTATGTCGGATAGATCAATTTTGACGAATGCATTGGTCTCCAGTCGCATCTGCAACTAAAGCCAACTTCTGACTGGTAATGCGAAAATGAATCTGCAAATAAAGCACCCATCATTACTAACGTATGAGAATAACACGTGGGCACAATCGGTTATTATAATGCTTAAGCAATTGCACTGGCTTCTGTTTAGTGCAGAATGGGTCTAGGCATATATATTTAACATTGAGACCTGTAGCTTATAAATAATACAATAACAACAACGGTGACTTCTAAAACAAATAATAATAAACCAGCGCAACTGTTCCCAACCTTCTTTTTGTTGTACCCCCAAACTAAAAATTATTTGTGGGCGTACCCCCAACAGAGAAAAACTTGTCAGAAACGTTCTTTGGTGATTAAATTAATTAGAATCGATATTAGAGTTAGAATATTGGTTATAATATTATTAATGAATTTTGCTGAATTTATTATTCTCAAATTATTATTGTTGTACAATGTACACTTTGTACAGTAGGCTACATCTGAGTACACAATAAAAGTTATTTGTGACAAAAGAAGGATATATGACCTATAAGCCTAGAATAAAATAAATTAGGAAAATTATTTCACAGAATTTAGAATACTACTGTAGTCGGTTGTAGTATAACCATAATATGCATAAATGTGGCATTTAAAATCCTGCGGCCATTATTTGTTTATGCACTAAAAATTTAATTTAAATGTTAAAATTCGTCTTGTGTGCCACTTGGTAACAGCTGGCGTAATGCATTCGTTTACTGTCCCTTGTTGTCGCACCCCATGAGATGGTATATCGCACCTCCTGGAGTGCGTTCACCCCAGGTTAGGAACCCCCTTCTAACAGATTTACACATCGTAATGTTTTATGTTAAAATGAAGCGTATTAACAATGCTTCACAAAGTGAAGCCGATAGCTTATAAAAAATAAGCCATAGTTAAAAATCATAGTTATGACAACATGATATTCTAAAAGATATGCGTACAAATATTTCAGAGTACGAATTTTAGACAAATATCTATGGGAACTGCAAAACATAGAATTTGTAGAGATTATGTTTAACGGAATCTACTCATGCGCCGTTTTGGCCCTCAACTGCAGGTTGTTCAGTACCAAATACAGCATTTCCCTTTCTGTTGTGTTATTTACGTCATTGTGTATCTGGCTCCGTCTAGCTAATGATGCAGTGAGAATACCATCTCCTCCCATTGGCAACACCATACCCTCCCATCAGCAATAAAGCCCCACCTATCCTACTCCCCTTCCCATTCTCTTCCGCTCACCCCGTTTCTTTCGCCCGTCCAATAACTCTCCTTCTCTATCCTTCCTCGCTTCTTTCTTTCTATCATTTTTCCATTTCTTTCTACTTCCTACTCACTCCCCTATCCTCATCTGCTCTTCTCTTGCTCTTTTCCTCCATTCCCAATTCACCTCATCTTCCAATTCCTCTCCTCTCTGTCCCCAGCGCTACCCTGCTAACTCTCACACTACTATAACTCCCATCTCAGCTCTTCCCATCTCATTCTTCCCTTTTCAGCATCAATGGTAACACGTTAACTAATAGATGACACACTTGAGCGCGGAGTGAGAATACGGGAATCGGACTAGTCCTTGTTTTCGCTAGGCTGCTCGGTTGGTTATATTAGATCTATAACGTAATGGTTGATGATATTCGCTTTTTCACAAAGACAAAACAATATGACAAAAGCGCAGAAAGCTAACACAAGAGAAGGTGGACATTTACCGTTGCTAGAGAATCGAATAACAATCTATAACATTTATATTTATATGATGATCTAGGGATAAATTGAGGGTTGTCCTTGAGTGGGAGAAGGTGGTTGTGCGCTTTAAGTGAATGGAATGGGGGCGGGGTCAGTGGAGGTTGAAGTCAGTGGCAGTTGGAGTTGGTGAAGAACATGCTCGGGGTTGCGTAATATGGAAAAAATTAGTTTGGAATCTGCTGTGTTAGCAAGTTCAGAGACTATTTGTAAGGATTGTTTTTGATAACCTAGGTGCCTTGCATGGCTGCCGAAGTTCACCCGCTGGTTGGTCTCCTGAGCAGCGAAAGTTCCCTTGAAAGCAACTGCGTTGTAGCGTTGAATAGTCATCGAGATGCGCTGGTAGAGAAAAGTCGTCTCCCTCTGCTCCCCAGTGACGGCGCTCAGTTTGTGTCCTAGTTCTGAAAGGAAACCTTGGCCTTCGGAATTGATGGAGCCAAAGGTTTCGAATGCCACCGGTGTGAAGACGTACGTGGTGGCTAGCTCGGTGTATTTCTGAGTATTGAGGTTAGCCGCCCTCTCGGCCGCTGCACCCGCTATTTATGATGTTTCTGGCAGATACGACGTGGCCATTGATTTTATTTTTAAAGTAATATATAATAATAATAATAATAATAATAATAATAATAATAATAATAATAATAATAATAATAATAATAAATAGACCATGGACCCTATAAACAACGAAGGCTTGATCTTTTTTATCTGACCTTAGACAAAAACTAAGCATGGCCTCGGGGATCCACGAGAAACTTCTATCCTCTGCCAACGAATCTCGTTAACCATGCAACGCTTTAAGCGCTGTCGCGTTTCGGGGCACAGACGCCAACCAGGACAACAACGACGAGTAGAGACATTTCCAGACAAATTCTATAATAGCTAGCAATATCTAAGTCCTGTATACCTCGGGGCAAAAAAATTATAAAAATAATATTATTATTAGTAATAATAATATTATATAATAATAATAATAATAATAATAATAATAATAATAATAATAATAATAATATTTTCCTCTGAGGTACATGTGATCCTTCGGGATTCAAAAACTTAGGGGGCATTGTTCTGGAACGGTTAGTCTTCGCAGATGGTTATTATTATTATTATTATTATTATTATTATTATTATTATTATTATTATCAATGATAGTTGCGCGGTTGAAAATGATATTTACGTGGAAGTTCGTCAGTCAATGGTAACGTATTGTTCATTCAAATGGCGCAGTGATATTATCGTTACAACGTTAGAAATACACGAAGAACACTTATTGGCAATTATAATTGTCGTCGTTTGGGCCCAATGAGTCAAATGTCACCTAATAAAACAGCAAAGTATATAAAATAAGTCAAGTGAACGTCTCCAGTGTTTCTCTTTTTGTCACACAGTGAAAATTTGTATTACCAAGTGCTCGCATTTTGTCGGAGATCTTCAGAACCAAAATATCCACTGAGAAATTGTGGTTAGAAGTTAATATAAACGATTCTGTGGTCGATAAGTTCGCCCTCCTTCTTTTCCAGGCTTGAGACTGACACGTCCTGGATAGTGGCAGTGACGCATCTAACTTCGCAGAAGTGGGAAGTAATTATTCTTAGGCGCGCGGTTTCGCACCTTCACAGTTGCAAGCTATCTGCCATTAAAGAGACACTTTCATTATCATTATTATTGTTGCTGCTATTATTAATTTTGTGGTTGTTGTTCTTATTATCATTACTAAAATTATTATTGTCATTATTATTGTTGTTATCCCAGGTGTTAATAATCTCTCAGCATGAAACAAAGGTTTCATGAAAATTTTTATTACTAATTTTATCATTATTATTTTTTGTCCGATGTATTAATAATCCTTCAGGCGATCCAAACAATATCCGGAGATGTGATGATTTTCTGGAGCGGCAACTCCCAAGGCAGTGTGGCAAATGAGTCTCTCAAGGCATTATCAGTGCTTTTTCTACAGAAAAAGGTGCCGGAACGCATCCGTATTGTTGATTGAAATGGTGCTAAAATCAGCTTCCAAACAAAATTACTTGATAACAATATATACACTTAGGGGACCTACTAATTAATTTTAGAAAGTAACAAATTGAAATTGTAAAGTTTTATGTCAAATTCCAGAGCTTTTGCACAACTAATAGCCTACTAGGCCTACATTGTATATTTATTATTAAGCAATTGAAAAAAGGCGCCGGAACGCCGTTCCGGCGCGTTCCGCCAGAAAACGAACTGAGTTTATTATTATTATTGTAATAATAATAAAAATGTGCACCCAAGGTAAATACTGATCCCTCTGGATGATAAAACTGTTCTCCGGAAAGACACAGGACTTACGGTGTCCTCCGGCAAGATGCGGCTGCACAAGGGAACCACGCAACAGCGTGGAAACGTTGTACCGTGACTGACAAGATATCTTGTCTATTTTTGCTCTCCAGTGACTATTATTATTATTTGCATTTTTATAAGTAATGCGTGCCGAGCCTTCTATTGATGGCGCTGCGTAACTGTGACTGATGAACTTTCGATTATAGTTGTTTCAGAGTAGACTTGAACAGCATGTAGGTGGCCACTCTCTGCGTAGCAAAGTGAGCACTCCAACCAATCGATTACCGTGCAAACTTTCCGCATGTAGACCTAGATCGCTCCCTTCACGTGACACATTCTTCCGTAGCTGAGTCACGGCGTAATGATCTGAGCACAGCACGGGTTATTAGAGTGAAAAGCGTCGGAACATAAGACAGACCGTCATGGGAATAAAGCTCGTAAATCTCGGCAAAAGTACTTCTTGACCCGAGAGAATGGAATTTTTTTGCCTGAGATTCTTTACAACGGAAAAGAGCGTGAGAAATTCAGTGCTTCATGAAGATTTTGATGCAATACTTAGCATGTGGCAATGGGGAGAAAATATATAAGTAGACCTACGTTGACGCCAACAGAGATTATTGATAGTTCAAATAAAAAAATGTGATACATATGTAACTAACCCGACATAACGGAAAGTGACGTCTTATGATATGACATGACATGACATGGTTTGACATGACATGACATGTTATAAATTGACATGACATTGCCTGTCACGGACTATTATGGTTTATCAAAAGTATTATCAAAAGACAGCTCCTGCGATTATATTCAAGGATTCAATTAGATCTCCTCTGCTCAACCTACTTTACAACGTTGTCATTTCAAACTTTCAAACTTATATTCATAGCTCATTGTAACTCCATGCCGACCAGTATTAAAATGTTGTTTACTTCATTTTCAAAAGTTGTAAGCATTAATTATTATTATGTACGGTTGTCAAGACGGGAATATCTATTTCTTAATTGGCCACGCTCACATGGTCTTCGTTGTCCAATTAACAACAAGATAGGAGCATAAAACTTCTTTGCCCAAAACATTGCATTGGCTTCCTGTTCGTCAGAGGATCTATTTCAAGTTTGGTCTTATTGTCTACAAAACACTGCATTACAGTCAACCACACCACTGTACTTGAAGTCAGTGCTGATTCCAAAGACTTGTACTTATTCAGCTCGGTCATCTATCTGCATTTCTTTGGCAATTCCACGGACCTAGACTGTTCTTGGCTGTCGTGCTTTCTCGGTGCCTGGACCCAGGTTCTGGAACTGCCTATATACCTGTGTCTGTACGTTCTGCTCAGTCTTTTTTTGTTTCGATCTCCACTCAAATCCTTCCTTTTTCAGTTGGCATACCCTCCGTAGGCTGTCTGTCTGTCTTGATGGACTGACCTCCTGGGATTGACCGGACTACGGTTTGGATTTGATGCGCCATCGATTGATGCAGTCAGCATTAGACACCGGCTCAATAAAAGTGCTGATTAATAATAATAATAATAATAATAATATTAATAATAATATTAATAATAATATTAATAACTTTCCTTATGCTCCCTCTTTGTGAAAATCGTTTAGAAATTCTTCATCATGTTCATTTTAAAATATGAAGCTAATCGTAGCACTTAAAATTTTCAAAAAACATTACCATTAGACCTACACTGTACATGTAAATGTGGTACAGAACAAACCAGAACGGTAGACTCACAACGTCCAAGAATACAACGTAATTTACAACGTCCAAGACTACGAAATAACGCCCGCATTATGTCTTAGGCTTAGGGGAATCACATCATATAGTTGACACACGTCATATTAATCTCACTAAGATATAGACCTAATGTAATGTAAAACAATGCAATCGAACATCTTACATAGCGCCGCTCAAACTTGAAGCGTTAAGGCGCGTGCCTCCTCTGGTTTAAAAAAAGAATTATTGAAATTTATTTTCCTTTGAAAAATAACCTGAGGGGTCTGGTATTGACAGCGTTGCCGCAGAGACTGCTAACAAGTTGCTATTATCATTCTGTGGTGGCAGAAGTTTCCTGCGTGATATTCGTTGCATAGGTCTAAACTTGCATTAGCCTTCTTTGTGCATGATCTAGAGGGAGACTTCTCGCCTTGAATAGTACCACTTTTGCATGATTATGATGACATCGTCACAAATGATTATTGTAACATTGTTGTTTAAAAAAATCTTAGGATTAGGGAGGATGTCCTCATACAGTAGTGCCTCTACTACCCCATCATGTGCAATCTACCGCCTCTGGCCTCTAATCTTAGCGACGCCACTGATTGCCAGTTATTCCAGATGTAGAAAGTGGGGAGACAGTTCCAATCCCATGAACCAACGTAGGCTAACCTTCTGGATTGTTCCGTATCAGACTGCATACGCGGAACAACCATAGACGCGACTGGAATAGCACAAGGGGCCATCGCGGTTAAAGAAACCAGAGCGCATATAAACCTCAGTTAGTTCGTAGTCACCACGGTGAGACAGTTGTGCATAATGCACAGTGTTTTGAACTCCACGCGCTGTTTAATAGGGAGCCAGTGAAGTTATAGTGTTTAATGATTAAATATACCCTATTATATTAGAAATTGAAATTCGAAAGATCTACAAATTAAAATACTTAGATTTCAATTCCTTGACTCGTGATTGGTAACAACATGCAAAGAAACTCTATTTTTATATGTTCAGTTACACACTAGTTTTCTCAAATCGAGATCCTTCGGTGTTTGGAAACCCGGTGTTTCTTCAGAATTTGATAAACTTATTGAAGTGATGCTGCCTCGTGCAAGTTTGGTTTGCAACTGTTGCTGGACGAGTTATTAACAGTAGTCTCTAAAGTCTAAACTAGTTTTAAATATTATGCCTTAACATAAGTAGCACACTCTACACTGAACGCAAGTCAATATAATATTAGCTCTTAGAACGTCAACTATAGGAACTACGTAGTCCTTAGCTTGATGTCTTTTAAGTCAGGCAAGGATGGACATTGATTTCTGCATGTTAGCCTTGTTAATCTGGTCAGCATTGAGAAACAGCAGGGGTCGATTCGGTGAATTTACAATTATCCTGGTGCTCTGTGGCAGTGTCGCAAGACGATGGAGCGGTCTTCTTGCTCGTTCGAACTGCTTGCACGACAGCGTAGAAGAAATCGATGAACTCAATGGCGTTGACGACGGTGATCCCCAGCCAGAGACTCAGCGTTCCTCCAACCAACGCCAACAGTTTCTCCGACGTCACAGAAGGAACACTCTTCAATGTCATCGGATTCATTTTGTCAAAGATGACGTTCAGCTGGATGAAATTCTCCTCCAGGGACCGCACTTGCTTCAGCTTCCCCATGACCTCATCGGCAGTCAGCGTAGTATACTGACTCACGATGTCGCCGTAAGCCACAAACCTATCTCTTCTGATCTTCTTGTTTCCTGATATGTACGTATTGAAGAAGTCCAGCTGTTTAGTAATGTGAGGCCAGGGAGCCGACGAAACGACGACGTCGTACAGGTCTTCCTCGCACGGGTCGATGCACAGATCATCGCAGGAGTGCAGGTCTAGGTCTGAATTCAGCATGCAAAACCACTGCTGGAATCCCACGATGCTGGAAAGGTCCGTGTCGACGCCGTCATTGAAGCTCTGGTTGCCGCAGATGGTGTTGTTGACGAGGCTCAGTTGGTGACGGGTGAACTGAAGGAACGCAGAGACGCAGCCACACCGCTCGATGATCGTACGCTGAAGACAGACGTCGTAGCAGGCATCCTTCGAGTAGACTTCCGCAGAACCTTCCGATGGATCCGGTTCATCGTCGAGGTACCTCTGCTCCGTGCAGTTACCGTAGGGTAAGGGTACTCGAATGCGCTTCGTATTCGAAACGTGCAAAGTCGTCTCTGTTCCAGGTCCGATGCTCATGCCAACCTGGAGGTTGGGCTGCGTTCCAGGTGGATGGACAATCACCCTGACTCCTGTGGCGACGGACTGCGATGGCCACGGCAAATATGCCGTCTGCGGGAATTTGATTTCGGGGAAATTGTCGATGTAGAGGATGAGCGAGAGCGCTCTCACCTGCGTTGAGTTGACCTTGTCGAGCTGCAAAGTGTAGCACATGCTGTAGTCTGAGCTCCAGACGCCTCGAAAGGAACCTTTCACTCTGCTCCTGCTCCAGTCCCATTCGAAATAGTCGTAATTGATGACCAGGTCAGCTGCATGCTCGACGGAGCGCACTTCGGAGATGGGAAGAGTGGAGAAGTATCCCACTGGCGACAGTATGAATGACCATACTAAGTTGTAATCTTCCTCCGAAACATTGAGTATATTTTTCGTTATGTTGTACGGAAGCAGTTCCCTCCTTTTCATCGCACACCTTTGGTAGTCGTCCCACTGGAGCAGCATGCTGTTTGAGTAGGCCATTGGGTAGATATTACAAATGGTGACATCAGGAAACACTGGTCTAATGTTGGCCTCTCGGTAGATGCTGTCGATTGGCCACTGGAAATAGTTGAGGAACGTCTTGTGGAGTTGCCAGGCGAGTAGGCCAAGACATAGGAAAACGGCGAACAGCCACATCGATCGAACCAGTCGGTTTTTGCTTTTGAAGATACGAGGCACACCTCTGATGGTCGTCCCCTCGCCGAACCTCCGAAACTCCTGCTTCAGGACGGTCTGCATTCTGCAGCTTTGCTCCTGTTACTGGCTGAAGATTTAGTGGCGAACGGTGAGAGTATGCTGCAGGCGCCACGGTTCACTGAATCCAGACTAGGCGCACAGTACGAACGATACTGCCAACTAGACTTATGTCAATATACTAATTGCAACCTGTTGTCCCTAGGTACATGCATACTGTGGGCTCAACAGCATGAGACAGCAGATACCCTCGCCCACACTGGTGGGTATAACCTGGAGCCTCCTCAGTGGAGACCCATGCGCATGAACTCCTTACGGCTGACTTTGTTGAGAACCTGTGACCTTGCAGGTGTTTCGGTGATCGAACACCTAGATCGAACTGTTGAACTGGCTGGCGTCGATACTGTCGCTGACTTCAGCAGTGCAGAGTAGAAACTCCTCTTCTACCGAGCAGCACTATCAACAACAACAGCATATATCCACCAACGACAGTCGGAGGGCTATTCCACGAGGCCAGAGCCGCCCTCAGGCAATTTGACGTCCTAGACAGTCATCTAAAACAGCGTTCTTCACTTTCACGGCAAGAAATGTAAAATGTGAAGCATATGGGGATTGGGTTCACACTGCGCGAATCACATCAAATGCGGTTTCTTTATTGAAATATTGACGGTTCTGGCGTGAAAAATTGCTATGAAAGAGAGGGAACTACAATGTAAATAAATTTTATTTATGTACAGTGTGGCAAGGACAGTGCGATTCAAATAATAAAATAGTAATATTAGAAATTTAAAAAAATAGGAACTGGATTAGGGCGAACGTTTGCTGGTAGTCTAAGGGTAGCCACAGCCAAAGTGTGCCTGTCGAGAACCATCTTGATCAAGGTAATAGTCAGATATCCAACCTAGATGGTAACTTATGCTACAGGACAATTTATATCAAAATCTATCGTTATGGCAATATGCCATAACGATAGATTTTACGAGTTATATCCCACTATGCTAATCAGAGGCGCCGACGCCATACGTCTAGCAGCGACACGTGCCCCTGCACTTTCTAAGACTCAAGGACACGAGGGGCACACATGTTTCAAAATTGGCATTGGGCATTTTAAAATTAGAAAAAAATATGCTTGTAAGTTGATTTCAGACGGCTCAGAGACTCTAGTGTCATCCTAGACGCAATTTTACTCATTCATGTTTACGTAAGCAAAACAGTTAGTTATGACCTGTGTTTTAGACCGATATGGCTTCAAGCCTTTGCACTCAAGCGTATGCCTACTATATCACTAGCATAATTAAATTATTTTTGATCGGCTTTATATCGGTTTGAACTCAACATTCGTGGACTCTATTAAAAATTAATCAATATTTTTGTTGCTCTGAGCATTTCAAAACTTTATATTTCAACAATTTGTTGAGGAAATTTTATTAAATCTATATAGGCGCATATATTCTTTAAGGTATCAGGTGATGCGTATTTAGCCCGGTCATGCTGTATACAGAATGGTTATCGTACCTTATTTGCATCATGTAGTCAATGGTTTTGACTGGACTTTAAATGCTTTAAGGTTTTTAAGCCGATATAATAACAAATTCTAGCTATGTCATAGCTGACTAGAACATGTTCCAGTGCAAAGTTGACACAGTGACCTGCAATTAAGAGGGGACACTCGGAAAAAGAGCAGGGCACACACAAACATTTCGAGGTTGGTCCAAATCTCGATCTTCGTTTTTATGGGAACTCAGAAGTGTCCGAACAACTGCCTAAACACGGCTTTTACTGTAGGTGTGATTTTTTGGTTTGACAAACTCTTTTAATATTCTAAATAGACGGAATTTAAAGCTTACTCTATACAATTTTAACTGAAATTTTAAATTGAAAAATGAAATATAATTATTATTTCAAATAGGTTCAATTTTGTAGGTGTACATTTGGTTTCATTAAACGTACACTGGACAACATGTGAAAACAATTAGAGCGGTCAGCCCGTAGCGTTCAGTGTGCACTGAGTGAGCGGGTTCGACCCTCGTACGGGGAGTCACTGTGTAGGGGCCTTGAGCAAGTCCTTCGCGCACAATAATTGCTCTGCAGTACAACTGCAACTGCGCCGTCGAGGCGTGTCTGCGCACTTTTGAACCAAAAATAATTGGAAGAAGGACGGTATCAAATTTCGGTAAATAAATTATAAATTAGCAAGCACAACTTTTAGAACTGAACATAATAGGCTACATTCTGAATAAGTGTATAGGCATACGTTGATTAATGGATGCTTGTCGGCATAATGTGCATCTCTAAGCTGAATATTTCAACAATATTACAAAAATAATGCTGTGACATAGCCTTTAAAGCATCAAATGATGCTAATAGATAGCCTGGTTAAACCGTATGCAGAGCGGTTACCGTAGCATTTATACTCTATGGCTTTCGTATGTACTTCAATGTTTGAAGCCGACTTAATAATATAAGTATTTGACGCAAACAGTAATTCCAGCTCCATATCCTAGGAGTCTATGACACGATTCCCTGCATAGGGGCACATCCAGCACAGTGCTCGGTATTGGGAGGGGTACTCATAAAAAGAGAAGGGAAACGCTTTTTTCACAATCTTTGTTTTTCTGTGCCACCACTTTCTAAATGCTGAGGCTAATTTTATTGTATGCTCTTAAACTAGGGTTTAGGGTTAGACCGAATTTTGATTTATCGGAATCTACGTATAAAAAACGGAAGTAATATTTTAAACAAAAACAATTCTTTTAATTGATACAAAAGCAGTGACCTTCTTCGGTGACCTCCTATGACTTTTTAAATCTTTATCATTGAAAATCTGTGGACAATTGGACGTTTTCTTAAGCCAAGCGTTTTCATATATTAATTTTAGCAAAGTTAAAAAATAATGCTGCATTAATCTTTCCTGCTATATAGACCTAATTATCTTAAACAGTTCAGCTCATAAAAATAATATCGTCTGATTTAGCCTATTTAGTAGGCCTATATAAAGTTCTATATTTCTGCTATCGCGGAGTAAAAAAAACTGAACCAAACACAAGGAAATATTGCCGATTACGGGAATCGGCTTAAATTTATGGGGCACAATATACGGAATCGGTAATTGGAAAAATAATTCCAGGCCATAGCCTACATAGGCTATTCCTAACTATAACGCAGATTTCAAACCCATGTGAGCATTTGTTGTGGTGGCTAAGGCCACGGTGACGGTGTCATATCCGTCAACTTTTGTTTGTGGTAGTTTTAGCAAAACGAATATTTGCTGTTATAAAGCACAACACTGTCGACAGCAATCGCTTGATTAATTTTTTAAGAATTTCTCCCGCTAAGATGACACTGAATATCATCTGCTTTGAGTTAGTTATTAAGTTCTATCGCCTTATTTCTTCATCGGGCTGGAGAAATGCGTGCATGACTCGAAGAAAACAAAGCAAAGGTATTTGCACTCACCAGTGTTCTGTGAGTTGAGTTTCATCTCGATCGAGTCATTGTACTTAACGTCTCCTAATAGAGTTCGTCTCTGCCTAAAATGGCAGCCAACTCCACGTGGGGGACATTTCGCTGCATTCTAAAGAGACAGGTGCATGAATTCCTCCCTTAGACGAGAGACAAGACGTTGACGAGAAGCAGGCTCACTGCAGAGAAGCTAAATGATTAGAAAATGCTTTTGACACGCACTGAGAATTGCTTCTTTAACAATGCCACAAGCAGAAAACAGATATTTCATCGGCATAAATTGAATGAGCTTACCGAACGCGCTCTAGATACAGGTGTCAACAGCCTTTTTGATCAGGGCATGCTCAAACCATGCAGCGCATGTCGCTTTGCAACGAGTAAAGTACAAGCTAGTAGACCACTTGGAACTTCATGTAGGCCAACTAGCATCATACTACAGTTATACAGGCCTACGCATTAGCTGAATTTAATTAAGCCTACGTATTGCTATTTATAAATATGCATCTCAATTTATGCAATGCAGATAAGCACAATGCCTCACAAAAATATCAGAATCACAAGATTAAAACATAATAATAATTATAGGCCTAATAATGACAACAATAAACAGCAAAAATGGATGAACAATGGAAAATACTGTCGAAATTAATAATATTCTTGAAATATTTGTGAAATATTGAGCGATATAGGCCGATCCATCGTCTCCACCTGAAATTTCGGAGATCGATTCCAACTACCCAATAATGTTGACTAGCCCTTCCACTCGCTATACGGCGTTTACGCTGGACAAATCAGAGTTGCTTCAGGGTCGAGACGACCCAAAACTCGAGTCGGGTCGGGTCAAGAATGTCTGTAGATTAGGCGGGTCGGGTCAGGTCGAGATCCTGGTGGGTCGGTTTGAGTCGGGTCCCAAACCCGGACCCATTTCGACCCACCAATTTTTTGAGAGCCTAATATTCAACTCTGTGCTACTCATAATGATTCGTTACTGTTTACAAATTCTGTGTATGCATTGGCAGCAGATTCTCAAGGGATCAGGAAAGAACAGCAGAAGACGCCCCAAAGCTATCGCAAAGCCGATTGAAACAGATACGCGCGATTGGCTTCCGAGACAAATAATCGGGGGGCTCTTTAAATGCCCGATTATTTGACTCAGAAGTCAATCGCGAAACTTGATGCTACCTTTTCGGAATATACAAGAATACAAACCCGAGATTAAAATATCTTACATATGTCAGCATCGCTTCTGCTATCCGCATTCCACATCGGACTCTGGTGTTAATCAATTACAATCAAATAAATTGAATATGGCTAAAGAATTAGCGCGAAAGCTTGTGGGCAGCACCGGTTTATCATTTATTCCTTTTAACACCGAACTCGGCTGCGTCGGCATGGAGTAATTTCTCATTGGTACGAAAAGTCAACAGATTGATTACGAGCGTGTTAATTATCTGAGGATGCAACGCTGGATCATCCAGTCCGGACTCTTATGTACATAATAATATGATCCGGAATTCTTTTACATATATTTGTAACGGAACGGGGCCTATTCGACAGTGACCAGGATGACGACTTGCAGCCCCGTCCGATATGGGGGTTGTTCGAGTTGCAGTCCGCTGAGTAAGGCTTCAGTGGTTTGCTGAAGACTAACCTTTTAAGGTTTAAATAGCTCCTTTCTGGATGACGCTTGGAATAAGACACGCTTGTTCGATAATCCTCTTTTAATGTACAACGGAAAACAATACTTCTGTAGCGCCCATTCGAAAACAGTCCGTATCTCACACCCTCAATACGCCCTACGTCGATAACTAACGAATAATTGCAACGCTACGTCAACGGCTGACGACGACTACTATGCTACGTCAATGGCTGACGGCGACTATCGGAAATCGACGACGACTACATCCACGACGACTATCGCAAGCCACGACGACTATTCGTGCTTCCTAGGCGCCGAGACTGCAAGGCCGAAGCCGAATCTACAAGGCTCCCCGATGACGATCTCCAGACGACGGCGACGATTCCCAGGCGACGACCACGATCATACGACGACTACGATCATACGACGACTACGACGACGACGATCCCGATTTTCCAGGCGAACTCCTTTTATACTAATTTGCTGTAGATAGTAGATGATACACAGTAGATAGGAGACAGTAGACAGTAGAGACTACACAGTAGATAGTAGATAATACACAGTAGATAGGATACAGCAGATAGTAGATAGACTACAGTAGATAGGATACAGTAGATAGTAGATATCTACAGTAGATAGTAGATGGATTACAGTAGATAGTAGATAAGCGTATACAGCAGGTAGATACCACAGTAGAAAGAACACAGTAGACAGGCGTACACAACAGGCAGACACTACAGCAGGCCGACACTAGGTAAGCGTACCCCTAAACCGTTGCACGCCTCCCGCAGCAACATCCCAAAAGTCTCTTTTTGGGAACGCCAAATCACAAGATTTCCCCTAATTAAAGCGTACATCGGCTTTAGTTCAGACAATGGTCCGCAAAGCAAATTAACAAACTTAACAGTCAGATCCTATATAATGCAACATGAAAATCACGTGGACTCAATCGTCCATAGCTAGTCATGAAATTAGACATTGTCGAACAGTCCAAACAACTCATAACAACTAGGCCTACTGCATAACAATTATCGCATAACAAACCAAACAGTAAATCATACGAAACCAGTCAACTTGACAGTTCATCAGAAAGCAGGCATGACACAATAACATTATAATAAAAGTCCATGAACGATCTGACAGTTGTCTGACGAGAACATTGTTCGTTCCTGAAAATAAAAGTCCTTTCAGAAATCTTTTGTGAAAATAAAAGTCCTTTCGACAGTTAACAATTTCTTTGAACGGCGTTTCATTGCTTCCATCGTCCGTTTGTTTTCTTCACCAAATTACTGCAGCGTCTCTCCATTTAATCGCTGTGTCTTCTCTCTTTATCAACAGATGTCGTATTCATCTTTTGTTCTTTTTCGGACGTCGTATTCGCCTTTACGCTCTTTTTACCAGCGCTACTTCACGTCCGCCAGCCGTCTTGCTCTACTGAATCGCATAGGACGACGTATGCATCGTCGAGGCCGATTATTTGCACCTGAGGTCGAACTTGGCTTACCGTTTCCCTGTTAATCCGTTCCAGGGTCTGACGATAGCCTCAGATTTTCGCCAGCGGACAATTGTCTCGTTCCGTCCTCTGCCGTCGGAGCTTTCTTTACTTGCGGCCTGTTCGTCGCTCGCTTCGTGTTACTTCGCCGCAGGTAGCCGTCTTGATCGACCGGTACGATTGCTGTGTCTACCACTGCTTCGGACGCAGCAGGCAACTCCCACTGTCTCTTTACTCGCCCATAGCAAATCCGTAGTTTATCAACATGCGCTACAAAAGTCTTCGCTTTTGGCGACTTCTGCAATAGAATTTCCTGCAGGTTCGGAGCAGTATCCTCGTCTTGCACTTTCGAAATGTCTTTTTTCGTACGAACGACCGCGGTTACCTCCCGCAGCAACAAGACTTCGTGGCCGATCTCTCCCTGACGACATTGGCTGCAGAGTTTCCTCGATAAAGCGTCGGCATTTCCGTGTTTACGCCTCGGCCTGTGCAAAACTTCAAAATAAAATTCCGCTAACTTTTCTAACCGGCGTCCTTGTTGACCTATCGGCTCCGGAGTTTTCTGAAGCCACTTCAACGCCGCGTGATCCGTCCGGAGGGTGAACCTCCTTCCCAACAAGTACTGTCGGTAAATCTGAGTGAAGTATACTATTGCCCGTAAATCTTTTCTTGTGACACAATAGTTTCGCTCCGCTGTAGAGAGTAACCGGCTGCCATAAGCGACTACACACTTGTGTCCATCGACTCGCTGCGACCACACCGCACCAATTGCTACGTCGGAAGCGTCGCAATCCAATGTATACACTGAATTGTCCCTGGGCAGGCTCAGTACTGGAGCAGTAGTGAGCGCTACCTTCAAACGATCGAAAGCGCTTTGACATTCTTCTCCCCATACGAGTGGCTGATCCTTCTTTGTCAAAGCAAACAGAGGAGCCGCTACCAACGAGAAACCTCTAACGAATTTGCGATAATAAGAACAGAGTCCTAAGAATGCACGCACCTCCCTCAATTGTATAGGCGTAGGCCACTCTGCTGCTTCCTGCACCTTGGACGGATCAACAGAAATTCCCTCTTCAGTGACAATATGTCCCAGAAAGGATACTGTCCACCTGAACAAATGGCACTTGCTGGGCTTCAGTTTCAAATTGGCTTTATTTAGCCTCCGGAACACTCGCTCCAGTCGTTCCAAGTGTTCCTCCAGCGTGCGGCTAAATATGATCACGTCATCCAAGTAAACTAAACACAACTCAAAGTTAAGCCCAGATAACACAATGTCCATAAGCCTTTGGAATGTGGCCGGTGCATTACAAAGTCCAAAGGGCATTATTTTCCAGCAAAAAGCTCCCCGTCGAGTGATAAAAGTGTTTTTATCAGCGTCCTGCGGACTCATCGCAACCTGGTGGTACCCGCTGCGGAGATCTAACGTGCTGCACCAACCCGCGCTACTCAATGCATCCAGACGAGCATCAATTCTCGGAAGAGGATATGAATCTTTCTTCGTCAAATCGTTCAGCCAACGGTAATCGATGCAAAAGCGCAGCGCTCCGTCCTTCTTTTTGGCTAACACGACATTTGCTGCCCATTCGCTAACTGTCTGCTCCACTACTCCACTGGCTATCATTTGTTCCAACTGCGCGTCTATTTTTAGCTTAGTAAGGCAATGGCTGCCTTCTCAATGGCTGTCTTATCGGCCGATCATCATCGGTGTCAATCCGATGCTGGCTATCATTTGTCCTCCCTAAATCTCGGTCACTTGTCGAAAATATGCCGCTATAGTCTGTCAGCAGGATTTGCAACCTTGCTATAATTTCCCCGGGAACATCATCCGGTATATCTTCCACGAGCTTCTCAATCAACTGACTTGTCATCGGCGAGCTCGGTTTCGGAGTGATCTCATCTTCACACTTTATTTCCACAGGGTGGAGATCACCGATCAACTTATTGACCGACAGCGTAGCAGGCTGATCGCTCAAATTCAAAACTCTTCCACTCGCTCGGTCTGCTTCGTTACTCAATGCCACTCAATGTACTCCTGGCTTAATCTTCTTAGCTTCAGTCATCCACGCCTGAGCCGTGCTATTGAGATTCCTGTACTGAGTTCGAAAAGGAACATCACACTGAGAATTTGGCAAAACAGTCACTTCTTCCGCGACCATCACTCGTCGGCACCACAATGAGCCATTTCCCTTAATTAATGGGATACGTCGCCGTCCAATGAAAAGCGCACCTGTCCCAAAACCAATTCTACATTTATGCTGCCTCAACCAATCCATACCGAGCATTGGCTCGCCTACTTGATCAGATACCAGAAAATTTGTCTCAACTGCAAATCCTCTCCAAATCTGAATGTTCACACTAACTTCGCCCAAAGCCCGTATTTCCGTGCTGTTGGCGGCCAACAATACACGAGTGCTAGGGTGAAGCATTAGCCCCTTTACGTCAGACAACGGTACCAGGCTTACCTCTGACCCAGTGTCCACTAAGCAGGTCCTCGAGCGTCGATTTATCGTCCCGCGTATGTAAATGGCATTGTTCGTGTCCCTGTTCTTTCCCTCACGTGTGGTATAGTTGGTAACCGTCGTTCCGTCGTTTTCGATCTCCGATGAAGACGAAGGCCGTGCGTCGTCAGGGCGGTGATAAGGCCGTTGCCGTTGTCTACACTGGCGTGCGATGTGTCCGATTCGTCCGCAGTTGAAGCAGGTTACTCCACATCCTGGATTCCTTGTGCGATCTGCTGGTGCGGTGAAATTCGGCTCTGCGTCGATATTCGTTCGACGTGAGTTTCGTAGCTCCTCTAGCTGCCGACAGAATTTTCTCCTCCATGCTTTGTTGCCACTTTTGCTGAGCAGCGATGAAGCCTTCCAATTGCGATTGAAACGCTCCGCCGTTGTCGTTCCCTTGGGTGCCTCGTACTCGGTTCGCTGGCCTTCGTCGCTCTTCTAACTCAGACGTGTGCTGATACGCGGCCAGGCGTAAGGCCACTCGATACACTTCGTCGAGCGTCTTCGGTTCGCGCACCCTCACTTTAAGAGCCAGTTCTCGATCTCTAATCGCCTCGAGGAATGCATCTTTCGCAACAATCTCCGTCGTCTCATTCGAAGGCACTGGGTATGCGAGAACGACGAGTCTCCGGATATCATGTAAGAGATCGCTGAGCCTCTCGTCGCCCCTTTGTCGACGATAATAAAGTTGGGCGCGAAACGTTTCCGTCTGCTCCTTCGTTCCGTATCGTTGACGCAGTCTCTCGACGAGTTGTTCATAAGATACATCCATACGGGATCCAAAATCCCAAAGCAGCTGCGTGGCTGCTTTTTCCAGAGAACAGCGCAGACAGTCCTCTTTATCGCTATCAGTTCGGGGATTATGCCAGGCGCAAACTTCAAACTGAGCCATAAACGATTCCAATGATCCCGTGCCATCGAATTTTCCAGGTTTCATCGATATCACCCGACTGGTGGGAGGAACTGCAAGGCTCTCCATCCGTGGAGGATCGTTGCGCTTCTCGACGTCGAACTTAATCGTCTTCTTCTCTCGAACGCTCGTCTTGCTCGGACCGTCGAAGTCTATGCTCTCCAGAAAACTAGAGTCCGTGCCTCGTGCTTCGAAAAGCTCGGCTGGCGAATTGGCGTATCAGCAATGTCCAGCAACGTAAAAACGATTGTATTGTCCGTTTTCGCGATATCCATTTTCAGTCGTCGTTCGTCTAAGTTCACAGCGTCGAAACAAAAGAATTGTGTGCTCTCCGAGAATTAGGAACGGCAGAGTCTCCAAAATAAAATGTTTCTTCGAGTTTGAATAGAACACGTTCAGGGCATAAAAATAAAAGCACTTTAATCACAGTTAACTTAGGCAATAATGGTGACAGGGCTGCAAAAAATGAAGCCATTAACAAAGGCTAGAAAATGACGTATGTATACTACACACTGAGCAATCATCGTGAAATTTCAGTCAATATGAGAGCGCTCCATTCCCTGCACCTTGCACGAACAGTAAAATGTGAAAACTAGGGGTTAGGCACACACTGCACGACGCACATGAAAGTGCCTAAAAAAGGCAAAAAGGCAAATGCAGTTGTGCCACATTTATCTAATGGTATTTGCCAGAAAGACATAATTATGTGTACGCAATTGCTACATTTGCCTTTTCTGTATGATCATAGCAATTTTATACCTGAAAATAATTCCACTAAATTTGGCGCCGCTATGTCGCCTATGTCAGAAGCCGGCTCTGAAGGTTATAGTAGGCGTACAGAAAGGTAGCTAGGCCTGATATGCAGACGTAAAAATTTTTATAAGAATTCTGATTAAGTTGTTTTCATGAATTGCATGCGAGTCGATATTTTTATATCGTGAAGTTTGAAATTGATATACGATTGCAAATTCTAAGCAAAATTAATTTCTTCTCAAAATCAAACGATAGACACCTATTTCAATTGGCGAAAGGCCAGCCTTATCACGATACGCGATCTAATAAACTGCACTCGTCAACAATAGTTTATGGCAATAAATAATTGGAACAATGAATAACGTGTATTGTGTTAGGTCTATTTGCAATTGCGTACAGATAATTATGTCTTTCTGACAAATACCATTAGAGAAATGTGGCACAACTGCTCTTAACCCCTAGCAAAGTGAGCGTGAAACTCTCATTTAATTATGCCTCCATATATATGTGGAGATGAATGTTGTATGACGCCTATAATTGTCGTCATACTGTGCATTTTTTGCACATTGTGGCGAGGTTCCACTTTCGTGGTTTAGGCGCATGTGTCTATTTATTAGGGCCCATCCATATAATACGTACGCAGAAAATCTGACTTTCGGACCCTGTTGCACCGCGTACATTTCTTGGACCCCTACTCATGCGTACGTGCATCTACGTGCATCTGAGCTCTACCCCTCGGGCCCCATTGCGAGGGCTAAGTAGCTAAAGACATCTATAAGACATTGACTTTACCGAGGGCTATTTTTTCGTTAAGCATCGATATTTAACAGCCTAAATTTGTTAGCTGCTATGAAGAAATAAAACATTAACAACACTTTATTTTAAAAAGTGTTGCTGCTACATAAAATTGATTAAGCAGGTCTGTGATTGGGTTTACAGTTCTGATTTTAATATTCTGTATTTTGGACGTCGTAATTAGATAACTATATATGCGTACGTACATGCTCTCTTGACCCTCCCCACCATACGCACCCGTAAGCAAAATCGCCGAAATTCGGAACCCCTTCCCCTCGATGCGTACGTAATATGTGGATGGCCCCTTATCGGTGTGGTTTTAGTTTGGCAAGGTGACTTGGTCACCGACCCAAGTCGCTTTAGGGTCGCTTCCCTAGTGAAGACTTTAGAGCTTGTGTTTCGGTTGATTAACCTACTGCGGGTGTTGGTGACGAATCCTGGAGTGATGTATCTACGTAGTATTAATTATTAGTTAAGTAGTTAAAGGTGTTTTAGAGTTGTCACAGAAATGTTGCTATCGCGATAAAGTATTATATTGCAACAAGCCTACTTGATATCGCTCAGGCATGAAGCTTTTTTCACATGCATTACCATTGGTCCAAGCGATTCCGTGGGAAATTCTGCATAATAATTATCCATATGGTGACACAAGAGTTCGTTCACCGTTTTCAAACTTGAATATTTCTGTCAAAATGATTCGGATCTCTTAAATATTTGCAAAGCCTATACATGTCTCACATGTATTATAACCCTAAAAAATTTAAGTGGAAAGTGCGTTAAACGGCGCGCTAGGCGCATGTCTGGCTCGTGCCTGAATATGGCTTAACCATTATTCACGCCGCTTATTAATATTTCGACGTCGACACTGGACTGCGGAAGACTGCTGGACCGTTCTGGTCTAATGTTCTGTTCACCGATGAGTCGCCGTTTAATGTGTTTTATGTACCGAATGCCCAAAACGACACAATTTGGGTTTCATGGGAGAAGAACGATGCGTATGCTCCACAGATGAAGTTTAGTCCGTCAGTGATGATGAGGGGTGGGATGACGGCCAATGGTCTCACAAGCCTTCACTTTGTGCGAAATGGTACCAAATTGAACACGCAGTGTTGCATTAGATATAGGTTACATGCTCGAGAAATACGCGAAGCCAGCGTTCGAGAGACAACGGCAGTGTTATGCAACGAAGTTACTTGTTGACAATGATCTTGGGAGAATTTTAGCAGGATATGGTGCACGCTGTCAGCCTGTCATATATCAGCGGCGACGACGAAGTGGCTTGACTACAAGCCACTACAAGCTCCCGTCACGAAAAAACCAAAGGATTGGCCACAAAAACTCTCTGAATCTCTCCTATTGAGAACTTGTTCCTCAACGTTTTTATATATAAAGATCCTAAGTCAAAGAGCGTTGAACAGTTCAAACGCCGCCACCAAACAATCGTGGAGATCGATATAGAAGTTGGGAGACTTCAGTCGCTAATCCAGTCTATGCTGTATAGAGTCCGTGCTGTCATTGAGCAGAACGAAGTTGCGCACGCTATAGCTGATATACGTCTGTAAAACCTAGGTAACAATATTGTGCTGTGGTCTACTTGGAAAAATATTTTGTTTTAAGCCTACCGTCATTTTGTAATGAACAAACTGTATCGCGTAACTGACAACGTACGCTTAAAAATAGATCGGAGGTATATGAAATGAAGTTTTAACCACAGTTTAATAAACCCTTGGTATTAAGTAATACTGCCTATGGCAATTGGATTTATATTCAAATGCGCACAAATACAGCAGTTAAAAACAAGACTATATTGGGATCTAGGGTCTAATCGCTGTGGTCCAATTAAGACAACGGTCCATTTGGGGCAACTCTCCTCCTGTTAGTAGTCCCCGATATATCAAAAACTTTCACTCGACTAAACAAGTTCCACTTAATTAACACTGATTGTTACCACAATTTAACAACACTAGCCTATATAATTGCATTCTTCTTTTTTGCATTGTTTCCCTTTACTCTCAGTGTCAAATCACTTAAACCGCTAAAACGCATAAGGCCGCTAAGAATCATTGCACGTCGTCGGCGTGAATTAATGGTCGTACTCCCAAGCAAACGAAATGGAGAGATTGTGTAGATTGGATAAGCGAAGATCTGAATAGAATATCCATTGAACACGATGATGAGATCCCTGACAAGATCCAAACTCTCCCTAGGCCTAGACTTATATATATATTTACTCCACGTAGGAGCATTTTGCTTCCCCGTGGGAAATTGGAGAAGCATTCGAAGTTTGAATTGTTTCAAGTTGTTGTTATTAAATTCTTTATAGGCCTAAATGGATTATGATTCTACCAGAGAATTCTTCTAGTGAAATGCATAATGAATGCAGTAATTTTACTTTCTCCGTTTTTCTTCATTCTACAATATAGGCCTAGGTAGTTTTAAGAATTTTTAGCCACAATTCCTTTTTTGGATAATTATAAATAAATTTGCATCTCATATTCTGGACATCTGTAGTTTTTGGGTGCAGAATTTTGCGATGTCTTATGTCAGTGGTGTCAATGCGTAACGAGTGGGGGTCAAAATTCATCCAGAAATGCGTGACGTCAGTTATGGACGCCCTTCACCTTGGGTACGGGTTATAGGTCTCTTTAACTAAAGGTGCTCTGAAGGTGACATACTAGCTGACACCTTAATTTAACCCATTAATGCCTACAATCCCATATATGGGATGGCACTAGAAATTGTTATAAAAGAGTGCAACATCACATAGTAACAAATAATTTTTATGTTGATTCACTAACTGACATTTGTTCTTCCAGAAAATAAATTTACATCCAGCAGAGTTTTTATATTTTATGGCTCAGTGACGTCACATATTTCAAATTCATTTTCTGCCAATATGGCTGCTTGAAAAATTTAGCATTATTAGCTCATTTCTTGTTAAACAAGAGTAACTTATTTATTGGTTGGAGAAATGTATTTTAGTAATAAGGTAAACACCATTTATGCAGATAATGGTTTAATTAGTGTCAGCTGGGTGTCAGTAGCCCCATCCCATATTTGGGATTGTAGGCACAAGAGCCTCCACCTACTTCCTAGTCTGCAAACCATGCTTTTTATGCGCTCCAAAATGCATTTTATGTTCACGATATGGTTGCAAAGTGAATGAATAATCTCATACTTGGAAAACGGTGTTTTTTAAAAAACTTTCTGATGTAGCCACACACCAGGTTAATGAAGTAGGGTTTTACGTGAGCTCTAGTTATCCGATCAATTCCCTACGGGATTATAATATAATTGCTCTACCGGGTGTTGGGGACATAACTGATGATGACAGTGGTGATGAGGAAGGGCTCCATGAACAACTTGTCAAATTAGCCAGTTCTAGTATCCACACAGCCATCCAACACAGCTAGCTGAAGCTGTTGCGACAACACTTGATGGAACTGATATGCAAGACATAGGCCTAGGCCTAGGCAACGTCGAACGTGAGCTACACAGTGATTCAGACAATGATGAAGTTCCTGAAACCAACAAACGTATGCAAAGCACAGCAGGAGCATCAAGAACGCCGACAGCTTCAAATGGTGCAGGCGTAATCTGCCAGTATAATCACATTTCCTTGAATGGTCAGCCAGTAACCCAAGGTTACTTGAACAGGAATGTCAGCTGTCAGTTTGTTTCAGCTATTCTTTGATGACATTATTCAGTTTGTGTGCGGCAGCTCTACTATAGGTAGGCCTATGCGTGGCAAAAGGGAAGCCACACTTCTCGTGTCGACAGCAACAGAATGCGATAATTGCTTGGAATCCTGATGATCAGTTGGTTAGACTACTGTTTCACGTCATCACATGTATTGGCAGCAGGATGTTCAGGTCTATATCCAGCATATCTGTTATATAATATAGGGGTGGGGGTCACAGCTACTGTTATATAACGTTATTAGGGGTAGGGGTGGGCCAAAAATTGATATGTTAAGCGTTATATAATATGTGAACGGCCCCTATCATATTGTTTGGCCTAGAAGTTGATGCCATCATTCGTGCCTACAATCCCATATATGGGATCAAACTTCAAAGCTGCATAAAAATAAAGGGAAATGAAAAATGACCAAAAGTAATCGAGATATGATCTAAAGTCATTGCATATAACCAAAATTGAAAATATTTTGCAGAACAAAAAAGTTGGGCATTAATGGGTTAAGGCAAAGATGTGTATTAGGTCTGTGTGGTGATCAAAGCACACAAAACACAGCCAGTCGCTACGTGGCGCGGCTGCCGCTACGCCATCAGCGCCACTTAGCGACTGGTATAGTGGCAACGACAATCGATCCCAAGGTACTTGACTTGAACATTCAGATACACAGCGGAGATGGGAAGTGTCACATGACTGACTCACTTCGTAGTCTACGATTCTACCAACTTTGGTCAAGATCTTACGATTGCTGTGCCAACTCTGTTCCAGGTCGTCGTCGCTCTGAGCAAATAAATAACACATCCGCGCAAAGGAATCCAGAAAATTCGTTTTCGGAAAAAACTCAATCACTTGATGTGAAATGAAGTAAATGGAGTAGGCTTAAGTACACGAGGTTTTCATACATGTAGTTCTGTTCTAACGAAACTAGCGATGTTTGTAATAATATATTAATATTGTTGGGGTTAAGTTGTGATTTAAGATTTGCGCCGGCGAATAAGCTAGTTCCAGCTTCTGCGCTGTAGAAATGTTGAGTTTACGATTACGAGTTTACGATTAAGTCCGGTGTCTGCGTATTTCTGACAACAATTAGTGGACTTCTGGAAGTTCTGGCTCCATCAGGTGCGATATATTCTACTCAAAACGTTGGCGTTCTTCATTTCCGGGTTTACCTAAGGCGCAAATAACAAACTGTTTAAATGGTAAGTTCATATCAAATATAATTCTAAGGTCTCATATTGAAACAGTAATAACTATTTATAACGTTTTTTAGCGACGCATTCACGTCAAATATGATTTGCGTTAAGCAATAATTGTTAGTTTCTATTTGACGATATTGTGATAACAGATTATTAGCGTCATCCGTCTTGGGACTGGCACTGCCAGCGTGCTACCGCTGACTTTATACGCCCATCGTCATGTTTACTGAACTCGCCGATGACGTATGCATTATATAATATGTAAATAAATGTGACGATTGACTTAATCTGTGCAATACCTTGATTATAGTCAGTGACATCCAATCTGGCACCAATTCATGTATCCTAGAAGAATGACCGTTGGGGGAAAACCCACAACAATGTGCTTATCTTTAAGAGGCGCTTTACAGTTTTCAGTAGCTTACGTGGATGAATCTTTCAAGTTCACCAATAACTCTTATGGAAAGCCGTATGCCAAAATCATATATAAAACTCTTTAGAAAAATTCACATTTATACACACACTGTTCAAACGAAAGCACCACCAATCAACAGCTGTTATCCTACGCTATGAGAAAATGTTCACAACCTAAACACAGGGAAAGCCATTTTCACCCATTTACTCACTCCAGTTGGTGAATAAATGCACTATGATCTTCCTATCATGAGTATTGCACCTAGGCTATACGCAAATAATCGCAAACTGATTTAATGAGTTGTGTGAGTGGGTAAGATTTGGATCAAAACACAAGAAAAGCCATTTTCACACATTATCTCACTATATTTGATAAAGCAATGAGCTTTTTCTTCGTATGATGAGTAGCACACTTTGGCCATCAGAATATAATCACAGACTGAGTTAATGAGGTGGTTAGATTGGACAGAGTTGGGTCGAAACAAGGGAACATCCATTTTCACATTTATGTGCTACAGTTGGTGTGAGTCTATGCATTTCTTCTTCCTGTCATTGGTAACCCAATTAGGCCATCAGAAAATTATCACAAACTGATTTAATGAGGTGGATAAATTGGTCAGATTTTGGTCGAAACACGGGGAAAGCCATTTTCACACATGTATGCACTACATTTGGTGAATCTATGCATTATTTCCTCCTATCATGAGTTACACACCTATGCTATCAGAAAATAATCAAAAACTGATTTGATATTTGGGGTGACAAACATTGTACAGTGTTTCTTGTAACATGTGTTCACCCTTTGTAACTCTAAATTAGTGACTTCTATTATTGCTGTGTCTCAGGCACAAGACCTCAAACATTAACACAACCTTTCGATCACTGGTCTTGCAACCTGGCTGGAATGGTCTATGCCGACCCTAAAACTGTCCTATTTAGTCAGTTTTGGATCGGGAAAACTTCTGAATTGATGGTGTTGAAGGGGCGCTATATTAATCCTCCTAATTGATAAATGTTTGAGCTAATGAGCTGTTGTCTCAGACAGCCTTGTTCATCATGTCACAGGGCTGTGTTATTGGACTTGCAGTACATGGGTAGTTAACACCTTGCAGAGTGCCTCTGATTAGGTTGTACAGTGAGAGGCGCTTTATAAATCCGTAAATAAAAATAGAAAATACCCAAAGTTTCCTCCACTGACCTCATTGTTCTGCTACTCATCATGTTACATTCTGTTTCTTTTATTCATCAGCATTCTGATGTATGTGGAAATCCGTACGGCTTGTAAGTTGCAGTGCATGTGGCTATCTTTAAGTCTTGTAAGTTGTAATATATGTGATGATAATTTCATATGATAATTGATGACGTTGGTGACGATGAAATCATATGGTGGGAAATGTATTTACTATTTACACATTTGTGAGTTCTGTGGTTCTGAAACTCTTCAATGTGATTCTATTGTCCTTTTAGGTGATAATTAATCAATAGTCAGGATCAAGACTCTTGCAGATAGCTACCTTACAAGACAGATTCCATCTCGTTAACATCAAACTGTACATTGACTGCTGCCTCCTGCAATGTGTCTCAGGGTCGTCATATGTCTAGTATCAAGTCTCTTCCAGATTTCCCTTGGCTTAAATAACGGCTTGGCTCGGACTCCTCCCATGGGATGGCTGTCCTGGGAGAGGTACGGCTGTGAGCAAGACTGTGATGTGGATCCAGACAACTGTATTGGGTTTGCTATTTTTTTTTTTTTAGTTTCTATTGTGTCACTGTATAATTATTATTATTACGTATATATCTTTTTTTCGTGTATTATTCCTCGACAATAATATGTGATGAAAAAATTTAGCAGTTTATGCATTTATCTCAGAGTTAATATATATATATATATATATATATATATATATATATTAAAATTTTATTTTTATAAAACCTTCATTTAGGTTTTATAAAAATAAAATTTTAAAATTAACAATATATAGAAAATGTTTGAACGGAATAAAATGTAATAAAAATTGTAAGATGTGGCTATTTTGTATGCCCGAGTTGAAGATCTAAAAGAATTTAAGAATTAAGTATAAAAATAAATTAATGATCCATTATAGCATGCACTCTCAAAACATTTCATCTTTGCCACTATCTACTTTGAATCTCCAATTTATATTCAATAAAATTATCATTGCAGCTGTTATATTTAGTTTAGATATATACAAACAAAGTGATGTTTTTGTCAGCAATTTATAAAGGTCATAGCAGGATTTTGAATATTGTGGTGTTAAGGGAACAGTATTTTAAAGGATGATCTTGCTTCCTTACTTTTACAAGTGTTATTTTGTAGAGAACGACTGCTGAGAAGAATGGCAGATGCTATGGTTTCAGAAGGTTTTCGAGATGCAGGGTATGAGTACATTACAGTCGATGACTGCTGGCCAGCTGACCATCGCGATAGCAAAGGTCGCATTCAGCCAGACCTTACACGGTTCCCATCGGGAATGAAAAACCTCTCTGATTATGTACGTTGAAAGTTGTAAACTGTCTTGAAAACTGTAAACTTTGTAAGTGGCAATGAACTTGGAAATCTGTAAGTCTTGTAAGTTGCAGTGTATGTAGAAATAGGTAAGCCTTGAAAGCTGTGTTATATGTGGCAATATACTCAGAAATCTGTATGTCATGTAAGTTGGAATGTATGTGGATGTAAGATGTAAGTGTGGTAAGTTATAATTTGTGTGCTATACTTGTAAACTTCAATGTACATGGAAATTTTGATGACTCAATGATGATGCTTACGATTGATGATGATTGATGACGCAGTCATATGCTCGGCTATGCATTTTCATTGTCGTCTATTTGTGGTACATGCAGATTCATTCCAAGGGACTCAAGTTGGGTGTCTATGCAGACGTCGGGTCACATACGTGTGCTGGGTATCCAGGGTCACAGGGCTACTATGAACTGGATGCCCAGACGTTTGCGGATTGGGGCGTCGACATGGTCAAGTTTGATGGGTGCAACGCAGACGTTGGAGGACTGAACTATGGTTGGATGAATTGAGTTTCTTTGTGGCTTCGTCTTTTGGTGGTCTCTGCTTCATGGTGCTTGGTTTGTATTGCTTAATTTTCTGGTTTCTTGGTTTAAATCTCATCTGAGTTTCAAGATTTCTATTCATTTTCTGGTCTTGGATCTGTTTAGCATCTGGAGTATACTTATGACGTTTTATGTCGCATCGTGAGTACTGCACCACTTCAAGGTGCTTTACATTGTCAACGTAATTCTAAGTGCACATAGTAAGTTTAAGTGCCCTGAAAGTAGCGGCATGGCTGCGTTACAGCGCTTTAGAAATCGTCCGTTTAATAATAGTAGGTTGATTGTTTTTGATTT
The DNA here is from genome assembly GCA_959347315.1 of Bimastos eiseni. Lineage (NCBI taxonomy): Eukaryota > Metazoa > Annelida > Clitellata > Crassiclitellata > Lumbricidae > Bimastos > Bimastos eiseni. The sequence goes on from OY365806.1 coordinate 2,948,942, forward strand.
TTGCCATCTTTCAGCAGTTGGAGGAAAGTTCTGTAAGTTAAAGATTTATCTTCAGTGGGAGGGAATCTCACTTAGTGGATTTAAAAGTGTGAATATTAGTGGAATATTGGAAGATAGCTTATTTTCACTTGAATTGATGACAGAAGTGAAATTTATGTATCTGCGGTTGGCGTAGTTTTAACGAAAGGTTTTAAGGTTTCATATCTGTGGTGGTTCCAGTTGCGACATCTGTGTTGGGCTTAGGCTGCGTTTCTTTCTCTCTCTGTCATCAGAAGGGAAAATTATTTATTATTAAATAAGTTAATTTTATTTTTGAATAATATTGTAATTTGCATATTGTAGTATATGGGTGCTGTTCTAAAGGCCTTTGACTGAGTTTCCATTAATTCTGTTTAACCCATACAAATATCACTATTGCTTTTGTAATCCATATTGCTATCACTATACCTAAATATGGCATTATCATTTCAAGTATGTCTAGTATTGCTTATGACAACACATTTAAGTGTCTCTCATTCTTATTTTCCACATTGCTATACATAAAAATATTATATCTTTATCTTTAAAATTTCATAATGTTTAACACCTGCAAATATTGTTATAATTTTCATGATCTATATTATTGCAATGCTTTAACATGTGATAATGTTTAGAATTGTTGCTATCAGTATTTTCGTTTTAGTTATCACAATCATACAGTCACTTGATTTGTATGCTAGATGTGATTGTTTTCTGCAAAGCAATGTTCTGGTAATAGTGTATTTAAAATGTGGTCATGTGATGCAATACAAAGTAATTTTCATACTATTTTATAGTAATGTAGTCACTAGTCAGTGAAAAGGTAAATATTCAAAGTGCTTCATCTACTTAAAAGCTAAGCACAAGTCACCAGGTTATTCATGAGTGCTGCTTCAAGTCAGAAGGGGTTGTCCAAAGATACCATATAAGAACAAGATCCAGTTGCTCTTGTTGTTAATTGAAGTGAGTAGTAGTATTTTCAATGTAGGAGATTAGTTGCTTGGATTGTGTATTTGCAGGATATCCGATGATGGGTTACTATCTGAATCGAACTGGACGTCCAATCCTCTATTCCTGTGAATGGCCGATTTATCTGCGACCAGTTGGAGTTGAGGTAAACTGAGAAAATTCAACTGCATTTTAACCTAGGTAGTTAGATTACTATTATTTATTTATATGAAGATTTATAGAGTGCAAGTTAATATTACTAAAATACTTATGTGGTAGTAGTAGCTCGGTTTAGTCAGGTGACACAGGTATCCTAACGTTACGGACTACGGAGTTCCAAACCTAAATTGTGTAGAGGTACTTTTTTGATAATTTTAATACTTACCTTTATGTCTGGGCTGGGGTTGGGAACGCTTTTCAGTATTGCCTTGAAAGGGTGCTATATGTCCTATATTCATGAATGATTGAATGAATGTTGGGCAAAATACACGAAATGTTCTTCTGTGTGGCAGTAGCCTTCCCAGACCACACCACTTGAAATTGGGTAGTTGGTCATCTTTCTGTACCATATCTTGCTAAAGATTAATGGTCTATGTATTCAGGTCGTTAGGAGGTTAATGTAGATCAGGAATTGCAACTAATACACCCCCAAATCATAGTTGTTTATGCTTTTTCATTTGAAGGAGTGTTTGCCTGCTTGAGCTATAGTATTGCACCTACCGACCACTCCGCTAACTACTCCAACTCTAACAATATATGTATATATAGATATATCTGTGACTAAGATCAATGGCTGTTTTTATGTAATATTTGTATTGTTATAACATGTTGCATCTTCAGCCCAACTACACTGCTGTGGCTGAGACATGCAATACGTTCCGTGTCTACGGCGACATCTACGACAGCTTCCAAAGCATCCGAAGCATAACCGGTTGGTACGGAGACAACAAGGGCGACTTTGCATCAGTTGCTGGACCTGGAAACTGGAATGATCCAGATGAGGTAATACAGGTCATTGGTCATTTTGGTAACTTCTGTAGCATGTCGTTGTCTACAAGGTGTGTGTGTGGTGTGTGTGTGTGTGTGTAGTGTGTGTGTGTGTGTGTGTGGTGTGTGTGGTGTGTGTGTGTGTATGTGTGGTGTGTGTGTGTGTGTGTGTGTGTGTGTGTGTGTGTGTGTAGTGTGTGTGTGTATGTGGTGTGTGTGTGTGTGTGCACAACACTGCACAAAGCATCAACCAATGGCATGTGGAAAGCAGGCTGTAATTGGGGTTTATGCCCGTAATATAAGTCCTGTTAGACAGAAAGGCTGTGTATGGTCAATGAAAAATTTACAAAGGGTTAATGATATATGGGGTCTAATTTAGAAATCATGACTTAATTAGATGTCATGACTTATTTGGAAGTCATGCCTAATTTAGACGTTATGACTAGGTTAGAAGTCACAATTGTAAACTATTAAATAAAATTGGAATCATTTAAAAGTAACCGTGATGAGCTTTTTTAGGATGATCTTAAGTTAAAGACTTAATTGGCATTGGCAGCACTATTTAAGATACTTCCAAAGCCAGATGAAGGTATAAATGATGAACTGACAATGATTTCCAAGTGACAATGAAACTGGTAACAGAATCTTTCTCTGCAGAGGATAGTATTCCAATTAAAAAGGATTTTTGTGCTAGATTGTCTGCCAGTGGAATAGCACAATCATGCGGTCATGGGCGTGGGAATAGGACAAATAGATCATCTTTATTGTAGCAAGGAAGACTTCTGGGAAGTAGGCACAGCTCCAGAGGGACCTTATTCCATGACCATCAAGCGTACTGCGTTTATTGGAATTACTTTTTTTATCTGTGTGCTTTATAAGCAAACTGGTGTATCTGCTGATCGACAGTTGGTCATTATAATTGGTATATCTGATGACTGACAGTTCGTAAATTATTTATCTGATGATAAGACAGCTTTTAATTGGTGTGTCTGACAATTGACAGTTGGTAATTGGTGTATCTGATGATTGACAGTTGGTAATTGGTGTATCTAATGATTGACAGTTGGTAATTGGTGACTTTGGACTGAGTCGTGATGAAGAAAGAGTTCAGATGGGGCTGTGGGCGATGTTTGCCGCACCACTCCTGGTGTCAGCTGATTTGGCCAAGATGAACCCCACTTCAAAGGCCCTTCTTCAGCACAGAGGCGTTCTTGCAATCAATCAGGATCCGCTTGGCATACAAGGCAGAAGAATCATAAGTGTTAGCCTATTTTTTATCAAAATTAATTAAATGGATGGTTATGCCTTTTTGTCCACAACATTTTACAGGTTTCACTGGCTAATCTTTTTGTTTGTTAATTATTTATGTAATTGAACATTTATGCAGTGCCCCTTCAAATATCTGCTCAGAGGTGTTCTCTGTGCTAGACTATATGAAGTTTAGTGTCACTGTGAAAAAACATTACATCAGCTAGCAAAACAATTATTTAATTTTCTGAAATTGTTGGTACCAATTCAATTCAATTTTCATTTAATGAGAAGACCAAGCTGTCACAACCTTAACTTAGTTAATAATTTTATCTTTAATAATTTTCTTTAGGTTATATGTGCAAGTATTGTTTCATTAAATCTATTATGTCCAGAACCTTGCTTGGTAAAGCTTACAATGTTCTCCAATTTACTTTGAGTGAATAAAATATTAATGTATTTGGAAATTTATGAAGAATTTTGTCCAGCATCTCAACCGTTTGATTAAAAAACTTTTATTTTCAGCTTTATGATGAGAAGTTTCAAGTTTGGACACGCCCAGTTGTGCCTGGGGGAAGCTTTGCGATCGCTGCTATATACTTTGTTTTGCACGGCTATCCCGTTCGTGTTACGTTGCCTCTCTTTCAAATTGGTTTGAATTCCACACGAGGCTATAACATCACCGATGTGTTTGACGGGAGTTATGTGGGAGCATTCAAACCACACCAAAACATAACACTCGCCGTTGATCCATCTGGAATCTATCTGCTCAAGGCTGTGGCTTTCTGATTGGATATGTTCATTCGATTTGGAACTGAACTGATATTCTTGCTTATATTTGCTGTATGAAATTTATGAATTGTATGAACTGTTAGTGAAGTGCAATTTTTAACCCAGGAGAAAGGAAGAAATTCTTTTCACTGGCTCAAGATACATTCTCAGATATACCTTCTCCATTCCTACGCATGTCTTTCAACAATGGCTCAGACTATTGACAGAAATTCTGGGCACTAGGCAGAGCAGTGACGGTCCTCTTAGAGGGAAAATGATAAGTACGATAATATTCAAATGCTTGCAGTTTTAGCCGATTGTAGTTAGGTACCAGTAATAATATTATATTTAAAAAGCTGAATATTTATATCGCTGAATATAATATTTTTCATAAGTTTATTGCAAATTGATTGCATAAGTTGATTAAAAATCGGCAGTCCCGGCTGCTGTAAAGAAATATTGAATTGATACCAGTGTCTCTCGTGCATTTGATCAGCGTTATACTAGGAGATGGGAGAATCAATTTCACAATTAAATCAACAATTACGTAGGTGGGGATGTTCCATATATTCCTAGCAAAATATTGGGTAAAAGCATATTTATACAGTACGATCAGAAAAAATAGCATATTTTATTATTATTATCTACATTACTGCAAGCAATGTACGTACTAAAGAAAAACACTGAAGTGTCCCAAAACAGCATAAACCTTTTCATCAATCCACCCTGTACTTAAGCATGATTCTTTTCATTAATACATCTTCAATTTAAGCATAATAATTTTCATCAATACAGCTTCTATATATGTTCACAGCCTTTTCATTGATCCCGTTTCCATCTAAGCGCATTCTTTCATCAAACCAGCTTCTACTCAAGCATTCTTTTCATCAATCCAGCTTCCATTCAAACATACTTCGTTTCATCAATTCAGCTTCCATTTAAGCATAATTCTTTTCATCAATCCAGCTTCTACTTACACAGCCTGCTTTTCAACGATCCAGCCTCCATTAAAACCACAATAAGACATCTATTGTCAAATCCACCAATACGAAATGCATGCTAATGCTAAAATATAGGCCTACATTCCTACAATACAACCAACGGCATAATAAAATACACAATATGAACTATGCAATAATTAAACATGCTAAAATGCACTTTTACCAAATATTGATAAATTAATTAACTATTGTTGAGTTCACACCATTTGTGCATAGTTGCGTATTATTTCGAATTATTCTTGGCTTCTGCTAATGACAAAAAAGCGTGTTGCCATCGATCTATGAATTGACGTAGAAGCATGTAATATTTCAATATTGCTATTTATTAACCCATTCAGTGTTTTGAGTTTGGTATTCTGATTTCCGATCGGCAAATGCGAAGCCTACGGGAGCTGATGAATGCGAGCGTTAATGCGCATGGTTTTGTCCCGATGCACTGTCTGATGCCATTACGCTGATTATTTTCGGTATTAAGTTAAATAACGATGATTTCTATTGTGTTTGGTCCCAACAGCTGTATTTATCTATTAGGCATATATTCGACGCGATTGTATTTGCGAAAGTTAATGCACAGCGAGTGGTGTAGTCAAAGCTGTATATAATAGTTAATGATGACAAACTTAATCAAAATGAATGTTCGTGCAATTTGTGTTGCTATCCTGGTTCTGTGCTAGAATAGTCTAAAAGTAGTTTGCACTAGACTACAGGCCTTGTTCTGCGAAAGGGACATTATATAGTTAGGACAGTTGCAGCGTGTTGTTGGTTATTGCTGAATGGTGCTTGCAATAAACTCTGATTTTGACGTGTTTTCATGAAACTATCGGAACCTTATTGCATGTCGACAGAATGCGATATTATGCAACGCCTCTCTGGCTGTAACCTGGACTGAACATTTTCGTGTTGAACTGAAATCGACCTTGTTTACGAATATTGTACGAATATGGAGCCTGCTGTCGTGAAAGAAGAGTTGCGGAAGTTTGGCGAAACGGTTTCTGTCAAAGGCGTGTCGCGAATTCTCAAGGCTAGAAGCGCCGTGCTGCGAGTTTTATGGCTGTTGGCCGTGTTGTTGTGTTTTGGTCTGCTCCTGTGGCAGGTTAGCGTGGTGTTGGTCAACTACTTCAGTTATCCCGTTGAGTCAATCTATCAGGAGGGCACAGGTCGACCGGTCTTCCCCGACGTGACCATCTGCAAGCTGTACTCTACAGGCGACGATCTGCAGGATCCGGACACGAAATTAGACACCTACTTGAACATGACGGCGAACAAGAAGAAGCAGTGCCCGATTAACAAGTTTCGCACTATCACAAACCTGACGCGGGTCAAAGATTACAATTACATCTGGTCACTGATACAAAACCCCAGCGGGTATTTTACGAGTTTTCCGCCGAATACGTCAGACTATAATTTCCAAGACTCTGGCTTTATAACCGATAAAAACTACTTTACTTGGGAATGGGACATCAGCGACGCAGAGTTTTCGCCGAAACCTTTCTTTAGCACCGACTACAACTTGTGCGAAACCCTTCAACTTAACAGTTCCTATGCGACCCAGATGAGAGGACTAACGCTGGTTCTATACATCGCCAATTTCCCAACAAGTCTCTTAGATACGTTCTTTCCGATGCCTACCCAGTCGCGGGCGCAGGGCGTCAGAGTGGTGATCCACGCCCCAGGCACTCGGCCCAACCCAAAGAACGGACTGAGCGTCGGACCGGGAACAGAGACGACTATGCGGATGTGGAGCACGGTTCGGACCCGTCTTCAGCGTCCGTACGGAAACTGTACCCGCAGGGCACTCGTCGACGAATCCGACCGAGGATCGAATGTGTACAGCACGGACTCATGCTACGATATCTGCCTACAGCAACAGTTCGTCGACGGCTGCGGATGCGTCAGGAGTGACGTGTATGCACTTCCGTCCCAATTGCGCCACGTCAACAACTCCATCTGCGGCGACATGGGTGCGCCGAACAATAACCCAAGCGGGAACTCGACGAATTTGAAGGGCGTGATGCAGTTGGCCTGCTTGATGCAAGTGCAGATGAACTTGGATTTGTGTGAAAGCACGTGTCCAGAGCCATGTGAGGAGAACATGTACCACGTTAGTGTTTCCTCCGCGCCTTGGCCGCACGTCTCGACACAGTTGACCTTCTACGATCAATACATCGCTAATCGATCAATTTACGGGGACAGATTTGACGTCTATGATCAGATAAGGGAGAATGAAACAGACACAGTGAACATCATTAAGAGGCTGCAAGACACCCACGTTATAGAAGATAACTTTATTCAGTTGAATATTATCTTTGATCGATACAATCCTATGCTACTTAAAGAGGTTCCATCGTTGACGGGAGACAAAATGCTTTCCTTGATTGGCGGTGCATTGAGTCTTTGGCTTGGAATAACGGTCATGACAGCGGTCGAATTTGTGCAGTTTGTTTTTGACCTGATGGATGCGATTCAACAGAGAAAGAAGAGGCGCCGCAATACGGCAGTTGAAGTGAAACCTTCAGATTGGAACACGAAGCAAGTCAGTGTCACAGACTGAAAGCTTGAGATCTAACGTTGGCCTATTTCGGCCACAAGAACGTTTGTGCGAACTGAAGATCACAAAAAGTGCGCTATAACACGATGTCGACATTCTACTTCTTTGACATTCTTCATCAGCTGTAACCTACTTTTGCTTTTGTTTACAAAGGATTCTGCAAGTTTTCGGATTAAAATCCACATACTTATCTGCATTCGTTTTTTATTGATGTTTAAGGATTCGTTGTTCACAGTATCTGGTTAACTATCTTTGGAGTGAAGTAGGTGCGTGTTTTAAAAATTTTTGAATGTTTAGATTGCACTAACGATCTTGTAGTCTTCGAACGACAACATTTCAAGAACATTAAGTAGCTCTAAAGTTGTATTTTTGTGTTCTGCGCTGAACATTTTTCGTAGGCCTCGTTAGAGAAAGTACTAGTATAAACTGGTAAACCGTGGAGATAGTTGATTCTTTCTGTGATTAATGACAATTTTCTAATCTGGTTTTGCGTTGTTGCGTATTTAGTGTAAGTAGTTTTGGAAGGACCACCACCTCGTAAACGAGGAAGATATAATTGACTTCAGTTGACGGACCCGCATATCAACTACTTCATGAGAGACTTGCGCTCTGAAAGTCGCGAATAAATAATTTTTTAATGGTTTTTCATTTAGACAAAGATTCTCTCTTTGTTAGACCATGAATCCATGATGTAAGACTACGACACTTAGATCACTCATTTTCACGTGCACATAGTAGTTCCCGTAATGTCGTATATGAGCTTATAAACACATTACAAATTCACTCTCACTTAAAAACCTTCCTCGTTAAAAATTAATGTGAAAAATTCGTCGCCTCAAGCAGCCGTCTGAGAATTCTTGGCCGTTTATTCTATTACTCGCAATTTCGCTGTCTCAAAGCCAATCTGTTTTCAATCAATTTTTCATCTTTAGATTTCCCGTTTCACTTAAGAACTGTTGGGTCCTTAGAAGTTTTAACTTCTATTCCCCTAAATTTCTTCAACATTAAATACGCAATAATTCTCAATTCAACTTTCAGTTGAAAACCTACTGCTTTTGCTAAATGCAGATTTACGTCCCAATTTTGCTCTTACTGGCATTTTCTTTCATATCCCTCACAATATTTCTTCTTTGGCACTCTCAAGGTCTCAACTTCCTTTCTGAGATCTTTCTGTTCCTCAGTTTAATTGATTGCTGTGGACTTTGGATTGACCTTCACTGGACTTGATTTAACCATATGACTTGGTTGCTATAGAATCAGAAACCCGCAGTTTGCATTTTTGTTTGTGTTTGAAGACTCCACTATCAAATGGCAATGACAAACCAAGCAATGGTTCTGAACTATTGTGAGTGTCAGACTAACTCAATGAAGGTCAATACATAATAACCATCTCAGATGAGACTCAAACCCATAATCTGCTTATTATAATCAATCAATCAATCAATCAATGACACTTAATATAGCACCTCTTCAAGATATCTACTCAGAGGCGCTCCCATTCCAACTATGGCTAAAAAGTGCAGTTTTCAGTAATGAGTAGAATGTAGTTGAGGAGGTCTTGGGCAGAAGGCAAAGCTCTTGGGTGTTGTCCATTCCATGTAGTTGGACCTACCACTGCAAAGACCAGGTTCTGAATCACAGGAGTGCAGACAAAGGGGACAGTCAAGTTCCCCTAAGTAGCAAATTGGAGAGACCTTCAACCGACATTGGCAATGACAGTTCAACACAGCTCCTGAAGGTAAATAGGGGCAGTGCCAAACCATGGCAGAAACAGTGTACGCAATACGCTGTGGGAGAGGTAGCCAGTGAAGGACGTCACGCATATTGATAGATACACAGCCATTCCTAGGGATACCATTTATCAGTCGTGCAGCCGAATGAACGACTTGCTCCAGCCTTCCAATCTGTGTCCACAGGATGCCAGCGTAAATGGAGGAGCAATGGTCCAAGCGACTGGTGAAAAAAGAAGGTACTAAAGTAACAGCGAGGACTCTGTCCAGTCGCCTACTCCTGTGTACACACAGACAATTGTTGCTTGTGAGAAATAGTCTTTTTAAATTTCACACGCATCCAGTTTTTAACAATGTTCTGTGTATACCTCACAGCTGTCCATATCTATAAAGTATCGATGGTGCAAAAACCAGACAATTAAGATTGGGAGAACAGAACACTCGACAGTTTAAGTCTCGAGGGATCATGTTCTAGCTAAACAATGATTGATGTTCATTGCAGGAAAGTTCCGAATAAAACTCTGTGCAGGCCCATTTTGGGGCTTGTGACCATGTGGTGTAACTTATACTCTGAATATATTTGGCCAACAGGTTTCGATTACATCTGAAAACGAACCAGCTTTTTGCGAGCATGGATAATCCTTTGTCTTCCAAGTTAAATGCAGATAATCTTCTTCAGAAGATCGTCGCTGACATAAAAGGTTAACATCTTTTTTATGTGTTCAATTTTCTAAAAGGTCAGGGTTCAGGTATTATTGATTGTAAGTGGAATCCAGGAAACGGGAATGTTGATAGTTTGAACCATGCATAAATAGATTGTTGTGTATTGGCGTTGAGCAAGTCCTTCGTGCTCTGTTGCTTCTGATGTTCGATTCTTGGATCGTAGTGTGTGCACTTACAACATGTGGGAGGAGAGCAACATCAAAAGCAGCCCATGGTGGATAAGCAACTATTGGAGAGGACCATTGAGTTATGGACATTGGGGTACAGAGCTGATGAACTGTGTTCGATACCCATATCCCCTGTAAGGTTGCCTAGGCTTTCACCAGGTGGCGACGTTGATTAAATTAGAAGTGTGACCTAATGGTACCTTGAATGGCTGCCAACAGTTAAAAGTCGACTCCTATAATAACTTGTCGTCATTCACTCATACTGTGCTTGTAATCATATTGCGATTTGTCGGTTTGAAGATAACGAATAAAGTATAAATGATGGATTATTCATTTGAAAGAGTCTGGGTTGTTTCTCATTCATGGGGCTCTTTATTTTGTGTCGCAAGTAATTCCAGGTGGCAGATTTAAATTCTGTTTCTATCTGTTTTCAGCATGCATCTCTGAAATGAAGCAGGAATTCGAGGACTACGGACAGTGTCCTCTGACAGATGACAGCTCCTCGCTGAACAAATTCTGCGCCAAACTGGAACTTTTGCTGCAGTTTGGAATGCGAGGTAATTGCCATTTGAAGTGAGGTAAATACCATCTGAAATGATGCAAGTACCATCCGGAATTAGGTTAGTACCATCTGTTATTTGGTAGGTACCATATGGAAGTAGGTAAGTACCATCTGGAATGAGGTACCTTTAAGTACCGTTTAGGGGGTCACTGTTGCTCGATGGATGCTCGGTCATTGGACAGTGGCACTTAATCAATGCATTTATAATGATATGCACAGTAAGCTGAAAAGAGTCATCAGTGGTGGGCCCACCAAAAGCGTAGAACCAACCAACGGATTTCCGTCAGCAGCTGACAGATGGCATGGATGTTCAGAGGTAGTGAGGTAAATGCCATCTATAATGAGGATATTCCATCTGCGATGATGTAAATACAATCTGGGCAAATGACTTGAATAGAAATGTTGCCAGTCACATGTGAAATAAGGCATAGAATGTAGTAGTTCATGTGACAGAGGCCTGTCTTCCAGAGTGAAAGGCCAGCCGCCTCCACATTGCATCGCGGAGGTATACGACGGGGTAAAATCTATAACCCTACACTTGAGACGGAAGGGAACTATGATGACCATGGAAATTATGTATCTTCTCTTCATATGTGTCCAAGGCGACTCAGGGCGCCAAGGGCCAGGCAGCCGTGCATCAACACATCCAAAGCTCAGCACATCTATCGCTTAGGCAATCGGTGTAGCATGTCCTGCATGTAGTTACGTTGTTAATTGTCACTATTAGCCGTCACTAACCATGTGATTAATTCATACCAACAGAAGTGCACTAGTCATTAATTCGTACGTCAGTGTAATTAATGTGATTTTGCGTGGGTGTAATGCGATCAGCGGGTAATGTTTGTGAACTCCCTGGATTTATGTAATATTCTGCTGTCTACATTAGCTGGTTCCAAATCAGTGGTATATCAGTCTGAAGTTGTAAGGGCACGTGCATAGCAAAGGCAGGACTAGCTGTGTGTGCAGCTTAATTAATTAGTTAATATCCTTCCACAAAATGGCTAGATTAATCATGATTTTGATTCGACTCGTTGGGTATTGTGTGCCTACCATGCCAGAGACATGTGTACAAATTGGTCGTCATGGTAGCTAATTGCGTTGACATTTCCGAAAATTAATGCTAGGGATGAACTGAAACTCAGAAACTTGGCTCAACCGAGTTTCATCGTTCTTGGCAATACTCGGACTCGGACAAACAATGGGTTCGAATTTTAATAAAAATCTGCTTTCCAATTTTCTGTTTTGAAAATGAAAATGATTTCTTTAATTTACAAATCGACCCAACTAAAAACACAAATACTGTTACTAATAATACTTACTTACTAGCTACTACTTCCTAGTGTAAACTGATTCAAAACCAAAACATTCTTAAAAATTGTTCAAGCTGCCAAACTATAATTCAACGAGACTTTTTAAATATTCGAAACTCAGACTATATACAACTCAGCTCGTAAAACTCGGTACTCGAACTCGGCAGGAAATTGACACTTGATTCATTCCTGATTTCTGCCTAAGTTCACTGATATTCTGTGTGTGTGTTTGTGTTTGTTTGTTTGGGCTAATGTTCTGTTGTTCGTCCCACTGCTTGGCCTCGTGTGATTGAGAGAGGTTGTTGGCTTGTTCTTTCGACACTGTGGTCTTATGATTGTCGTTGATGCTGTCCAGGGGATGGTAATGGGTTCGAAGTTTCGTTTCGCTTTGCAGTGGTTGTTGCTTGGTGCCACACACAGTAATGTAATGTAATCGAGCATTTATATAGCGCCCTTTAAGATATCGTTCCATGACATTGAAAATTGAGGCCTGTTGTTATTGCTCTTATTAGATTGCACGTATCAGATGGCATATGCCTCATTCTAGATTGTCTTCACCTCATTTCAAATTATATTTACCTCATTCCAGATGGTTTTATTAGCCAGTGAATCTGAGGCTGAGGAGTCGAGCAATTGTGAGCCTTGCTCAAGGTCCAAACTCAGTAAGCAACTCAGAGGTGGCTCAGACCCATGCTCTCAGCATTGCAGGCTCAACAGTCGTCAACCACTATGCAGTGTTCTGAGATTTGTTAGAGTATGTGGTGTTATTGCCAGAGTATATGGCTTCCTTCCATAATGAGAGTCAGGGCTAATATCTGTGTTCCACAAGACTGGAGAGATTATAATTCATGACTGAAAGGCGATTTATAGCCAGTGGATAAACCCAACTGCGAAAGGATTAGTTTTTGTTGACAGATTCCTAATGACATCAAAAAGGATGGTCATCATTCGTTCAGTCAGTCTTTTTATTCCATTCATATGACACTTCTTCAAGATGCCTACCTGAGATGAGTCCCAACCCTGTTCCATTAATCCTAACCCAGTTCCAACAGTCTCGACCCAGTTCCAACAGTCTCGACCCATTTTCATTTGTCCCAACCGAGTTTGAACAATCTTCGACTGAAAATCCCAAGTTTATTATTGGATGGCTCTAGGAATAGTCTGAGCCAATCTTCTACAGTAACAAACTCATGCTATGGATGAATGGCTAGCTGTAGCGGCAAATGCATCCTTTCATTTGCTAGATAATCGGTTATGTCTGCTGTCATGTCCGAATTTTTTTATAAATAGAAACTTGTAATCAAAACATATAAAAATTCCAGAAACTTGTATAAGTCATTGTTAATCTGGTAACTGTTGACCTGTGCTGTTGTCTGATAGAGCGCACTGGACTCTTTGGTGGGGCAAAGGGCTACTGGAACTACATGCAGGAGTGCCTTTCGAATAACAAGAACCTCAAGGATGGACTGCGATTTGTAAAAGCCAGATCGGAGGTCAGTACTCAAGGGTTTGTTATCTGATTATAGTTTAAGTTTTGACAACCAGTGCTCATAGATACACTGGTGCCCTGCACTTGGCTTTCAGGCGGCGCTTTAGAAACTTTGCGATTGCGTTTACGAAGAGGTTTCGAAGGTGTGCAAAAGGGCATTATAGTGGGTGCTGGGTGCTGGGTACAATTGTTGGCACATATGATGATGTGTTCTTAGGTTTTGGCCTAATACCTGCTTACATACTTCCAAATAGGCAAAACCTACTCATGGATTTTAGTTAGTGCATCATCAAATGTTTGCTAAGCTAAATAACTTGAGTGCAGTGAGAGTTTATTTCAAGGGGCCTAAACCTGATGAGTCAAGTCATTAGAATCAAGTAATACGTTTACCAACATTCACGGAGCTCTACACTCTTATGTCATTGTATTAGTTAGTTATTACTATGAAAATCCTGTGTACAACATAATCTTCTGTGGGGAGATACGTATTTACTTTTTGTAACTATGTTGACTCGTTTGGTTTTCTAATGTCTACATCAAACGTTTGTATGTAAATTTGTGTTTGCGAATGATTTTGAATCTGTGTGATGACAGTTGAGGACAAATACTGGCAAAGGTCGTGCACTGATCCGGTTCAGTCTGGTTCATCATCGCCTGGCGGATACATTGCAATATTGTCTGATGAACGTCAGGCTCAGCAGGTGAGTGGATAGCTTCAAGTTTTAATTTTAATTCTCTTCTGGGTTTTACGATACAATATAACTGCATTTTTTACATTACAATATATATATATATACACATACATATATATATATATAGTATTTGATACAATGCAGCTGTATTTAAGTATTTAAAAAGAACACAATACAAATGTATTTGATGCAATAAAATACAAATGTATTTAATAAAATGAAAATTTATTTAATACAATACAACTGAATTGTATACAATAAAATACAACTGAATTGTATACAATAAAATACAACTGAATTGTATACAATAAAATATAACTGAATTGTATACAATACAACTGAATTGTATACAATACAATACAACTGAATTGTATACAATAAAATACAACTGAATTGTATACAATACAACTGAATAGTATACAACACAACTGAATTGTATACAATACAATACAACTGAATTGTATACAATACAACCGAATTGTATACAAATCAACTGAATTGTACACAATACAATGCAACTGAATTGTATACAATACAATACAACTGAATTGTATACAATACAATACAACTGAATTGTATACAATACAATACAACTGAATTGTATACAATACAATCCACCTGCATGTAATGCAATACAAATTTATTTGATAGAATTCAATGCAACTGTATTTAATACATTACAACTGTATTTATTACTGTCCTCTTTCTAAAGTAAACACACAACCATACGACATACGCAGAGCAATTGAAGAATTGTATTGTTTTGTATTTATGTATTTCAGTAGCACCTCTCCTGTTACTACCTAATTAGTGACGCTTGCTCAGATACTTGCTCAATCTCCCTATTAAGTAGTTCTGTGTTGGGCGTCTCGAACAGATGCTGTCCGTGTTATTACACTCCAATCTTATCATCAACTGACTTTGAGCGCATAGTTACTGCGGCCAATAATTAAGTACCAAATTAATTAATTGAAAATTAAATGAATCGTTTTATATGTAATGAGTGACTTTCCTTAACTGAGTGACAATTTCAATTTGTTTCCTTCAGTGAATGGTATACAGTGAAGTCTCTTTTCAACCAAAAGAATCTCGCTGGTGACCTTATCATTGCCCTCTATGACCTCAATGACCTCCAGTTTGACCTCGATCCGCGCGATGCGGAGCTCGACACGTGCTGGCCAACATTCGCAAGGTCGGTTGTTGCCGAAAATCTTCCATCTGCTCTCTGTATGTTAAACTTTCACAGTGTCATTTGGATAACGTATTAGACATTGGTCGGCAGCCACTCATGTGCATAGACTACATCATTCAAAAGCCACGATCCTTGGACGTGGCAATTATCTTCAGGTATATTATATATCCGGTTGTGTGCTTATATGATTTCATGTATGTATGCATGTAGGTCTATGTTTGTCTATGTAGGTCTATGTTTGTCTATGTAGGTCTATGTAGGTCTATGTTTGTCTATGTAGGTCTATGTTTGTCTATGTAGGTCTATGTTTGTCTATGTAGGTCTATGTTTGTCTATATAGGTCTATGTGTGTGTGTGTGTGTGTGTACTTGACTGTGTATGCTTATATGTATGTAAGCATGTTTGCTAGAAGGTAAGTATGTATGTATGTGTGTATTCTTATGTGCATACAAAAGTTTGATATTATGGTCACTTACAGCTGTTTGAAGAGAAAGACAGTGGATATAGATCTCTATCGACCTGGCAATGTAATTGTGGCTGTATATTTGGCCATTTATATAGCACCAGAGCAGTAGAATATGTTCCAGAAGGATAGATAGTCCAGTGGATGAGATAGCGGTATATCTTGGTGATGGGGATTGAGGTTGAATTGCTGGAGAAGCAGGTATCGGTGGTTTTGATGGGTTTAAGATGGGTATGATGTTTGTGATGACCTGAGTTTCTTTGATCTTTTGTTGAAGTTAACCTGTGAAGTGTGTTGTATTTATATTTGTAGGAAGGGCCCTGGTGTTGTCTTCAACTGGAGGCCACCCAGTCGTTCTGGAAGCATCGCCAGTCTGTCCAGCATTCCAAACCTTGTTAGTAACTATCACTTATTCACAATTGCTACCTAACTGACATAGTACCATTGCTGTCGTAGTTCCAGTTTAAGAACACTTTGTGATAGCAAAGACCATTAGCGTCGCCCTCCTCCTTTATCGAGGCTTGGGACTGGCATTGTGCGAATAGTGGCGGCGTTTCCATTGCCGTACTGATACTGCTGTACCACTATACTGTTACTGTTACTTTCCATACTTGTTTTTTATTTCCACTTAATGGGAATGTATAACTGACAGTTGCTGTATTACAGCTGAGAGTTATAGCTCAGTAAACAGTTTGCCTTCGCGAAGGAATAATGCACCTCCAAAGTTAGTTTTATCCGATTAGGCCATCAAACTAATAAATGTTACAAAATTCTCGTTGATTAATTTTGATTAATCTCGTTGATAAAAATTCTTGATACAATTTTTTTGTGAACAGTTCTTGATTAAAATTCTTGATAAATAATTCTTAATAAATAATTCTTGATAAAAAATTCTTTGTATAAATTTTTTATGAAAAATTCTTGACAAATAATTTTTTATAAAAATTTTGTTTTAATAAATTCTTTATTAATAATTCTTGCTTAAAAATTCTTGATTAGAAAATTCTTAATGAAAAATTCTTGATAAAAAGTTCTTTATAACAGATTCTTGATAAAAATGTTCTTGTTAAATGTCTTGATAAAGAAATTCTTAATAATAAATTCTTCATACAAGATTCTTCATGCAAAATTCTTCATACAGAATTCTTGCTGTCCTTAGTTACTCTGATAACAGCGTTACTGTTCAGAAATGACATTCTGTTACTGTTTTTTTAGATTATTGCAGATTATTATTTTGTTTAAGTTTATTTTATTAAAAAAACAAATCATGCACTCACAAGATTTTCAGAAAAAGTGGAATTGACAGGTATTTCAAAGATTTAATCTGATCTGGTAAATTAGATTAATATTCTCTGTTTTAACAGGAAATTTTCCCCAGCATGTCGTTGGCCATGACTCCGAATATCGAAGAAGATAACTCGTTCACTACGGGCAATATGTCTTTCGACTCAAGCGAAATGCTGAGGGAGGGTCCAACGTCAGAAGAAGACATGGAACATGTCAGACAACTGCTGGACGAAATGACTGCTAAGTATGATGACGCTTCAAAAAGGTCAGTTACAGCCTCTTGTTTAAATAAAAAGTCTCTTGCTTAATTATGTTATGGAGTGTGCAGTAGGGTGGAGTCCTGGACTGTATGTAGTACAAATTCCCGCAAGATTAGAAATTCGTGTCGAGTACGTTGACCATGCTCGTGCTCTCAGTGGGTGGTATGGTAGAGGATATGTCATATATGCCATGTATTGTATAAAACAATTGAATACATATTTGAAAACAAACTACAGTCATTAAGATTGGTTACCTATTGTTTAATCAATACAGAATTAAAGAACTAGAGGTTGAACTTGATGCAAGAGAATCGTACATCAGAGAAAACGAAATTGTAATGAGAGCGGCATTCAACGGTGAACGACCGGATGGTTCATCGGTCGAAGAAGAACCAGGGAAACACAAATTGACAGAGGACGAACATAAGGTATTGTTAATTATTGTTTATGAATTTTAATCACATAATTATTTTTGCTGCACTTCAGATTAGGAATGAACCAAGACTCGGCTCAGATACTTGACTCAGCCGAATATTGTAATAGTACTCGGCAGTACTTGGACTCGGACTAACAATGAGTCCGAGTATTATTAAAAGTTGTCTTGTGAAACAATAATCAGAATTCCAGTTATTTTTTGTTTTGAAAGTGAAAATCGTATCATTTTATTTACAAAATGACAATCGCATTTCATTTTTAATCGCTTTATCAATTTCACAGTTAATAACTGAATATAAAAAATTAAATAAATTCATGCATTTATTTAAAGTTTGATGTTTACCTAGTTTGCATCCAATATGGCCAACAGTTAAGAGGGTGGCTTTTTATGCTACCTGGGGATGAAGGTGTCTTTGTTTAAGATGCCAAAGCTCTTTTTTTTAAATATTCGATACTTGGACTCTGTTCTATTCGCTCGTAATGCTCGGTACTCGGCGGGAAATTGACATCAGTACATCATCAATGAAGCTGATGTTGTTTTATCATAATTGCAGAGTTCAGCTGAAGATTGCAATATTTCATCTCAGGTGCAAAGCTCAGCCGAAAGTGGCTATCCTTCATCTCAGGTACAAAGTTCAGCTGAGAGCAGCCATCTTTCATCTCAAGTGCAAAGTTCAGCTGAGAGCAGCCATCTTTCATCTCAAGTGCAAAGTGCTTGTGAACATAGTGCGAACACGTCATCTGTCAAGCGCGGAGATGATGCATATCTGTCTACCATCGCAAGTCTGCAGCAGCAGCTGATAGTTGCTGTTAATGCACGAGAACATCTCTCTGAGCAGTTGCTGCTCACAAGAGCCGAGGTGGAGCGCCTGACAGTAGTCGAGGTAAAAGCTCAGCTGCTGCAGCAAGACAAGGCATGGCTTGTAGAGGAGGTGGAGGGGCTTAGCAAGGAGCTGAGGGAAGCAAGGGAGGAGAGAAACGATGTGGAACTGAGAAGCAGGGAAGATAACTTCTTTGAGAAGGCTTTCGGAGATGCGATGAAGGACAAGGCATTGGCCGAGGCCTCGCTGGAAGAGCTGAGGGGAAGTAATTCTCTGCTCTTGGGGAAGTTCGAAACCAGTGAGGGTCTTAGACAGGAAGCGGAGAAGTCGCTGGAATGTGCGCTTGCAGAAAAGCAGAGTCTTATGGACAGAGTTTTGGAGTTAGAAAAGACCGGCGAAGAACAGGAGGCTGGGATTTTGCGACTTCGGATTGAGGACGCCGCGAATCGAAAGCAGATTACTGAGCTGGAGCTGGAACTGGTTTTGAGTCGAAATACTGTGCGGGAATTGGAGGAAAAATTCAAAGAAGCAACTGAGGAGAGCTTGAAAGGGAGCAATGAAAAACTGCAGATTCTTGATGAGAAAGAGAGACTGTGTGAGACACTACAGCAGGAGAAATTGAAGATGAGTGAAGAGTTTAGGAATGCTTTTGAGAAAAGTGAAGAGAGAGACCGAGAGGTAGTTCAGCTGATAAGCAAGGTTTCTGAGTTAGAGGAGCAATTGGAGTTGAGAGGAGTCACTTTGGAGGAGTCCAGTTCAAAAGTAAAACTTCTTGAAGAGTCTGTTGAGAGAGTCCAAGCTGAACTAGATGAGGTTTTCGAAGCGAGGAAAGCTCTAGAGTCCGAAAGGAATTCTCTAACGGAAGAGTTACGTCGAAGGTCGGAGAGCCTTGAGGAAAAAGCGGCGGAGTGTCGGAATTTCTTCGATAGGTGGAAAGAAGTGGAGGAGAAATTGGAATCGCAGGAGAATTCGTCAAAAGCATTGGTTGCAGCGAAGGAAAAGATGATTGCCAACCTACAAGAAGATTTGGACGCCCTGTCCGGGTCAGTTCAACGAAGGGAGAAGATGTGGGAAAATGCACGCGAAAGCATGGAAGCAGATATTCTGGAGAAGACAGGTCGTATTCAGGTGACTGGATTTTGCCATATTTGAAAGTCATGTGTTACTAACCTTTCACACCATACATGAAATAATTATGAAACAATAGTCGATTATAAAGGCCTAAATTTTGTTTTTATTGGAAGTAAGACTTGAAAGAAAACATGAGTCATATACACAGCTTTGAAAGAAAACTTGAAATGAAATTGTTTTTAAGGAAAAGCTGAGAAATTCACTACGACAGATGGGAAAGATATATTACTCTAAAATTGTCTTAGCGTCTGTTAGTGACTCGGACATGCGTGCCTGCCAAAGGGGTGTTTGAGGGGCAAATGCCAAGGGGCCCGGCAATATTTCCCTAGCACACAATCAATTTATTAAAATTATTATAGCCGGTTAAACATTATAACCGGTTAAATATTATAACCGGTTAAACAAGTTTATGATTTGTCTTTTCGAATTGAATATTACTGACAATTAACTACAGTCAGTTTTAACACTGTACTTGTTATTTTTTACTGTTGCACAAACCCACTTCCATAGTATCGTTGGGAACCAAGGTGTTCGTGTATTAACGGGTTTCCAGCGTACATTACGTTTGATTGCTCAGTCTAGCTGGTGATTGTTTTCTTGATAGGCACTTGAGCAGCAGGTCGCCGATGGTTCTACAAAGCAGAGGTTGATTGAGTTGGATAAGAAGAAGGAAGAGTTGGAGGACGCGTTGGGTGCCATCCGACTGGAAATGGAGCTCGACCAAGATAGAGCTTGTGTCCAGGTGAGAGCCTTTCCTCCACTGGATGCTGCTCAGTGGTGTCCCATTGGTCACTAGTAGTGGTCAGGATTGGTAAAGACAACCAGAGTATATTTTGAGCGCGATCCTCACAAAATAAACAAAATCTGCTACACTTGCAGGGGAACAGAGTTCGATACCAGTATCCCCCGTAGGATTGAAAAGTCCTTCTTTCGCTAGTGGCGGCATTGGTTTTAATGGAATGTATATAGTAATGGACGTCTTACATAGTTGCCGACAGTGAAATTCAACTCCTGTAATAACTTGTCATCATTCATTCATACGATGTTTGTAATCTTGCTGCAGCTTGTCAGTTTGAAATTAAAAGAAAATTATTATTGTTGGTATCTGCCATGGTTTTCTAAGAGATTTGGCATCATGGTTCCTTCTCTGTCGCTGGACCCATTTCATGGAACAACAGTCTTCTTGACCATAGGAAGAATGTGCCATCTGTGGATACATTCAAGTCACGGCTCAAAACTTATCTTGTTAAACTATTGTGTTGCTGTCTTTGACTTTTGGAACTTGTATGCACTACCCTTATCTTTGACCCAGTCTGTGCTATGGTGCTATTGAAATCGTAATATTATTATTATTATTATTATTATTGTTATTTAACTATTGTTTACAAGGTCCACAAATTTGCTCAAGGTGACACCGAGATGTGGCGGTCTAAGGACCTGAACGTTGTGTTACAATGATTTATTATGAAAACTTTTCTGAAAAAAGTTACTTAGAACGATTTCCTATTACAGAATGTTTTTGCTGTGTTTCTTTTTCAGTTGGATGATCTGAAACATTGTCTTGGACTCTTGGAACATGAAAAGTTTCAGATGCAGGATCGGTTGAAAGAGGTAATCGGTTAAAATGTAACAGACACACTGGGATGCAGAGCTGCGGAACCAAGTTCGATTCCCGTATTCCTCATAAGATTCACCAGTCCTTATACTAAGTGGTGGCGGCGGTTTAATCTTTAATCAGATTACAATATAATGGACGCCTTGCATGGCTGCTGACAGTTAAATTCGACTCGTGTAATAACTTGTCATCATTCGTTCATACTGTGTTTGTAGTCATACTGTGGTTTGACAATTTGAAACTATGTTATTATTTTTATTATTTATATTATCTTAGTATTTAGAGAGTACATACACACTGTATTTCTGTTTTGCCAGAAAGATGAACTGATGGAGCAAGAGAGATCATCTTTTGTGCAGAGTCAGAAGAAGTGGGAGGAAGAGTCAAGGACAATGAACGAGGATTTGAAGTCTCTCAAAAATCGTGTCATTAAGCTTGTCAGGTGAGATATTTGTGATGTTGATGGCCTAGACCAAAGCCAAAGAGCCTGTCTAATTTGTCATTTTTGAGGCTATGTCAGTTTACTGTGATGTTTGTAATTGATAATGCATATCAGACTCACGTTTTCAAGGCCTAATTCAACGGTTTGTATGGCCCCTCTGAGATCCCTACCCCATTTTCCTCATGAATGCGCCTCTGGCCACTGTGGCCAGCCACTTGCTGGAATATATTGCTACTGACCCGCCATTACAAAAGCGTTTGAGTCCCCCGGTTAAGACAGAAGAATGTTCGAATCTACACCAGCTCTTCGTTGTTGCGTGCAATATTAGAACGCAGACTCTGATCTGTCTTGAGTTTGGATGAGAGATCTAAAATCCTTTTAGTGCGTCTCGTTTGATATCCGTGCACTTTGTTTTAATAGTTGACAGAACAGTTAACAATCATGGAATTATGATGAGCCTAATAGTCTGCATATGTATTGGTTCTGAAGAAATATTGAATATATCAAGTTTTATGTCACAAGACAGTTGACAACAAAGACATTGAGTATTAAAGAAGACTAAGAATTATGAACAATCGACTACAGTTAGTAACAATAAAGCAGGAGTAATGACAATAGAGATGATAGTAATAATAATAGTAAAATATTAAAAATATTCATAATGATGTTAATGATGACTTGACAAATTGTGGCTGTTCGTTAATATGATTTATAATTGCAATATACATATTATGGTATTGAAAATATTAATGATAGCTACTATAATTGTTGAAAGTAATAATAAGAAACTTTTATAAATAGTGTTAATCATTGTGATGATTACCTGACAATGTAGATGTGCCTTATTCTTGTCAGACATTTTCCCCCTAATTATATAGACTTAAAAAGAGTCATCTTAATATATTTGAAGAGGTTGCATGCTAATACTAAGGGTACATCTCCACGCTATCGGTCTCATACTCTCCCCAAGTTGCATTCTCAAACTTTTTGTTATTGTCTAACAAGCATATTTCTTCCTTTATTTTGTTTTCGCTAGATTTTATTTGATTGAACATTCTTTTAGAGAGAAAGCCGAGCTCTGGCAGAAGACGGATGACTTGGCCTATGAACAGAAGTTGAAGGCTTCCTATCAGTGGATGAATAGTGCAGACGTCACAAACTGTCTCATCTGTCACAATCTTTTTTCTGTCACCGTTCGAAAGGTTCGTCATGCATTTAGAAGGCAATTGGTTAAAGCACACTGTTTATTTAATGCAGGAAGTATAGATTTGGACCTCTACGCAGTTCTTTCACTCCCCGTTGCTCTTCGCCATGTAAGCGTGGATCTCGAGCAGATCGTTGATTACAAATTGCTTGTCACTGTGTTGGGACCTTGAGCAAGGCCTTTACTCACTATTACTCGTTACTGTAAGTATGGATCTTCAGCAAGTCTTCTTTGACTCACAGCGGAAGTTCTGTGGGGGTTTTCTGTGCAATTCTGAACTTTGAAGTGACAATATGGAGCACAGTTGCATTTTATTGTATCAAATACAATTGTATTGTATTGCATTGTATTATATTGTATCTTTTCCCCTCAGTTGTGTCTTGCAGTGTTAGGCTTGACTTCAACGAAATAACCCATTGTGTTTACATTCAGTTTAATCGATAGAATAGCACTGAACCCGGCTCTTCTCATTATATTGAGTTAATCTCCGTGACACAGCTCGTTTAATACAATACAAATGTCTTTGATGTTTGATTGTTTTCCTATTTTCAGCATCACTGTCGCAAATGTGGCCGGGTCTTTTGCTACAGTTGTTGCAACAATTGGGTTCTGTTACCACACAGCAAGTGAGTGTTTGGCCTTTGAAGTCTCAATCGGCCTCTGCCAACTCTTTTATTGTATTGCATCTGTTAATTTATATAGCGCCAATCATAGAGGTGGTCATTCTGTGGCAGTCTCATTGCGAGACCCTTGAGTAGAAAGGGTCTTGAGGAGAGATACCCAGAAGGAATGGCAACAGACAGAGATATGGGGAGGGCACTCCATTGGGAGGGCCCATTTGTGGATAAGCCAGAGCAAAATCCAATAGAATAGAACAAAGAGTCAGTGATTAAATGATTGCATGAGTGAATGAATTCAGTATCTCGATAAATGGTCATCTAGATTTCTCTTCACTTCATCTGGTAAATGGATTTCCTCTGATTTGCGTTCCTATGTGACTTTTACTTATTATTATTGTCTGTAAATAATTATAATATTAATGATAATAATAAGATTTTCTGTTTTGGTCATAGAATTAAGGAGCGTATTTGCAACGACTGTCACATGGACATGTCTCTGCTACTAGAGACAACGGTTGGATCAACAACAGACGCAGAAAGCGACGCCGAGACCGACGATGAACTATCGGAATCGACTAATGACAGGGAACCAGCTCCAGATGAAAGCAGAGAACGAGTGTCAGCTAGTAATATAGGACCAGCTGCAGCTAACAGCAGAGAACGAGTTCCAGATGAAAGCAGGGAACCAGCGTCCGCCAACCGCAGTGAACCAGCACAAGCTTTCAGTAGGGAACCAGCATCAGCTAGCAACAGGGAACCAGTTCCAGCTGACAGCAGGGAACCAGCATCTGTTGACAACACACAATTTAGGTTGCCTGTAACTGAGGAACCAGCCAATCTTTCTGAAAGGCGAGATGGTGATGTCTTCAGCGAAACCTACAGTTCAATTTTTCGCGGCAACAGCAATGCTGAAACCGATGCTCGGTTGCGCGACCAGTCGTCCAATGAGCAGGGCATTGAACCGGCCGAGGATGATATGAAGAGTAAGGAACCAGTGCCACGTCTGCAGTCAAAGGACTCTATACTTGAAGAGAGAGAAGTTCAGCCTTCAGGCAATGGGCAAGAAGAGGAATGTTTGTTCGAGACAAATAATGGTTCAGAGTCTCTGGAAAACATTGAAGATGTGGCTTCTGGTACTTCTGCTTCCTGGAGTCTTTCCGGTAGTGCCATGGCAGCAGTGTCATGGGTGTCGAGTGCTGCCAGCGCCACGACCTCTTTGGCGTCGGGTCTGCTTCCGAAACAACTCAAATCTATACCGAGAGAAGAATCTCCATTTGAGTCTACGATGGGGGAAGCGTCGGTGATCGACGGGAAGCCAAATTCTTTGTTGATGGGAGCCGAGTCAGACGAAATCATTTCTCAGAGGAGGTTGTAAATTTGTTCCTTGTCTCATGGCCTAGTTTATGATCTCACCTATTTTTGTTGCTTCATATTTCATGATTTCACCTGTTTTTATGACCTGGCCTATTTCTTGACCTGACCTATTTTTGCAACAATAAGCAAACATAATACAGGAGGCATCCATACATAGGGCACACACGAACAAATACATATGTGCAAATTACAGTTGTATTATAAACTAATACGTATATGTATGCATAAGTGCACTTATGCATACATACATGATTGTGTGAAATTAAAATTCATGATAGACACTTCACCAAACTTTTTGCCCAGGCCGTCTGCAATGTTGTACAAAGTTTTTTTACAGAGGTACATGGGGTTAAGTTGTGCAGAAATCAACGTTAAATTAATGAAATTATTTTGCAGAGAAGCCAATGGCGATCTCTTCGATTTGATCAGTCCAGAAGAAATCTCAGAATCTCGTCTCTGGCCCACACCAGATCCCAAGTAAGCATTGCGAGACCATGAAAAATGGGCTATATAAATGAAACCATGCGTGCACTCCAACCTCTGCTCCTTACAGTCTTGTATTTGAATTTGCTCAAATTCAAGTTCAAATTCGACTCCTGTCATAACTTGTCATCATTTTTTCATAGTGTACCTGTGATCATACTACGGTGTGTCAGTTTGAAATTATAAGAAAATTCTTATTATTATTTCGCTTTTTTTGTGACGCCTTTAATCATTGTGTAGTTTTTTCTATTGTCGTATTTCAGTGTTTTGTGTGGGACCGTCATCAAGCTGTGTGATGCAGAAGTTGAAGGTGTTTTGACCTTAAGTGAGAACGAATTGTTGATCAAGGCCGGAAAGTGTTTTGCCATTCCAGTTTCCATCGAGGTCGTCGGACTGAAGCTCAGCTGGCAGTTTTCGACACGCCCAAAGGTCAGTCACTGCTAGCAATTTCTTTTAGCAGCAGAGCACTGACCCTGTAGAGGTCAAGCGTCTTTCTCTTTGCCATGGCGCGGAAACCTTTTGCTGGGTTTCTTGTGTAACTTCGCCTTTTTCAGTTGACGTATCCACACCTGAATGATATCAACAGCGACTATTTCTGTGGAGCTGTATACAGCCTTAGCGTTAGAATGGTGTCTATAGGCAACCTGAAACATCGACAGCCTTTTTGTCTTCACGGATGGACATTCTGAGCATTGATCTGGATATTGAACTGGGACTTGAAATTGCTTTGTACCATATGTTTATCATTGGTCATTAGTGGCACTTTATAAATGCATAATAATAATAATAATGATTATAATAATAATAATAATGATGATATTAATGATAATATTAATTCTAATTGTAATAATATTCATAATAATGATAATTATTATGATAATAATAATAGCCACCCAATGCTTCAACCCCATTGCTTTCAAACTGCATGTTTTCTATTGAGCATGGCATCAACAGAGTCTAGCCAACCCATAAAAATGCTAACTCAAGGCTGTAAATCTTGGATGATAATAGAATAATTGTTATTGTTTTTTAGGGTATATCGTTTGCTGTGCTCTACAAAGAGTCAGATGCAATCCCTCGCGAGGAGTGCATCTCCCTCCTACCGCTCACCCGGCTCAACTCACATCAACAGACTGTGACTGGGGAGCTGAGGGCAAAGAAACTGGGGGTCTACACCCTCTTCTTTGACAATCTGGCATCAAGGTCATCTTTTATTTGTATTGTATTGTGTCTATAAATTTATATAGCGCCTCTTACAGTGCATTGCAATCAAAGGCAGCGGTCTCTTTCATGCATTAGTTGAATTGTAGGATGCAGTGGGTCTTTAGTTTTCCCTACCAATTCTTTTGGGCTAGTAATTCATTATCTTTACCTTTGGATTCAATGGCCCAGAGACTCTGAGCATCAATGCCATCTGTCAGCTGTCGATGGGAATTCATTGGTTGGTTCCATGCTTGTGCGTGAGCCCACCACTGGCGACTCTTTTCGGCTTACTGTGCATAGTTTTGTTAACAGATAGACTCCACTATATAAATGCTTGATTACATTTATGATACAAAGCAATAAAAATTTATTGAGTTTATTTAGCAAAACAAGTCCTGTGCTAGAGCTCGTTTTGCAACATTCCCAATCATGATGCAGTGTAATTGATAAGTTTTTAGTTTTGATTTAAATTGACGAACAAATGTGCATTCGCTGTGTAATTCTTACTTATCAGTAAATGATTGCTATTGTTGATTGCAGGTTTACCGCAAAGAAGCTCAAGTACAAACTACAAACAGAAATGACCGAATTGACCCTTCAAGACACGGACGACATATATTCAGAGACGTCACAGAGGAACGACAACGAGTCGCGAGACGTTGTAAACTGACCCGATGGTGCAAAAGAAATGCCTGCGCCTTGCCTTAGAGATGTGCCTTTGTTGTGAAGATGGTTGGACCATGGACAGTGCAAGTCTAGTCTAAGAGACTCAACAAGTTGCTTTGTCTGGTGATGGTATCATGGGATGATCTAGCAGTGTATTTGGAGGGGGGCTGCACAGTTTATTGGGGGCTGCAGTGGTTAGCATGCTGGGCTATTTATCCAGAGGTTGGGGCTTCAAATCCAGTCTCATGCGTACATTTAATTGAGATTTCTGTGCCCCCCTAGCCAACTCAATTGTAACGAGTACACTTACCGTACATCTGTGTAAATTAAATTCTGATTGTATAAAAGATTCAGATTTGAGGGGTCATATTATGTGTAACCTCGCTGCTTTGCCACACAGATTAAAGATGCTAGCAATAACCAGCAATCTTTCTTTTTGAGGTTAATGAAAGAAAGAAATATGGTGGTTGGCGTGCTGGACTTTCAAATAAGAGAGCGGAATTGAAATCCCTGCAAGGACATTTATTTGAGGTTTCTGGTCCATTTGCAACCCTATACAACTCGGCTACAGGGTACACAGATTATTGTGAGATGATAAGGGGAGAGATTGGTCAAGCCAGCTGGTGAAAAATTAAGTTTCTAACAATTAATTCCCAGGGCTGTTTGTCATGCTCTCTCAAAGGACTGATTGATTCTCTTCTTTTCTTTTTGTCTGAACTTCTTATAGAACATATTTCTTTGACTTACTGAACTTCAAAAGGAACTTTTTCAAGCTTGATTGAGGTTTTACTTTGAAGCAATCATGATCAATTGATGTCTTTTTCAGTCTGATAATGACACTTGAGATGTCGGTAGATTAGACTTGCTTCCACAGATGTACGCACCCCTTCAAGGCTAACACTGCCTGTGTTCATCAAGTCACTGCTATCTGTTGTGTTATTTTTCGCAAGGCTTGTGAACTGTTTCGCGTTTTCAACAGAGGTTGATGCAGATTGTTACGAATTTTCCACAGCTTTCGACCTGCATTTGGCATTGTGTTCCTGTCCTTCGTTCTCAACTGAAGACTTCTCTCCTTCAAATTGCTTTTCCACCATAAGTTGTCTCTCTCTGTCTTCACAGACCGACCTTCAGGATGTTCGCCCAACTATGTCTTTGGTTTTGGATGCATCACCGGTTGATGCCTCCTGCATTAGACGCCGGCCCTACAGAAGTTACGACGGTTACAATTACACATGTTATTATCAATTTATTGATATAATTATTGTTGAATCGACAATTATGTTAAAAAAAATTTATGTGAATGTCTACATTGGACTTAATCCACCGTCTTCTGCACTTATGACCCCATCCTACCTCCTGTTGCTGGACGAATCCTAACTACAATGCAGTGTTGCTTCTGAATTAAGCTAATTGTTAATTTGTGTTAATGATAATGATAAAACACTGAACATATGAAGATGGTTGCTTTATGTAATTCGAACTCTCCAATGTGGCACAAATTGTTATTAGAACCACTTGAAACCATGTGATTTAAAGTTGCATTATGTTGATTTAGACCCATGTCATGCTCTGTTTCATTATGTTAGTTTATGTTATATTCGTTACATGTGACCTGTAACATAGTTACTATGTAGGAACCTTGAGAAATTCCTCGACTCACAATTGCTTACACCGTCAATGTCCTTCGGAACTTTGAAAGGAAGACAATGCAATTATGCAGTAAAGTCATTTTCTAGAGTATTTTTTTAATGCTACATTCTAGGTATGGGGGACCTTAGATGGCGTGATATCCATTCAAATTCGAAGTGGGGGTGAATGATCTTGCCCCATCAATTCATTGCAAAACAAGAAGGGTCGTGGTCGAGGCCAAGCGATTGCTATAAAGGCTGTTACCTTTAAATTAATATTTAAGTAAGGAATGCAATAAGGGGCCCATGAAAACCCATGTGGGTTCAAGCTAATGCCCATGGAATTGCAGTTGTTGAGGGCCTGCAGAGAGGAGGCTGTGAAGCTAACGTTTAAACATATTTCTGCTGTTTCTGAAATTATTTTCATGTTTAACAAAGACTGATATGGTGGATTATTGCACAAAGCTCATCCATTTAGCCAGTGAAGGCTGCACAATTATGTAAATTTCACTGTAGACTGCTGCTGGTTGTATCTGCAAGACACTTCAAATGTAAATGTTTTTGAAATCATTCGTATGTGAAAAAGCAATATTGCTAAACACTGTGGTGTTTCTAACTGGTGCTGGACTTCATTCTGCTTGGTTGTTTCTTGATTGCTGTAATTAGTTTAATTAATAATTAGTAACTTATTTTGCACTGATGTCTAATGCAGCACAAGGCATCAGCCAATGTTGCAACAAAGTCAAGCTATGAGGAGAACATCCAGAAGATAAAAGGCTGTAAGACCAAGAGGCAGCCAATGGTGGATAAGTAATTTGAAAGAGGCCAGTCTTAAGTCGAGAACAAAATGGCACAAGTAACTGAGCAGAACGAATAGACACGTAGAGAGATTTGCAATAGAGAAAAACATGATGAAGAGCAGTTCTTGCTCTTTGGCTGAGCAGAGAGATAACCAGATGACCTTAGTGTAGGCCTATCCTTTTTGTGCTTGACTTCTGGTTTCTAGGACTTGTTGGAGTCCAAGCAAATCAGACCCCTCTTAGTAAACACATGCTATAGCCAATTGAAGCAGCCTTTCTGAGGTCGTTTATTGGGTATAATACTAGTCTTGGCCAAGGCACAGTCTGATCCTGGTACATAAAGAGAACACCTTTTGGTGACCCTCTTACAGATTATCCATGCCTACAGGAAAAAGACTTTCACTGCAACTGGTACTCCTAATTATTACTTAGGTTTGATTTGTATGATCCACCCTCATATGCCAAGGCCAAGAAAATAAGCTCGCCAACACTTTCTACCCATGGCAGCCTCTCAGACTAGCTCAAGAAACAAATGCCTTTTATTTTCCATGTTTTATACATTAAATCATAAAGTTGCAATTTTAATAAACAACCATAATCTCTTTTCCAGTCTCTAAAAAGCATTTTATATAATTGTTTAAATGCATAGGATTACTAATAATAAAACATGACTAAAAACTGGCAGCTATCTTTCAAGTCAGAGTAATGACAATTGTTACATGTTTTAAAATGTTCACATAAAATGTCTACTAACTAGGTTAAGCAGATTGGTGATTAACAATTTTTGGCTAACAAAATAGATTTTCGTATAGCTGTAGAAGGGAATTCAAAACGCTAGAGCCAATAAAATACTTGATGCTGTAAAAGGTATCAGTAGATGGAGACAAAGCTTGAACTAGTGTAATTGTAGTATAACTGCATCATAGTTCTTCCCTACTGGAAAGCTACATAAAGCAATTCCATTCGTCCAAAAGTAACTCAGTGGTTGAGAATGAACTCCATGAAAGAAATCAGCAGCGCAAAAGAATTACTTTTTACGTGGAATGTGACTTTTAGGATTTCTAATTGGTAAGCCCTCGACTTTGAGAGATCAATACATTGATGAAAGTCCTCAAGTATTTTTGGTATTAAAGCAATGCACCTCATCAGGTGATTTCAAGAACTTAGCCATGAATTTATCACTGCCTAATGTTGAGGCATATTTCAGTGAGGACTTGCGTGCTTGAATCTGAACAGTTTCTTTCAATTTAAATATGTAGGTATTATAATGTGTGTAAGTTAATATGCATGTAAGTGTATATAAGCATGTATGTATTGGAGCAATTGCATTGGTAGGAGTCCCTCTAAGTAATTCACAAAGGCATTGTTTGGTTCTGTTCTGCACAATTAACACGTGCAATATACAACACAATCGTTAAAACTGAGATATCGTAATTTAAATTTCAAGAAATCTCCAGAGTTCTCGGAAGCCAAGCGTAGGATTCCAGCCTACTCCTAAGTGCTGAATCAGGTCAGAAGAAACAATTCTATCAAACAGATGCTGGAAAATCAGAAAGGAAATGGTCAACAGTGGAGCTGTTGTGGCAGTTGGTATAAAGACCAAGAGAATTCAAGCTGACATTGGATTCTTCCAGTCAAGTCATTTCACCAGAGCTCTTGTGACAAACAGAACAAAAACAATCAATGGCACAAGGAAAGGAGAGCGTCGATCGAAGGGCGGCTACGACTGCTTTCCGAAACTTATCTGTCTCTTGTCTTCCTTCAAGGCCAACAAAAACTCCCTGCAAATAAATAACATGCAGTACAGTAGAAAGAATCAAACTGTCGATATTTTAACTGTTAGCCTTGAAATGTAAAAAAACTGCTTCGCTCTAACCTCAACTCAACTTTGAACTTCTGAGTAAATGCTTAAATGGAACTTAATACCAGGACAGAAACTGTCACTTGCTACAGTTGCAGAGGCGCTTTGTCTGAGGTTCTAACTCGTACTCTCCACAAAACAGACCGAAACTTCCAACAAATCGGCAGTTGTCGATAGTAACATTAAACAACGGTTGTCTCATTTGCTTATGCTTCAAATTGAAGCACATTCCATCATACAAACACTACTGAGCAACAGGGCCATCTTACCTTAAGCTGCACTACCTTATGTTACATAACCTTATGTCACACTACCATATTTTATTTCATTTATTTAATCAGAAATTTGATATCGCCCTTCTTCCAACGTTTTTTTTCTCAGAAGTGCACACGCCTGACGGCACAATTGCAGTTGTAATGCAACGCAATTGTGCAATTGTGTACGAAGGACTTGCTCAAGGACCCTACACAGTGACTCCCAGGACGAGGGTTGAACCCGCTCACTCAGCATTACGGGCCAACCGCTCTAACCAATCGGCCACTGTGCCACACAACTTATGTAACACTACCCTAATTTATACTGCCCTATGTTACCATATGTTACACTACTTTATGTTACACTAACCTTATGTTACATTACTTTATGTTACACTACCTTATATTACACTACTGATGCTAAATTATTTTATGTTATACTACCCAGTGTTACACTGCCTTATGTAACACTACCCTAAGTTATACTGCCCTATGTTACACTACCATATGTTACATTACTTTATGTTACACTACCTTATGTTACACAACCATAGGCTTAAACCATCGTACGACTGTCATTGGCCATTTTAACAATAAACAACTTCTTTTTATTGAACCATAAGTGCTTAATATGGTTAAAGAACAAGAGTAGTAAAAATGGTTGGGTACAACAGAGAGGATAAAGCCCAATTAGGACCTAAGTCCTGTTAGCACTCTTGCCCTCAGTCTTGGCTGAGTTACGGCGCTATATAAATCATCCTACTAATAGCTCAGGCTATATTTAAACTTACCCAAGAAGTGGATTACTTGCTTTTCGCATCGCCCGATTCAGGTCAGAGCCTTCAACTAGAAAAATAACAAACCATGACGTCATTATCATTATAATTGTAATGAATTTATTAAGTGTCTCTATCTGTTAGTTCAATTAGCTATTAGCTATTAGATAATTAGCTCTTATCATATAGCCATCAGTTAATGTTTCATGATGTTTTTTTATCATGACGGTCGCTAGAGTTCAACGAACTGACAGCACAAGGTAACAAGGTAATCAGTTACTATTAAGCAATGAACTATTAGATATTTAGCTATTAGATAATTAGCTATTAGATAATTAGCTATTAATTTTTTAGCTATGAGATAATTAGCTACTAGTTTATTTGCTATTACATGATTAGCCATTAGTTAATTAGCTATAATTTAAATAGACAATAGTTAATTAGTTAATTATGAATTAACCAATAGTTAATTATCTATTACCTGCACTGGTACTGAAACCACGATTTATCCTTGGGACTCGACTCGATTCGTCGAACTCATTCGTAGGTGTTTGGATCATCCGCGTGATCTGATCGAGCTCTCGCTCCAGCTTCAGGCTCTGAGGAGACAATGATGAGGAAGACAGGAAAGAAGAGGAGGAAGATGAAGAGGAGGAAGAGGTACCATCAACCGAATGATGAGATTTAAGAACTTCCTGAAGACATAGAAATATTCACATTAGTAATAGAGTCAAGTCAGAACGACAAAGGTTCCTTCAATAATAATCAGATAAATTCTTTAACGAAGCACTTAATTTGCAAAATATAGTTCCATTTGTCCACGCATCAATCCATTACATCATCCATCAATACAGCCTTTCATTCATCCATTAATATCCATCTATTGGTTCTTCTTACTAGAAAAGCTGTGGCTCAGTCTCGATCCTTTGCTTCAACTGGTCCCTCTCTCTAAAATGCGCTTTCTCCTTCTGTTTGCTCTAAAATTCTATCTGACAGTCTCTCACCCTCTTTTGCCTGTCACGAAATCTTTTGCCTATCACAAAACCTACTTCTTCTCGTGGGGCCTTGCACACTGGCAGCGCTTCTGAACGGGTCACCCTACTAGAGGCGCCTTAAAAAAATGCTTAAATACAATACAATATCAATTCATCCATCCAACAATCTATACATCCACCTATCCATTCATTTATGCATGCATCCATCCATCCATCTATCAATTCATCCATTCATTCATCCATTCATTCATTCATCAATTCAGAAACCAGGCAGCAATGCCATCAAATGTTTAGAGGGTGAGAGAATGGATCTTACCTTTTCTTTCTCAGTTGATGTTTTTGGTGGCAGCAAAAGCTGAACGTTAAGAGTTTCTATGTAGCTGTAGGCAGCTTTGAACGTCACTAACGAAAAACTAAAGAAAAAAGAACACTCGGTAGAACAACTGTCAAATTTAATCGTACTCTACTCTAGTTTAAACTTTGTCCAAATATAACAAATTTTCTATATAATATCTTTAATGTCACATGGAAAAATAAAAGAATAATAATCAATTGAGGAAACTTTGAACCTTTTCAGTTTACAAATTTAAGTCGATCTTCTAACAAAAAGACAGTAATATAATTGCATCTGGGATATTTATGCAAGTGAGCAACTCTGAAGTTTGTAAGAAGGGCAATATCGAATTACAGTTGTATTGTATTGTAAAGGGGCTGCATCATTTACACATTGGGCTTGTAGAGCTCTCTTACTTACCTCAGACTGTCATATGGCCGTACATAAAACTGTAATTTGTCCATGTAGTAGACATTGCTGGAAACATGATTACCCTTTTGGTTTACAATTACACTCACCTGTAAAGACAAACAGTACAAGAACGTACACAACAGGTAAAGATCAACAACTGGACAATTTTAAGTAAGTTTTCCATAATTTATTCACACAATTTTGACAACTTTAATGACAATTTCTTAAATTAACAACAACAACTTCTCAAATTATTAATGACAATCACTCAAAATAAATATGATTAAAATATAAAAACATGTACTAAATAATAATTAAAACAATTTAAACTAATATCAACAACTTCCAAAACTGATGACAACAATATGTAACATTAAGAATGACAAATATTGGAAGTAGCACTATTCTCCACAAGTCAGACTGCAACATGATAATACTAATCTAAAAATCATTTTTGTTTAATTTCAAACTGACAAACCATAGTATGGTTACAACCATAGTATGAATAAATGGTGACTAGTTATTACAGGAGTTATTACTGTCGGCAGCCATGCTAGGCGCCCATTACGTTATACATGTAATTTAACCAATGCCCCCACCTAGTGAAAGAAGGACTGGTCAACATTATGGAGAATACTTACTAACAAAGGCAGATATTGATCAGATGTTAAAAAGCCATCATCTGGTAAGAAAACAAATGAACAACAAATAGATTGAAAATACTACAACAATAATGGTTTTAAATGCAGACCACCACTTCAACAATCAACAATGCTTCACAAAGGCAACATTACTGTCAACAACAGTATTAACTTAAGAGTTAAATAGAACTTCAATGGTTTGTTTTAAGGCCAAAACTCTTATATACTCCATTGGGGTATAATAATTTCTGTACTTGAATAACAGGTAACCACGACTAGGAAGTCTTGGCAACTTCTCTCTTGCCTTGGCACAGAAAAGCAGGCAACCGGTCTCTTTTCTTTGTTGACTGAGTTTTTCCACAGACAGCACACACTAAGAGTAATCATTTCAAAGACAAGAAGTACCTTGGCTAGGGTGCAGCAGAGCATATACCTCAAACCTTTTGTCATAGCAGGAATCAGAGCATTAACTTCTCCTTAACTTGACAATAAGAACCACTAAGTAAATACCAAGTAAGAACTAAGTACAAGGTATGTAGAAATTACTAATAAGTACTAAGTAAGTACTAAGTACAAAGTAAGTACAAAGTACTAAGTAAGTAATAAGTAAGTACAAAGTACTACATGAGAACTAGGTAAAGAGTAAATTCTAACCAAGTATAAAGTAAGTACCATGCACCCATGTGCATTATTGCTCTAAATTTACATTATATTAAAACTGTATGTCAAATTTTGCAGAATTTCATTTGCTTAATTCTTATTCTAAAGTTTCCGTGACTCAAACTGAAGAATTCCGTTCCTCTAATTAAAGTACCAACAACTGATAAATTAATCTCACATCGTTAATTCCTTCATTCTTAGACTTCATGATGCTAACACATTGTTGTCATGTAGATCCTAATTTTTTTAATTGAGTGAATTTAACAAAACTGAATAGAATTCTTCCAAACTTCTTGCAAGAATTTTAAAGACAATTTATCTCACCAGCACTGGAGCTTTTTCGTTTGCAGTTGGACTTGACACTCTCTGTTATAGAATCCTTGAAAAAGAAAGTATTGGAAAAGCTAAGGCCAAGAAGACATCATAATTATGTGACACGCAATTTCCATATACTAAATTTCCCTCATTGCTAAAACAATAAAGACATCTTTTCCCATCTGACTGATAGCTGTGCACGCAGCCCTTTATAGAGGTTCTTAAGATGCACAATACAAGTCTTCTATAACATTACATTACAAACTGCATTGTAAATTACACACATTTTGCGATACTGCCCAAACCTGTGCCAAGGAGAAAATTTCACTCGTTGGCACTTAATTAAATCGCAGACATTCAGAGGGTGTTGGGTCATCTTCAATTTCAAGTTAAAACAGGGAGAGAAAGTCAGATTGATACATGCCTACAGACAAAGGGGGAGTTTGAGAAGACCATGAGTGTGATCCATGATTATGATCCATGATTATGGTCCATATTACACTGGATATCAAATCCAATGACTTCTATAGCACCGTATTTACATCAATTGATCAATACTGAGAGTGAAACAGAAACAAGTGGCATCGTATAGTCAGGTTGAAATTCGATCAATCGGCCATAAAGCGACACTACAGTAGGTATAGAAGCGAAGAGATATTGAATCAAAGTGTCGACTTAAATGACATTAAAGAATCAACATCACAATCCATCATTCCTTTTCTGATCCAAAAAAATTGAACATTGAATTCTACAGATTGAGTACAAATAGCAGGTATTGAACGTTGCAAAGTGTCCAGATGAGAGGAGAGTTTCAACCACTCACCAGAACCTCTTTCACGCGCATAGTTTTCTCCAAAGTGCAGCAACAAGCATCCAAACTGGCCAATTTCTCACACTGAAAAATTACAGCATTTCCCTCAAATTATTTATTACTATTATTACTGAAAATATGTTTAACACATGTAAGGTAACACATGCTAAATGACATACTGGAATTTGGGTAGATTGGAAAAGAGCAAATTATTTGTAACTACATTCATATATTCATACATACACATACGTAGATGTTTTTCCATTAGAGCAACATATTATATTAGATACCATTGAATTGCACATGTTTATATTGGAATCATGTTTTATTACCATTTTACATGTTATAACATTAGAGCTGCATTATATTAGACAATCATAGCACATGTGTATATTAGAATAATACGTTTAATTATTAAATTATAAGTTATAAAATAAGAGCCGTATTATAATTAAATTATAACAATTCTTTATATTGGAATCATGTTTTATTACCATTTTACATGTTATAACATTACAGCTGTATTATATTAAATTGAATTACATGTGTTTTATATTGTAATCATATATTTAATTATCATTATAATACATGTTTTTCCATTAGCGTTGCATCATATTAGATTACTTTAAATTTAGAGCTCTGTACCAAAACCGAAACACATAATCTGGTCAATAAATTGAACAGAGATGAGGCTACAGCAGGCAAGCAACCCATAACAAATGACGCTTAAGTTGAGACCGGCAAATGAAATTCCGAGCGATTACTACGTACTGCCGGTGTCAGATCGCACTGAATGGATGGCGGAACACCGAGCTGACACAGCGTCAGTCCTTGCAGCTGACGACACTTGGTCTCTAGTTTGACATCGTCAGGACGACAGTGTTCGCAGATTTTAGGAAAAAGTTTACTATTGACACTGCCGAGAAGGTAACTGAAAATAAACGAGAGCATAATTTGAGCGAATTAAGTAAAATCTATCTATCGATCATTGTTTCTATGAAAATTTTTAAGATTTAAATTAACTGTGTCAGATTGAAGGAAAAATTATTCGAACTGCTATTATGTCCAAGTCCATGTGAAGGATTTTACAGGTATACAGTATATACTCAACTAAAAGTCGAATCCAGCTTAAGTCAAAGCATACTTTTCTGACAAAAATAGTGTCCAAAATTGACAGCTCGAAAATCAGCGGAACTCATTAAATGAAACGAATGTTGCTAGATCGACATGGAATAAATTTTCCACACTAAGGTTGAAACAGCAATCATAGATGCTGCTTATACCTTCAGACTGTCCAAGGCTGAAACCCATCCAGTCGTTGATTTATTCTGTCAAGTGATAAGAATCTGTTAGGGAGGTCAGGAGATAAACATAACCCTCCAACCCCTAGATCTTCCTCTAAGCCCCTCAACTAAACAACTGAAAAGATGATGGAGGGTAGAGCCCAAATCATTCCAAATCATTCCTGCAGAATGATGGTAAGAGCTCTGTAAATCATGTTTTATCTTATTTCTGCATGCACCTAATCAGATGTGTGACAAATATAATTTTAATTCATGAGTCATCATAACATGATGACTAATGAATCAAAATTATAAATGTTGCATATAATATGTTATACCATGATATAATATGCTGCACATAAAACATATTATGTTTCACATGAAATATATTAATAACATTAGAATTCAACCTGCATGTGTGTACAATGGTATCATGTGATAGTAGTATCGATTACTTTCTTGACAAATAAGGACGTACTGTGATGTTTCCTAGCAGTGATGCATATAAACCCTACTTACACTAAATAATGTTAATGATTCTAAAAATTCAGCAGATCGTCTTGGATCAAAGGAAATTAGAAATTGAAGTAGTTAAATATGCAGTAAATTACTAATAATTAAAAACAGAATCTCGCCTCTCAACTGCCAACTGAATCCGACTCTTCAGTAGTTTCTCACTTCCACACATCTTATCACCAACACATGCCATAAATCCCTGCAACAAATAGATGAAAAAGGTAAAAACGTGAAAAAGAAAAAAGTAAACTCTACACTGAGCAAATTGACTTCTAAACTATTGATCAATCGGGAAACTATGGCTATCACAAAATTCGAAACTCTGTATCCAGCAAGCTGTTAAGTAGTTTTGTACAGGATGCAATGATCGAAGGAGTTATGGATGGATGGTTGAAGATAAATACCCCATTGGGTGTGTCATGTCGTGGTTTGGAGAATGTCATCCTCCACAGATCTGGTGACAGAGGGATTTACAGAAGCAGCGTCTTCTACCATCTGCGAGGGACTGCCTGGCGTTGGGGTTCTAATTGAGAAACCATCAAACAGATGTCCCTATTGGAGCAGTGGTAATATTTTGATTAGTCTGAACACTGTTCCTACATCGCTAAAGAGTTTTTTACCTAAACGACTAACATCCTGTGGACTAGACTTTCAAATCAAATTGTCAATTTTTTAACCACTGAACATAACAATTCTAGGTCACAGAATGGTGGCATACGTCATGAATGACAGCAGTCGCAGCGATCAAAGATCCCAATATTAGGGAAACCGATGTGTAGTTAAAGGAAGACAGGTTCAGCAGCCGAGCAAAATGCAGCAAATATGTAGTTTAGGTTGGTGCAGGCAGCGCCCTTCTGAGAAGCCTTTAGATAGATGCATAGATAGAAACACGTAAATACCTTGACAGCCGCTGTCCAGATTCCGTGCAGTTTCTCAGTTGCATCGTCAAGAAATTCCGGGAGAATCATGTAATTGTTGCAGAATTGCAAGATTTCCTTATCAAGTGTTGCTAAGACCTAAAGAACAAACCGATTGTTACTCATTTCTAGATTGTTAACCATTGTTACTCACCTTCAATGATTGTCACTCATTGTCACTGATTGCTACACATGTTATTGTTACTCATTGCATTGATACTGATTGTAACTCATTGGTATTGATTGTTACTCAAACACTACTCTCCTGAATGGCTGTTCAACTACAGCGCTGGTCAATTGTGCTAAAAAGCTGCAAATCACAATTAATAAGATGAATTACAAAGCTCTACTTCGAATTTATTGTTAAGAGGTTGAGATTGATTTGTAAAGTGTATATAAAGCAAATTTAGTGAATTTTGATCAAATTTGGGTTCAATTTTAAGTGCATACCTGTGAACCACCTGGATAGCATGAAAGAAATGAGTGGCTCCTGAAAAAAATGACATTTGTAGTCTTTATACAAACAGTAAATAATTCAAAATATGCAGAGGCGGCGATCACATTTGACAGGTGGTGGGACACCCAATGAAAGTGGCAAGAAATTTGGGGAACACATGTACAGTGTGTCCCCCTCTCCATTAAGGTGGGGGATACACATCCCCTCGACCCCGGGATCACCGTAAATGAAAATATGCAATTTATAACACAACACAGGTTGTACAACAACTGAGAAAACGTCAGTGAATAGCATTAACTTGTTTCTGACAAATGCATGTTTAAACAGTGAACATTGCATTGTATACAATTACAAAACATAATTGAAACAGACTACAGCGGATGAGATTCTATAAACATACACTCGTGATTAAGGGGAAGCTTTCCCTCACAAGGAGTTGACAGGAGCTCATGAACTGAAAAACTAAGATTTATGAAGGATCTTCTGCTTGAACATTCAGCTCATGTCACAGTTCTTCACGTTTGCCATCATTGGGACCTTTTCACATATGCATTTGACTAAATAGCACAGTATCAAGTAAGGTAAGAAATGTAGCCTTCAGTAACTGCAGGAGCAAGGGTGGCTTTTAGAGTCAAATGCCTTTGAAAAATCAATAAGACAAAACTGAAAGTAGGTTTTATGTTCCAGAATCTCAGTTATTGGTTATAAGAGACATATAAACAGCATATGTATGTCTTGTTCAGCTGGGCTGGGGTCAGAAGTGCTCCTGAGTAGTAGCATTTAAGGGCATTATATAAATATTTGCATTGAATGAATGAATGAATGAATGAATGAATGAAAGAATGAATGAATGAACATGGTGTGCTTCCAGTGCAAAGGTATGAAAAGAAAACATTCTGTGGAATAATAGAGACCACATAGCAATTCACAACAGTGCTTTTTAAGTATTCTAATGAGGATAATAAATGACTGAAATGGGTAGAAAAAAGAAATACAAGACTACAAGATCAATGGATAACCTTAGAAAATGATTAGCAAGATCTCCAATCCAGAATGTAGGAGCTTCAGCTTGGCCAAGAGAAAACTTTATTATATTGTCAAAATAGACTCCATTACACAACAAGAAGAATCTGAGAATAGGAGTTAGCATTCTTACCACAGTACGGTGGGAGCCTTTATTAGTACATGAGGATAGCATTATTAAGCATTACAAATGAATAAAATGAATGATTCTGACTTAGAAATGATACTCACTCGCTGTAATTAAGTATCGCTGGAGAGTCAAACAAGAACCCATCATTTTCAACCTGAAATAGTCATCACAAAGAGTCAGTTGACAACGTGTAACATCTTAACAGATCTAACAACAACATAACAGTGCAGGCTCTGCATGGTCATGGCTACCATGACTGAGGCAGTTGGAGAGAAAGGAGGGGAAAGAATCGTCCATGTCGAAAACCTGTTCATCAGCAGAAGACTGAAGAAGAAGGCTACCAAGTCATAGTGTCACTAAAGTATAAGTTAAAGAATTTCAAAAAGTAAGATATTGATCAGACATAAATAATAATTTACAATTATGGTGATATGTGAAAAATCTTGAAAGGATTGAAAAATCTCAGAAGAGTGGTAGATGGTAAAACAAGAGTCTTCAATCATCCATCTGAGGTATCCATCCATCATCTATCCAGCTCTCCTTTGCTCTGTCTGTTTATCCATCCATCCATCCACAAGCTGTGCATGCATTTCCCTCTTTCCATCCATGCTTCCAGTCATATGCCCTTTAATCCATCTATTGATCCAACCATTCATTAATCAATCCATCTCTCCTTACCTCTGTCTAATAATCCATTCATCCATCCATCCACTTATCCATAATACACATCAATCCATTCATTTATCTAACCACACATCCTATTGTTCATTAATCAATCCTTTAATCTATTAAATATCTAAGAATTCTTTCAGTGTCTAAATAACATTTATTGCAGGTTAATTAAAGTCGGTTTCCTGTTTAAAAACACGATTCAATGTGTCCAACTGGAAATCAAGCAGATATTATCATTACCAAATATACTAAGTGTAGGCACTTTTCTTTAATACAAAAACCATCTATTAGGAGCCTTTTACAGTCTAATTTAAAAGTTGCATGTTGCAGTTCAACTTCAAGAGTACCTTCATCCATTTGAATTTTAATTATGAGCTGACTCACCTTAATTTGTGGATTTCCAACCAGTGGTTTATCAATGATCAGTATGCGAAATGTCTCCGATCTCTGCCAAAATAAATTCACATTTAATTTAAATCAGCAGTTAATTTTAATTGACCCACTAATTACATGAATACTTAACCGACTAATTTGCTGAGTTATACGCTTATTATCAGTGATTTACTTGCAAGAGAATTTATCAGAACTTGCACTGAGCATGAACGTTTCAGTACTAAACTCAATATAACTGACGATGGTTGGAATATCAGTAGGTACAGTGCATGAAGGTGATAAATTCTCTGCCCAAAGTCAGGTCCATTGGCTTATGTACACCATCAAGAATGAAAGTAGATGGGCATCTGCTGCCTTCCTTACAGGGAAATTGGGAGTGAGCAACTTGTCCAGAGAACCTATGTAGTGGCTTGAGGTTTATCCAAACCAACGACCCTCCAGTCACAAGCAACAGAACATATCACTACTCCACCATGTCCCATCACAGTCTATGCAGTATTGCATATGCCTATGTATGCATCTAACTTACCCTTCATCTGACAACCTTGAACAAGCAATTAGAAAATTTCATACGGTAAATAAGAATATAAGTATTCGGTTACTTCTATAAGTTTACAATACCAACAGTCACCGACAGTACATCTACGAAAATACAACTAGTAACTAGAATTTAAACTTTATTTTCAAGCATTTCTGTGAACTCTTTTCTGCTTTACAAATAGATGCCAGAACCCTGTTGTGTGCATGTAGGATTGAAGGCCAGCAGCCATAAACGTTAGATCACTTAATTTAGCTGCCAGTAAATATACAACGTTTATGAGGTAAAACGGTGAGCGAGCTTTTATTCAGACATTCAGTGAAAATTTTATGGTTTTAAACAACTTTCCAAATGTCATATGATAAGCTGAAAAGTTTCTTGGAGTGTTGGTGGTCATTAAGAC
Organism: Bimastos eiseni; assembly: GCA_959347315.1. Lineage (NCBI taxonomy): Eukaryota > Metazoa > Annelida > Clitellata > Crassiclitellata > Lumbricidae > Bimastos > Bimastos eiseni. Next base: position 2,992,150 of record OY365806.1, read on the forward strand.
TTAAAACTATTATTAAAATCAAATTAAAAGTCACAATGAAAATAATCTTGCTTCTCCAAAAAAATATGAATTACAGAAATTCTTTTCTAACAATACCTTATTATATCCAAGCTCTTCCGACAAAATCTTCACATTTCGTCTATCAGGATACCCTATTTACATATGTAACAAAAGCCTTAGAACACATGCAAAATGACATTTCTCGAAAGCAGATGTTCATTCAAAAATGACAGCTGACCACATACATACGTAGTTTGGATGTGCAGCTCATGTCCTAAGCCTGGAATAAAATATCCCTGCAGTCCTTAAAAATACTTTGATAATAACCTCCTTTCAAAAACTTCAGAAGTGCCCACTGAAGTCAGGCAACCATGAAGAGCCATAGTTCAGACTGGAATAGTGAAGGCTTTGGTTTAGAGCAAAAGCCAGTCTCACTAAGAGAGAGTTGCAAACATGAGGAGGTAGAGAGTTCCAGAAGAAGGGATTGGCAACTCTGAATGAACACAACCAAATCAAGTCCAGGATACAATATTTATTCAAGCAACAGTAAAGCCAACAAATCTACAGAGAACAACACTGCCTGAATTAACCCATACAGGCAGTCATGGGCATCCCCCAACTAAGAAAACAATAGGTGATTTGGATTACAAGGTTGCTGACCCATACAATAACAACCGAAGGTGCTACATAAATTGTCATTACATTACATGAAGCAAAGTACCAGCAACTTCTTCACTTTCTTGGCCTCAGAGAATGCAATTGGGGATCAAGTTCTTTCCCTTTCAATTTGATCTTTCTAGCACACCACAAGGGCATTCGAGTTCACAAGTGAAAAGTATGAGTAGAGCAGATACTTAACAAAACTTCCACTCTTGTTGAGAATTTGAACCTAAACACTGCTACGCATCCCAATGGGTCAAACCTAGGCTTAGAATATCGCAAACAAAACATCAAAATACCTAGAGTGCTAGCTATGAGAAAACCACAGGGCACCAGCTTATTCCTAGTGCTGCAGCACGTCAGAAGGGTTGTCCATACACACCAAATGGAGATCAAATATGATTCACAACAGATGTTGCAAAGAATGATAAATGAACTGACTCCTTCCCTAAACTGAACAGTACCTTCTTTGGTGACAACACTGTCCTCTTCTATTGAAACTGAAAGGGGTCGTTTGCCATCTCTTGTGATGTAGTGGCTACAACCAGAACACAAACAACTGAAGACTGTAAAAATAAAATGAAAATATTACTTTAATAGGACAAGCCAACAACCTTTCATCATCATGAGGTCAGGTGCTATAGCTGAAATGAACATAGGACCCATATCACCAGAGGATTTATACAAGAATAACCCTCAATTAATTATTCGTTTCTAACAAATTATTGACTATTTAGCATTAATTATTAATCTGTTGGAGGCAAATGAAAATGGAACAAGGGCACGGAATACAAGCGAAGAAACAATATATGAAGAAGGACAGAGACATCCAATGAAAGACAGAGAGACTGACATTCACACAGACATGTTAACTTATAGATAATAGGATAAGTATTGCAAGTAAGCTGATAGGACAATTCAAGTAGTAATTACAGTGAAGATGACAATAATGAAAAAATTAAATGACTGTGACAATAACAACAATGAAGATACCAATGACAAACATTTAAACGATAATGACAATAACAACTATGGAACCATTATTAACATTCAGATGGCAGAATTGTGCTGAGCAAACAGCGGAACTTACTCTTTGAAGAGAGGGGAAGGTCTGAAAGTGTGCTTATCTGAAAATGAGAAACAGAATTTTAATCAAGAAATAAAGGACTTTAGGACTAAGATAAATAGGATCTTCACAGGACTCTGATAAAAAATATCATTATTCTTCTTTGTTAAACTTTCTTTTGTTTATAATTCACCACAGAATCACAATTTAAAAGTCAAATTCATTTTTTTCAACATATTCCAATTTGCAAATTATAACTAAGCAACTTAATTAAAACCTGCAGTAGGAATGACAAATGGACAGAGTTAAGAATTAAGAAACAGCATCATCGTTATAAATGCTCTCACCCACGAATTCTCGATTGAGCTCAAGGCCCCGGAGAGATCGACTGTGCGGAATGCAAACAAGGCCGCACTTATCCTGAGCCCAGAGGAAGTAACTCAGATATGGCTGCGTCTGCAAAAAAAGAGAACAAATAAACTAACAATTCTGGCATCAATAAACATTGCTATCGTAATCATTCTGATTGTAAACCAGACTTCTAAGTACCACTCGAAAGCCAAGAACAGGGCAACAGCTTATTCATGAAGACTATATTGACTGAGTTTGTGGAGTTGTTCAAAAGGTATCCCAAAGAAGGTCAAGACCAGTTTCCAGAGTAGAGAGGAAAAAAGAGAACAGATGTTGTCTAGGTCAAGAAGAATTGGAATATGGAGGATCAGATTTTGCAATTCAATTCAATTACGTTTCTATTAATCCAAACACAAGTATATATGAGTGAAACACGTACATAGATAATTAGAGCTGTACCGACGATATCACTCATTCAGCGCACGCCGAGCGTTATGGGATGACCGCTCTAACCAATCGGCCACCGTGCTACCTCTCTGCTTTTATTCCCTCCCCACATCAGATATTGTCCTGGCTCCAAACTGCTCAAACAATTAATAGTCTTTCACTGACTTGATTTGATCAACATCCATTCAGCTGTGGAGCCGCTAAATTTAGAACAACCAGCTTGCATGCCAACCCTTGATTAGCTTGAGCAAATAAAACCTGCACCCTTGTCTGTGCGCATGTGAGTGGGCGCGATAATCGTTCCAATACCTTACACAATATCAAAGCCAGACTAAATTTAATAAGACAACGTTAGCAACATTGGTTATAGCGATACTGGCTTATTTCAGATATTCAAATCTCGGGCTAGCAATGGACCTTAAACGGCGTGAAAGCTCTCGCCCGAAAAGCTAACTAAAAAATGAGCAGGGTCGATCCATTATACGGTCGCTATAGAAAAATGAGGGCATCTACATTTAATCGAAACCATAATGGAATCCGTAATGCTAGCGCAATCATTAAAGAAAATTGCAGTTCCATAACAAATTTCAGAACAACCTGAAGAGCCCTGAAAAAATTATTTGTGTCCAACTCGTCAACTTCCAACATCTTGAAGAACAGTAAATCCGCCGGCTGTCTTGTTTACATTACAGCGCTAAAGAGAAATGGAAATTACATTGGCGATCATGTCCACACCCGGCACATGACACTTAACTCATCACTAACGACACATGACAGCGCCACCTAGCGTGTATGAGACCCTCTGCTGAACAGTATTAGACATCAGGTCGTTGTTGGACATCGAGCGACCACAGACTGCACAGAGCAAAAACAGGCCTAATATTTGCTTCAGTTCTAATATCCGTGACTAATTTTGCCTTCATTAGCAGCTGTTTTATCTGGGACTAACGAAAATAATTATGGCTTGTATTATTATTACATAAATTTTTTTAATAGACAGGCACAGATTATGATGCATCCTCCAAAATCGTTGCCAAGTGGGGTAGGCCTACGCATGCCTATGCAGCGCCTCTTTCCAACGCTCGTGAATTGGCTGGTGCCCTTTTGACTTTTAAGTGTCGCTTTAGAAGTTTTTTTAGATATGATTACGATTACCCACCATTATCAACCTCAGGCTTTTCTATCCATCCGTCCCGCAGCCCACCAGGGTCTTAGGCCTATATATCAAGCACGTAAAGGCCTATAGTGCGCCTTAGGGGCCGTTCACTTATTATGTAACGCTCAAGGGGTAGGTGGGTGGGTTCCTGTTTTGTTAGCGTTATATTGTGTAGGGTGTGGGTAAGTTGAAGGTTTTGTTATATAACAAACTTTTTCAGCTTATGATATTTAGCCTGTTTGCCTGCCAATTGAAAATTCCATCTACCACGGACCTTCATTGTTTAATCGAAGTTCACAATACGTTGTGAATCAAAACTAGCACCATTAGCTGCCACCTGGCGAATTGATTTGACGTTCTTACTTATTATTTATAAATCAACTTTTAACAATTCGCTGTTTACAATTTTAACAATTTCATGTGCATAGCCTTAAACGCTCTTAAATTCCATTCTGTGTGATTTATCTTGATTCTGGTTTAAATTTAACTTAATTCACTTGAAATCATTATTTCGGTATTTATTATCAAGATGTTTGATCTCATTTTCTATAATATGTGTAAAAAGTTTATATGTTTGCTTAAATACCCAATTGTAGTTGTAGCATACACTCTGTATACATCATACGCTACTAAATAGGTAGAGCTGTAAAGCGAACCAAGCGATAATTACCTGATTGTGCAATATTAAGCCAATCCATTCTGTGTGATACTGTAATCCTCATTTCTTATACAAAACAGGAGGGAAACTAAAATGGTGTTTTAGATAGGATTTACGTCACTTCCATATATTATCATGCTGTATTAATAGGCATACTTGGTGACAATTGTCGACTACCCAATTAGTTACCGTAATTAATACAAGTGAATTTAGCGCCATTAAAAGTCCGATTCTTAAGATGCAGAGGAACTCTCTACATCTGGTCTAGACATCATTGGCACGAGAGAGTACTCAATTTTAAGATGGCTTTTGTTACTTAGCCAAGTGGGCATATGATGATTTTTTTACTCCAGTTCTTGAAATGGATAAAGGCAATTATGAGTTGAATCACTACTATTAAAGTGCTAACTAACATTGTATTGTTATAAAAGTTTCAAACTGTTCAATACAATTATGTCGATTGTATGTCTTTTAATGTGCATATAGACTGGGGTGGGGTAGGTAGCAGATCTATTTTATAATAAAAGGGTGGGGGGTCACAGCCACTGTTATATAACGTTATTAGGAGTAGGGGTGGGCCAAAAAATGAGATTTTATGCGTTATATAATATGTGAACGGCCCCTTAAGCCAAACATCTATTTTGATATTTTCTCATGACTGAAAAATGACAATTGCACTAAAGCTGTGTTTTTCAAATTTCGAAGCATCGTAGTTAAGATCCACCTCAGACACCAATTAAGATCTACCAGATTTCCAGATTAAGATTTTTGACGTAGCTCCTTTTTGAGAGCATGATAAGGGTGCTTCACAAATAGCCAGATGGTGCTTACAAAAGGGCATCCATTCGGCAATTATCATTATTACTGAATGCTAAGCAATTCGTAGTTCTATGGTAAATCCGCCACATTTGTACTTATCAAAAGAGAAACACCTGTGCTTTGCTTGTTGGCATTTGCGAGCATCGTTAATCGCTGCTTTTTAAAACCGAGTGCCTAGAAAACTTCGTTCAATTGTGTTTCAAAGATCATGATCCCTTAATTTTTATTGTTGCAATCTCCAAAATAATAATAGCCTATTTGTATCTTATTATTCCCAGTGATTCTTATTCAATCAAGACGCAGATAACCTAAAATTGAACAGGAATTAAATTGCCGTTTTATCGCATAAACATTAATTAAAGTAAACCATTTATTGTGCATACGCGTATTTAAAGGCAAAATCGCCGATACTAAGCCACTTAAAAGTTCTACTCCAGACTTGCAGCGCATCTTTGGACTTGCATCGCATCTTCGGGCTTGCTTCATATCGTTAGACTTGCTTCAGGTCATCATCTGTCGCAGAGGTTGACCGAAGCTCTTGTACAACAAAGTTGAAGCAAGCCTAACAGTCTCTTTTGGCTAATATTTACCTGCCACATTACAGTTTTTATCTGCTTACCTATTATAGAATCGGTAACAAATTGATATAGGCCTAGGCTACTACAATCTGGAGTGGGTAACATATGAAGAACAGGTTACAGATATGTCTAAGCTTGAGGCAACTTGGCAAGTGCCGGTGGTTGAGTGACGGTAGGCCTACTGCATGGTGGAGGAATTTAAATAAGCGGCTTCAGAGGGAAGTTTGTTACAAAGTTGAGGTTTGAAGAAATTGAGGTAGGTCTATAGGCTACATGTATAGGTCTACGGTGTGGAATAGACATTGTTGGTTAAACTCATACAAGAAATGAGTTAAATCAAAACTCAACGCATGCACCTCAAAATGAGTTATAACTCAAACTCAATTCATCCTCGGTGAAGAGTTAACTCAAACTCAGTTGTTAAATGAGTTAAATCATCAACTCACACATGTCTCGTACTAGCACGTTCTAATCGAACGTTGTTCAATTGCACGGTTACCACGAAATGGTACCATCAGTTCATTAATACTCATTTACTAGGATATTGCTGTCCTTATTAATGAATAAATCAGGTTATTATTACGGAGTCAAAGTAAAAACCACAGTCCACATGTTTAACATCTCAAACATGACTGGCATAAGCTTGGTTCAACGTAATATGTGCTGAGTGCCGAATATTGAGTTGATTTTATAATTGACAGTTATAACTCAAACTCACAGAAATTATGAATTAAATCAAACTCATAACTCACACTCTTAGAGGTGAGTTAACTCAAACTCATAAATCACAGCAAGTGATCCAGTTAATTCGTGAGTTTAAACTCATCTCAGTTAACTCATGCACAACACTGGGAATAGAGATAGGTTGCAGAAAGAGTGAAATAGGCCAATAAGCAGCTCCTAAAGCTCATATATTGCCTACATTGTTCACCCACTCGATAAAAGTACGTGACTTGGGTGTCGACCTTGACAGCTCTCATTTGTTTACTAAACAAATATCTTCCCCCTTTAATTCCATCTAATTTTCCATCACCGGCGACGTCTTCGAGCTGTCAGACGATCAATCCCCTTCTCCACTTTCTCCTCTAGGGTCCATTGTTTGCTAGAGCATAGCTAGATGAGTAAAATGACTGCAACTCTCTATACTTCCTGGTCTTTCGAAATCTCGTATGTCACCTCTTCAATCGGTGCTAAATGCATGTGGCTGCCCGTCTGATTGCCCGTCTTTCTCGCTTCTCACGTGTCTCTACCTTCAGAACTGAGCACCTATATTTGCTTCCGCTCATGGCTCGCATTCGGTTTAAAGTTCTTTTTCTTACTTCCTGAGCGTTTTGGAGCTGGTTCCACTCATTCCAGGTGACCTCATCTGTCGTCCTATTTTGGCTTCATCTCGTCGTCCTCTTCGTTCTTTAGACAGACATGAAAATAACGACCTCTTGGTACCTCGGACTCCGGCGGTATCTTCTCAAAACCGTTCTTATGCGTCCGTTGTCCCTTTGCTCGGGAACGATCACATCTCGAGTTTTTCTATGATCTATTTCTGCTTATGCCGTAAACTTAAGACTTCTCTTTTCTTGCGGGGCTGTTCGCACTGATTACGACCGTTGTTGGCCTACCTGGAGCCACTATGGAAATAAGGATGATTAGATAGACCTAGTGCATGGATGCTTGTTGAGGATTTAGCTGGGAATAGGCCTATTGACGAGAGTTGTAGGTCAGCTATAGGGCTTTGAAGTGAATGCCCTCCGGGATTTTCAGTCAGTGAGGCTATATTATGAGCATGGAAGTGATATGATATATGATGGTAAAGTGTCCTGGTCGGAGCTTAGGCGACAGAATCTTGGGTGAGCTGTAACCTGTTAAATTTTGGTGATTCAATGTTGAGAGAATTTAATGAATCTGATCTTCGATCTTGGCTTTTGATGTCGGTGGTAATTGTAAAATGTAAATAACACGGTTTTGTAGGAAAGTCGAGACAGACAGACAAGCAAACAGATAGAGTTAGAGATACAATGCCAATTAAAAGATTAGTTGAGCGATGTCAAAACTTTGAACTAGAAGTCTCTTGGTAGATTTTATCGTTGAAGCTTAAGGCCTTATGTAGCAGGAAGCAGAGCATCGAATAGCAATTTTCGAACTGTTCTAATAAAGCATTAGACCAGTCTATATATAGGCCCTATGAATAATTAGGTTAAGCTGAGACATATTTTCTTTTCAGATGTCACCGTGTCTGATCATTAGTCTTCTGTTGGTCACCCAAGGTATGAAATAATGCTACGAAAATGCCATTTAAGTATTAGCCAAATCTGGGATCTCTGTGTCTAAGGGGTATTTCATTTTCTTATCGCAATGGCTATTTATTGTACCAGAGTTTGACGACATCCTATAATAGGCATCACAGGCTGTTGACGTCTTCACAGTTATTTACGTATTAGTTCGAATGTCATATATAGTTTTCATCCATTTTCTTTGCTCTGTCTTTCTTTGTTTTGTCTTTCTTGCTTTTGTCTTTCTTTCTTTTGTCTTTCTTTCTTCTGTTTGTCTTTCTTTCTTTTGTCTTTCTTTCTTCTGTTTGTCTTTCTTTCGTTTGTCTGGTTAATGAATTCCGTTTCTGACACTTGTTCATACGGTAATATTTAACAGATGGATGTTACGTGTAGGGGGCCTATATGCTTTTAATAACATATATGAGTAGGCCTAATTCAATTGTCCATATAAACTATATATCTATATCTGACTCGTTCGTCAAGGGTATAGACCTACGTTTGTGGCAGACTTTGAAAGGTCCATGTGGTGTTATTATTGTACGTCAAAGTTGTATGTTATATCATAGGTATATATAGAGAAATAAGATAACACCAGTCCTGCTACAACTGAAACATTGTGCCACTGTCCGAATATTCTTTTATACTCAGGTTTGGTTGGTTTGTTCGCAACGAGCGAAGTTGTGGAAGCTGTAAATGACATGGACACGCTCATGCGAAAAGCAAGATCATTTTGGTGTAAGCCTCCCGATGTGTGCTCGACTGGTTGCCCGAATGACAAGTATTGTTCGGTCTCGTGTACGTACAAAGTTTCAGCACTAACTTTAATTTAATTTCCACTTCATATACATAAGTTTTTATTTAAACTTAGTTTAAACTACTCGATCAGGATCAAATGAAAACCTCAGGATGGTTAGAAGATTTTCTCGTAACACTCGGGCATTGAGGATCACTAAGAATAAAAATGGGCTTTAATCATTAACCAGCATATTTCGAACTGAAACATAGGCCCACCTGCGACTTAGGCCTACAACATGATCTCTTTTCAGTAAATCCACACCGCAGGCATTGCGTTATAGGAACGACCCAGTGTCATGCATTTTCATTTCTCTCAACAAACAATTATGTGATGTGTTTGGAAGATTGTTCTTCCGATATTATAATCAGAATACAGTCAACGCTCCTTTTTAATAATATTAGAATTTGCTTATTTGCGCAAAACAAGCGTTACTGCCATATTCCACAACAAACATTGTGCAACATGAACCAAGAAATAGGCCTACCAATTCCACAAAATCATATCTTGACTATACCTCTTCCCTTACATCTTTTCTCGCTCAACTTTTTTTAAATACCATCCACTGTAGTCGTCTAAATGTCTGCCAACCTGTGTCTAAGATCTTGACCTGGAACCGATTCTGACCTCAAGTGTCTATCTGTTTGGTTTTGACTGAGCACATTTACCTTCCTGAGCGATGCATAAATCCTTTGATTACATTTACACTTACGGCCATCACAATCAAAAAAATCAAGAAAGACCGAGTCTTGAAAATTGATCATTCTTATTTCTAGTAACTAATCTTACATTATGACCAGATCGATTTCTTTTACAGGCAGGTGTGACACCGTGCAGAAGTAACGACGTATTTGCATCGAACAGCATTAGGAGGTCGGTTGTTTTAACCATGTAACTATAACATAATTCAAGTACAATACATAGAAATGTTAGGGTGTCTAAATAGTATTGGGAGTACAGTTGGTCACGGTGGATGATTGGTTAGAGCGTTCACTTTGTAACTCGTAAGACAAGGGTTCGAACCTCCCCGCTATGGTCGCTGCATAGAGACCTCTAGTAAGACCTTCATTCACAAATGCTCTGCATCACCAATTGATGCTTGACAATCGATTATAACTGATTAAATAAGTTGAATTCAACTCCGTTATCAGGCTATTGCAAAGCAGCTGCGAACTTTCTATTACAAACCAAGGCAATACACCTCAACCTCCCCTGCTGACCTCCATGACTTGACGCAGCGCTCGCGAATGAGCTGGTGCAACAGATCGAAGCAATGCAATGCACCTAAATCTGTGGAGATTAAACCGGTCGTTGATGTCATAATCGTCTCGAATGACTGCTATAGCGCCATCATAACACTGCACTAAGCAAAAACATAATTATGGTCGATTCAATTTAAATCACAGTTACACATTCTGACGATGTAAGACGAGTATTCCTTACGCTGATGTAAAAATAGTTGCTTATTTTTTTATAGCGACCGTTTTAGTATTGCATCGAATCTTCCCATTTTTCAATTAATTTTTCGGGTGAAATTCTTCACCACCGCTGCGCGTTTTAATTGGCATCTTACCATTTAAGGTTCCAGAGTACGTAGGTCTACCGTGCAAGCGAGTGATTTAAATCTCTCAAATAAACTAGCCTTGAGAGGCGAAACGCGATCTGTAATTCTATAATTATACTCTATAATTAACAGAAACGGGTTCTCTTAGGACCTAATAACATTGTGTCACCTCTATAAATTGAGTTAAGAAAGAATATTCTGGTTATTCTCCATAATTATTTAGCCAAAACTGAATTTGATCTTCATTTGCTGGTCACGGTCAAATTGACCCTCAGTAGACCTACTCGTTCTTTCTAAGGTTAATTAGTCGAATGATATAGTTTGTTTTTTTATTTATTTTCAGGTCAGTGTGCTGAATCCGTTTGGCTTGCATCAAGCTCAGCATTCAAGAATATACTTTAAACAGTGTGAACTGTCGTAGGGGCTGCTATTGTCTGGAAATAAACTTTCGCTCATTTAATACAGCGTTGTTGGTTAAAATAATTTCATGGTCTTGCCATAATGTGTATCCAATGTCTGATGTAATGCATCAATGGTGGTGTCTGATGTTACTGATTGGTACTGACACCTACCACGATTATTTGGTCTGATTCCTCTTTCTGCACTGTGATGCTCCCTTGGGTTATGCAGATTCATGCTAAATAGCCAGTGATTAATAAGCATTTCTTCCTTATTCTGTCAACTAATTGCGCTAAAGCTCTTCAAAAATTGAATAAACATTTACTCCACGCGTTTTCTCTGCTATTTGCTTGTTCTCTCGACCTGTTGTCTGCTGCGGTATCCTATCAAAAGGGCGAAAATTAAAAGGGCGCAATCATAATCGCAATCTTCACAGCCCACATATCTCCGTCAGTTGTTCACGATTCACCCACATCGTTCAACCCGTTCCTCTTCCACCCTCACACTACTTCGCCCTCCAGTCACATCATCACTCAAATTTGCAAATCGCTCCATAGCCATTGCTGTCCCGCCTCTTTGGAACAAACTCCCTCCAGCATTAAGACAAATATCCGATCCGTCCTACGAATTCACAAACACCTCACCTCTTGCTATCTCCGCACAGGTTTTTCACTCACAACTCAAAGCATTGCTCTTTCGCAAATCTTATCCTGATTCCTCCTCTTCCTCCTATCTCCCTCGCCGTTTCAATTCCAAACACCATCCACCATTAGCCGTCTACCTGTCTGCCTGCCTGACTCTCTGGACTTGACCCCCTGCCTATCGATTCTGTTTTGATTAAGCGCCTGTGAATAAGCTGGTTCCCGCGACTTCGCTTTTGTGGGCGCTGTAGAAATGCTGAGATTACGATTACGATTACGATAAGGGCGAACGATCAAAAGAGCGTACGATCAAAAGGGCGACAATCGAAAGGGCGCGCGTTTAAAAAGGCGACAATCAAAAAGCCGCACGTTCAAAAGGGTGACAAACAAATAAAGGAACAGAACGAGTGAGTGAACATCTTGTAGTTAATGACAAACAGTGTCAAACAATGATTAAAAAAGCACGATTCAGTGTCATATTATACAAAAGCTCAATGTCACATATGGTTTAAAATCGGCTTATAACATACACTGTAATATTAGAATAAGCACTATCAAAGAATGTCAACGTCAGTTATTGAAAGATGCGATCCCCTATGAAAGCTCGCAACTCCAGGTTGTGAGCAATATCCCGTAAATAGTCCATGTTAGAACGAGAACCATATTCGGCCACGATTTTTTACTTCCTTCCTGCCGGATGATTATGTCCAGCTACAAAGTGCTCCATTTTCAAATAATTTAAGCCCTGCTACTTCTTGAGGGCTTCGATGAATTTACAAATTGTTGGATGGTAAGCACCAAGAAGAAGAGGGCCTTGCATATATACGGGCTTTATTTGCTGTTGTTCCATCTCTGAATTGTTCTTATATTTTATTTAGGGCCTACCTTTATTAGATTATCGCCCATTTGAACGTCCACCCTTTGTTTGTCGCCCTTTTGATCGTGCGCTCTTTGATCGTTCGCCCTTATGATTTTCGCCCTTTTGATAGTAAACCGCCTGCTGCTGCGGTTAACAGATCTTTCTTTTCCTTTGGACTATAATATTTTTTAAATATTGTGCCAGAGTTAATTTTGAACTCGGACTGTTTTCATTAGAGTCTACTTCAGGTTGCCCTTCTACTACTATAAGATTTGATTCTCTAATCAAGAGGTAGATAAGTGTTGTGGGTTATATGTAAAATTTTTCAGAGATCAGTGATCAAGTATCTTAGAGTGCAGAGTTTTGTAATTGCTACCAATCATCTCATTTCAATGCTTCCGCTCTTGATGGTGTTTTGGATCCATCAAGAGCAACAGCCATAGACACATTGACGAAGTAAGAAAGAGGATACTCATGATGGATGGAAAGGTTTGCAGCGACGAGACTCGAATTAGAGACAAGAGAATTCGGCTACACATTTCCTGGCCAGTAGACCCTACTGGATCAGATATGCATGCAGCTGCGAGACAGATTCGACGATGACGCATTGCTGACAGTAATGTCATTGTTTGCTACCAACAACCTCAAAAGAGGATCACGTATAGGGCCTATCACAATCAATGACATCGTGCAACTCATTAGGATATCTGCAGTCTCAATCCCGATGTCGTGGTGATTTTATATATATATATACATATATATATATATAATGTGTGTGAGTGTGTGTGTATGTGTGTGTATGACTTGTGCCAAACATTCTGTACGTTGAAAGCAGTGACTGTAAGCAGCAGATACCAAAAACACACACCACCCCTTGCCACAATCAAAAAATCAAGCTACACTTACTGCAGAGAGACTAATCACAGGAAATGCTGGTGACACTCGTGACGAACAGACAACTGGTGATGAAGAAACCGACGATGGAAACGAATCGACACAGTGGCAGAATCTACATGACTTCATAAAGCCTCTACAGACATGGCCTCAGCCATCTGAATATCATTTTAAAATTTCACCGTTGAACTGAGGCTTAAGCACTCTGCCAGTAACCAGCTGTTCCTTTGAACACTAGGTTAAGCATCGTCAAAAGTTTCTAGCGGTCAACCAGATGCGATGATTGAGTGAATGCACAATGTAGGATTATTTCAGCCAAAAAGACTTTGTCCTCTATAAAGAATTATATCGCTATGTTTACGAGATCGAGGAACCAATTTAAACGACATCTGATCATTTTCTAGAACTCTAGATTTTAGAAACTTACTCAAATTACGTGAGTCACCCAGCATAGCTTAGATATTATGGATCACTTCTGTCATTTTAAAATTTTTATATGTCAAAACTGAATTTTACACTTCGTAACTGTCCTGAGTTCAACCCATTCGGACTAGATATCATCTCCCAACTCTTTTAACGACTAAGACTTCATGATTAACAAAACAGGAACATGCTTTTAATAAATTTATTGAGCATAAAACGTCTTCATCTTTGTTTTATGATCTGTGTTTTAATGTTTTAAGACGACACTACGAACCAAGCAATTGTAGGGGCCTATAGACCAGTGTCAAAACATGGCAATTTGCTAATTGAATTAATGTTTTATTTATGAACTGTAACATACATGTAGGCCTATGCAATAATGTTAACAGAAATTACTAACAGCATTTTAAGTGTCTCTAATTGAAATTCCAATATTCACAATGTATATTGAAAAATGTTATAAGCAGTGCAATAATTCAATTGCGTCATCCCAACTCGAAGTCGGTATTTTATTATTTTATTACATAGTAACTCTTTAGCAGGTTTCACGACAAGAACGCAGGTTTGGGGCAGAAGCTGAATACGCAAGCACTTTTATCATCAATCCAATTTCTATTTGACCAAATACTTTGGGTGAATAATAACATTCTAGCCGTGAACCTTTTGTCCGTAAGCCATTTTTCGACAACTATTTTTGTGATTTACAGCGAAGACAGATTCACTTGCCGTGGTGCAGTTGTCGACAAGGGGGCCAGCGGCGCCGGCAAGTGTTTTGAAAGTGGGGGCCCAAAATCTAAGTTTGTAAAAAAAACGGGCGAAACCCGATATTTTTTGCGTGCCCTCCTCTTTTTTCGAGCGCCCCCCCCCCCAATTTACAAGGCACTGTGTCATCTTTACAGATGAAGTCGTCCCACCCAAAGACAGTTCTCAACTTATCCCCAGATCATTATATAAAACATTTACTATAGCTTGGTGTTAATTCTGAACTTTACTGATCATTGTCACTCGTGCTAATATTTCTGCGTTTTTGTCAGATTGCATTGAAGATCTCTAAATACACGAATATTAGGCCTATACACGTATACCTCTTAGATATGCTATTATTTATCACGATATGCCATTTGCGAGGGTTGAAGAATTTTGTCATCCACAAGAGTATGGAGAGACTAGACATGCATGATAATTAAAAAAATAGCAGGCAAGCAGAAAGTCTGGTGTCAGAGCCAATTTTTATCCGTAATGTGCCAAAGCTCGTCTACATGTATCTGCAATTTCAAAAGACTTTTCTGGAGGATATGTTCTCGGGCTCCGCTAAAAATGAGGTGGGGAGGGGAGTGGAAGCGAAGTTAAGGGGGAGAAGAAATTGCTCCAGTGACTTAGGGGAAGACGCCCCTGCGGTTAAGCGCAAGTGTAGCGAGGAGGTTTCTTATAGCGTGATGAATTTGTCTTCCACCAAGCAAAAGGACACTGTGCGAGATAGACTGCAACCAGAAATTACAATTTTCCGACCGGAAGTGGAAGCATGAGGGTACTCGAGTACAACACGAGTCGGGTACTCGATATCGCTAGTACCTGGGTACCCACGGCATCCCTGTACGTATGCATGTTCCAATGTGTTTGTATCCATGTGTGTATGACTGATAAAGCATTCAAGCAAACAGACTGTACAGACGCCCACTCGACAGGCAGATAATAAAACATCTAAAGTGCGAAGTTGCTTTTCAATCATGACATGCTGCACATTTAAATTTATTGTGCACCACAGTGCGGATACACAGTTGGTTAAAAAAAAGGAATATACTTATTTACTTACATACTTAGATCCGAGAAACTCGTGAACTTTGCTAGAGGTCAATTAAATGACGTCGCTAATGATTGCTGTCTCAGGCCCAGCTGCTTGAAAGAGACAGACCAATGACGTCATTACAAATACACGATCGACATACGCGGACAGCCGCGCGGCATTAAATTCTGAAAATGTGCAAATATCTTTCGAAATTCTTCCTATAACTGCTACGCTAACTGATGTTTCGATCAAATCTTCGTCGAAGGGCATCAGGTAAAACCAAATTATTACAAAATAACGATTTTTTTTTCGAAATTTACGATGTAACGATTTGTAGGATTGGCTGAAATTTTCGAAGGAACGTCTTTTTTCGATCAAACTCATTATTATCTCTGTAGCGCCACAAGTTAAATGTATGGGCCTATAGACCTACTTGAGTTTTATTTGAGTAAGCTTTGAGCACAGTGACTTCTGCATACGCCAAGATACATTTTATAGACAAGGTTTTTATATATCTATTGTAAGTCTCGAGGTCGTACTCGGCACGGTCGGTAATCGGTGACGTGGGATTTCCGGGTTCCCAACCGTGTATAACCCATTGAGTCCTCGTGAGTCTAGAGAGTTTAAACCACCTCCTTCTGAGATTAAGGGTCGGAATCGGTTAGCTTCCTCAAAACTTGGCCACATAGAAGAAGAGCCTAGTCTATCCAGCATTTTATAATCTGGACGCAATCTTCCTTTTAAGCGCTCACTTCTACGCAGACAATCAGGGGCTGTACTCGCTTCCTGAACCAGTGACAAATTCCGTAAATCATGGGATGACGAGTATAAAGGGTGGCTGATGGTATAGGGCACGGCGTCACAGGGTGCGGCAATTGCTGTATCAAAGCAATCAGGGTTCGAAACTCGACTCACGGATCCCCGAGTAGAACCTTCTACTCTTTCCAACCTCTCGCTAAGTTCTGATAGATTAGCCAATTGTTCAGACTGACTTCTAACTAAATCTGCATGACTCTGAGAGATTTGAGCTAGTTTAGTTTCTATCCTGTTCTCTGATTCTAACTGATTCTTTGACATGCTCTCTAGTTTAGTAAACAACCTGTCAAGTGCAGAATCAGGTCTACTGAAAGGTGAATTTATCCTTTCTATCTCAGTAGCCAATCCTACTTGATGCAAAGACTCATGAGACATCATGAAAGAATATGAAGAAGTTTAATTGGAAGCAAGAACAGAAAAGTAGTCAATTCACAGACAAGTATTCCAAATAAAATCACAAGGATCACAATCAATGTCCAAGTCACAATTAAGTCTGAAATAAAAGTGCTTCACATTAAGCATACATCAGTCAACATATATATATTCTCAGTCAGAATAATTCAATCTCCTGACCCTAACCTATGCGATCAGTAATAATGTTCCCCAAATTTCATATCTAGGTGGGCATAATAAAATACAAAATGGATGGCACTTAACCTCAAAATCTGGACTGTCACAATTCAGCAATTCCGGAACGATCAATGAACAAATCCAGTAGAACACACATCCACGGGATGAATCCAATGGCAAAAATGCTTTCTAATTCAATAGATCGCAACTGATGAACTTAGTATACTTTACTACTAAATTCGATTCTAAAACGCTAATGTCATGGTTTTCACGGGCTCAACTTATCCTAAATTCTCTGTATATAGGCATACAGCACTATCACAGACGACGACTCTCGGGTAACTAGCAATGGGTTCGATGGTGCTCTTCCTTACATAGGAACTAGCTTCTACATCATTTCGCGCCGCGGGGGGAAAGCTGTCAAAACCCCTCCCTTGGCATACCAAATGGCCTCCGATATGCCTTGTCGGAGATCAACGCTCAGAGCGATTTATCAGCCTTTTGAAGACAGGCAATCGTCCGATAAGCACATCCTGGCTTCAGCTCCATCAAACCGGACCACCTATGTAGTATCTAATGCATCATCGTGACCTTGACCTTAATTAACGATACACTACCCTTAAATGACAATCAGTAATGTAACACCTGTAAAATAACTCTTTTGTAAGCACTTATAGGGACTTACACTATCAGATTTTCAAATTTAATTTCATAGTTAAGTTCACTTGAGTTTGATAAAAGTATTTCTATATTTTCAAATTTAAGTTAATTTATTTAATTTCTTATAATTATTGTTTATATCAAATAAATTCTTTATTTCAGTGTATGGCATAGGCTAATTAAGTTATCGAGATTCGGTGACTTCTAAGCGCAACAATTATATCTCTTATATTATAATATTTTTTTTTTATACTTCTAATGGACCCACGAGGAGGACGCAAGAATCTCGGCCGCAAGAGGTGAATCTTCAATTATGCTAGTGATTCAGATGGGCCTATCAGCTAGGCTTACTGAAAGGTCTTCAAATAGTTTGCAGTCCGTTTACACTCAACAACTTATGCTATATCAACGGTTAGTCGGTTACCAACCTTCTTTTTGTTGTAGACCTACCACAAAAAAAAAACTTTTTTTGCGTATCCCAATATAAAAAACTTTTTGGGAGCATTTTTTGCTAATTTATTTAGAGTAGATTATTAGAATAAGAATATTGCTTGTAAATTATAATATTATTATTGAATTCTGCTAAATTATTTTATAAATCTATATAAAATATTTGACA
Organism: Bimastos eiseni; assembly: GCA_959347315.1. NCBI lineage: Eukaryota > Metazoa > Annelida > Clitellata > Crassiclitellata > Lumbricidae > Bimastos > Bimastos eiseni. Next base: position 3,010,176 of record OY365806.1, read on the forward strand.
AAGCTGCATGCGACATCATTTTGTGACAAAGAAATAATAGATTATCATAGAATGAAACAATAGCAAGAAAATTATTTAACAATATTTAGTATAGGCTATTACTCTTGTAACGGAACGGGGCCTATTCGACAGTGACCAGGATGACGACTTGCAGCCCCGTCCGATATGGGGGTAGTTTCGTGTTGCAGTCCGCTGAGTAAGGCTTCAGTGGTTTGCTGAAGACTAACCATTTAAGGTTTAAATAGCTCCTTTCTGGATGACGCTTGGAATAAGACACGCTTGTTCGATAATCTTCTTTTAATGTACAACGGAAAACAATACTTCTGTAGCGCCGATTCGGAAACAGTCCGTTTCTCACTCCCTCAATACGCCCTACGTCGATAACTAACGAGTAATTGCAACGCTACGTCAATGGCTGACGGCGACTACTATGCTACGTCAATGGCTGACGGCGACTGTCGCAAAACTACGACGACTATATCCACGACGACTATTCGTGCTTCCTAGGAGCCGAGACTGCAAGGCCGAAGCCGAATCTACAAGGCTCCCCGATGACAATCTCCAGACGACGACGACGACGATTCCCAGGCGACTCTCTCTGATGACGACTCTCTCGATCATACAGGCGAACTCCTTTTATACTAATTTGCTGTAGATAGTAGATGATACACAGTAGATAGGAGACAGTAGACAGTAGAGACTACACAGTGGATAGTAGATAATACACCGCAGATTGGATACAGTAGATAGTAGATATCTACAGTAGATAGGATACAGTAGATAGTAGATATCTACAGTAGATAGTAGATATCTACAGTAGATAGTAGATGGATTACAGTAGATAGTAGATAGGCATATACAGCAGGTAGATACCACAGTAGAAAGAACACAGTAGACAGGTGGACACAACAGGCAGACACTACAGCAGGCCGACACCAGGTAGGCGTACCTCTGAACCGTTACACTCTTATAGTATAACTAAAATATGCACAAATATGGCATTTCAAAACATGCAATTATTATCTGTTTCTGACAAATATATTTCAAATATCAATTTTTTTCTAGTATAGACCTACTCCTTAATTGGCAACAGCTTGCTTACCCCTAGGAATACGCGTTCCACCGGTTGAAGGCGACTGACTTAGGCCTATATTATAAGTTAAAGAATAACTGCATGTCTACTTTAATACCTTAATAATACTAGGCCTATAAAAGCAAATCCATAGGATATGTTAATCTATAACAAGCTGACTTGCTCTAGAGTCTAGACCGAATGTGATATACTAATTAATGCTGGTGTCCAGTTTCTATAGCATTCGGATGGGTAAACCCAGACAACGCTAGAAAACAGTGCAGACACCTCCACTGGCTTGCACTCTTGCAGTGCCCGTCCCTATCCTGGATAAAGGAGGAGGGAGACGCGAATGATCTATGTTATCACACAGTGTAATTAAACTGAAACTGCTACTAGCAAACAGTCCATACATGTAAGTCTGAGATATCTGACGTGCAGGCCTAGGAGTACATAATTTTACTTACAATGTTTTATCGACTTTAAGAAACTCAGTTAAAGCCTTGTGTTAATTATACAACATCAACGTATTGATAAATTACACAGGTCGCAGAACTCCGGCAGTTTTGGCACCGTCCATCCTTGCCTCATGTCAGCTCTGTCAGCTCTTGCACCGTCAATCCCTGACAGGTTCATTTCTTCTGACCGTCAGTATACTTTTCATAGGCTCAGACTAAGGCTCTAGATCTATAGCTGTCCGGACTTTTTATCTGTTTTTGGATCTTTCATTTCTGGCGAGGCTGCCAGGACTGGAAGCTCCGTAAGACAAGGCACCGCCGCCACTGACACCGCAAATCTGTTATCTGACATATGTGGCTCTAGCTGTTGCTCTCGAATTGTATTCGAAGGCAACAGCTAGTCCGTCCGCATGTCAGCTCTGTCAGCTCTGGCACCGTCAATCCCTGACAGGTTCATTTCTTGTGACCGTCAGTATACTTTTCATAGGCTTTCTGCCACGACTTTTAATCTGTTTTTGGATCTTTCAATTCTGGCGAGGCTGCCAGGACTGAAAGCTCCGTAAGACATGGCACCGCCGCCACTGACACAGCTACTCTGATATGGAGGGCTAACTGTTGCCCTGGAATTCCTTCAGGCAGCAATTCTTCCTTCGAAACCTGTGATGCAATGAAGCTTTGACAGAATGACGCTCGCTACTCGATGGATCACAATTCCGGACAGAAGCGACTAAAGACGATCAAGTTGACTGATGGATGCATGCAGCTATAGGTGAGAATGAGTTTTTTGAAGGTTTGGGACGAATCCAAGAGATTGGTTGCCGATGAATTTTCAGGCTATTTAGAAAATGCTAAAGTCAATATTATAGATAATAGACCACGCATGCCTTAGGTCTAGCTGCCATTAATTGCTTCCATCCTAGATCTTCTTTCTATGTCTCTGTCTTCTTTTCTCTATTTATCCTAATATCCTTGAATCTACACTGTTGTAACATTATAAGACTATCACTTTCAACCTGCGTGTCCAATGTATTCTGGCTTTCAGATTTTCGGTCTGTTGGAACTATGCTGGATCCTCAATTGGATAATGAATTTTGCTGGTGAGTTTACTTGATGTGACCATGAATTGATGTTGATACCGGCGCTAGATAATCCATTGGGTTAGATTCGGTTAGGCCTAACGACTTAATATTTTTATACTGTCTTTCTCGTATTTCGGTGTAATCTGTCCAGCTCCCAATTTTGCTTTAGATCTCTTAATTTCTCTTTTCTTTTATCTCTTTGACTCTGTCTTTTTTTTAGTTTTCTGTCATATTGCTCCCTTGCTTTGGGTCGTTGTTGGCGATTGCTGTGAATGTATGCCTATGTTTAAGGACCGTGCATCTTTCTTTGTTTCTGTTGATTGTCTCCACACATCAACAAATCAATTAATTACACTATTTTAGATACATCAAGGAAAGAATGACCAACCGTATGCAAATCTGCTGCCAAGTCTGTTAGGATAAGTGCTTTGTGGCCTGTCGCCACATATTGGCCACGTGTGACTGATATCTAACAAATTTGGACTTATCGACGGAAGAACACCTGCGCCTTGTAATTTCTCATTTTACATACATATAACGTCAATTCCTTTCATAGACCGAATGCTTAGAAAACTCCGCTCAATCGTCTGTCAAAGAGAATTTCTAAACGCAATCCCCAGAATAGTTGAAGTCCTAATGTTCCATTTATTTGATTCAATAGAGCCGGAAGTGCCTCTTTGTAAGTCTTCTTGAAGTTGAGGGTGCGCTATAACTATAAATTTCCTAATGAATGAATGAATGGATGAATGAATGATTACAAGAATGAATATATGAATGAATGAGTACGGGTATAAGGCTGCCGGCAAGGATTAAAGTGGAACAGGAAATTTGCCGTTTTATCTCACAACATTATACTACAGCAAACCATTGTGCGGCCGAATATTTAAAGACAGAAATCGGCGATGCTAAGTCACAGTTTCTGCTCAAGACTTGCATCTTCAGATCTTCCGACTTGCGTACGCCCAGTAGTACGGCCACTGACTTAACCTCTACTGCCGCAGAGGTAAGCTACTGTACAACCAAGACAAAGAAGCCCAACCGTCTGCTTTGGCTAAATATTCGACGGTTGCAGTTAGGGTTCTGTTTGCATAAATTGCAAATTGACATATATCACCACATCAGATACACTCATTGGAAGCGTTTGCAACATAACGCAAAGAATCTACGATCAAGGAGAATGTACTGCAAGAGACATCTACATATATAGACCTAAGATTGCATGTTACAGATTGTTAGGTAACTTCAACTGAAGTTGGGCAGGTGGAACAACTATGTCACCTTACTTGGTAGATCCATCCGTAATAAAAAAGGTTATCGCATTTGTAATCGTGTACTCCAAATTGTCTGAAGTGCTACTCTATATGTGAACGCAACGCGGAGAAGATCCAGATTAGTTAGACGCACTGCGTCTCACAGTTGCCCTCTGGGACTAGGACAATTGCCCAGGAATTTCGTGGGTACTTATATATTTTCGAGATTAACATTGCAAGTCAGACTAGTTAGCATTATTATTTAACCCTATGTTAAAGCCCCATGTCCGATATTAGCCCCACAAGAACGTCTGTACTTTGATAATTTGCTCTCTAGTATCGTCAGTCGCTTTTAGAAACCAGCGCTTATAAAACTACGTTCAATCATCTGAATAAGAAGATTTCTGTAGAATTGAAGTCTTAATGTTCCGCTTATCTTAATTCAATAGAGCCGGGAATAGTCGGTCCCCTTGAAGCAGAGGGATCAGTATAGGCCTAATTATAAATCCCCGACTGAATGAATGAACGAAGGAATACGGTTACTATATAGACACAGACGAAAGTTGAACAGGAAATTGCCGTTTTTCGAGTATTTATGGAGAGAAATCGCCGATGCTAAGCCACTGAGAGTTTCTGCTACAGACTTGCATCAAATCTTCAGACTTGCACATGTGCATTAGTCCTGCCACTGACTTAGGGCCTACCTCCTCTGTCGCAGAGGTAAGCGACTGTACAACGATGCTGAAGAAGCCAAACAGTATATTTCGACAAAAATATTCCTCGGTCAAAAAACATAGTTTGTCTGCTTACCTTTGAGGCAAAATTAATTACAGCTCGACATAGCGCCACCTCAAAGACACTCATTAGAAGCGCTCGCGATTAAAAGCAATGATAAAAGAGAATGACCTAAACGCGCTTACGGAAAGAGACATATATTGCAAGAATCATTGAAAGGTTAATCTTCCGCACGCGATGAGATCCGTGGCATACATTTAGGCCCCTATGTAACTTGAGACTAATATTTCAACCTGCCTTTCATCAATATTTTACAACCTCTGGTTTCCATGAAGTCTACATGCCATGTGTCTTTCTCTTTGAGAACTGGCATGGTACCTAGCCCCCTAAAGATAACTAAAGTGACACCTATTTTTAAACAAGGAAATAAAGATGTTGTGCGCCTCTATTATTTTTTCAAGATTAAGACACCTTAGTATTTTACAGAGGAGCACTCTCCCGTCTCTCCGCATGATCAATGGTAGCCACTTCCTAGCTTCATCTCTACCCATCTACAAAGTACTTAGTATTTTGACTATTGAGCAAATAACCACTTACCACAGTCTTGAATTCATGTATAAATATACTCACAGTCGGCTACCCGTTGTGTTCAATAACTACTTTTCCTCCCTTTCTGTCATAAACCCATACAGTCTACGATCCTCCGCCAACTACAGACCTGTGTTTTCCAGAACAAATACACGAATCTTTTAAATTAGATACTTCGGCTTTAAGGCTTGGAACAACCTACCAAAGGAGATACGTTCCTTGAAAAATCTCGCTTCTTTTGAAAAAGATTGCGCGATTTCAATCCAGGTAATGTGTGCACTTATATAAAAACTGATTGTCCTTATGCACGTAGCTAACTAGTTAAGAATTGTCGTTTATTCATGTTTCCAATTCATATCAGCTGCCATAATTACTATTTGCATAAGGGTGATCCGACTACGGGACTTATGTCCTATCTGGGTTTTCTTCCGTATAGGCTCCTTTTTCTTAAAAAAAACTATATTTGAATTATACTTGTAGTACTTGTTGGGATCAATAAAAAAAACAGTTGTTATGTTATGTTATGTTCAAATATTGAGTTTCTAGTTCAATTGCAATTGAAGCGATACATAAGATCGATGCCTTAGCGTTAGACCACAGGCCTAGCTATGTCGATACGTTTACTCGTCGTAATCAGTTTGTTCTTTGCAACAATCAACCATAGTCGACCGTAATCGGTATCGATGACAATTATTCGGCGATGATTCAAATAATACATTCCTTAGCTAAGAAATCAATTCGCCACTCATCAGATGGAAGATAAATTCCGCAATGCCATTAAATGGCTAGTTAACCTATTTAGTCACGTCCTGGTTGACCAGTGAAAAATGATGTGATAGAGTTACATGTATTTATATTTGTGTACAATTATTGTTACAAGCAGAAAAAAGAGCAAAAATTTAAAATGCCAATTATAATAATTGAATATTAATCCCGGCATCGGTTGTTTAAATGTAGCATTAGAGTAGAGCCTATGTATTCGATGCTGAGACATGTTTAAATGTAGCATTAGAGTAAGCATATGTATTCGATGCTGAGAAATGTTTTTTTCAGATGTCAGCGTGTTTGGTCATTACTCTGCTGTTGGTCGCTCAAGGTATGAAATGTTACGAAGATATCATTTAGGTATCTTAAAGAAATCTGTGTTCTATCCAACACGTATCTCATTTTTTATTTCCGCATGGCTATCATATGTCAATACATTTTAGAACACAATGCAATATAATATAGCCTAATTGTAATATAATATAGGCCGAATTATAATAGCACGCAGGCCTAATTGTAATATAATAATAGGCCTAATTATAATAGAATATAGGCCTAATTATAATGTAATAAAGGCTTTATTATAATATAATATAGCCTAATTATAATACAATATAGGCCTAATGGTGAAATACATATCATAAGAGTTTATTCAACTGTTCTGGTTAATGAAAAAGAAGTTTTTGTAACCAGCCAAATAGGATCTTATAAAAATGTGTAATTTTCATTGAAGTTGGCCAGGTTTTCCTTCGACGGAACATTAGATATTTCTGCTTCACCAAGCCGTAAATATGACGCAACTCGGTGACATGGTGATTGAACTCTGTGAACGTATGAATGACTATTATGTGTATAATGTATATATATATATATATATATATATAAACTATAGATCTCTGACTCGCTCATCAAGGAAACGTTTTACCACACCTTGAAGAGTCCGTTTTCTTGTAATATGTAATATATGTAATATGTAATGGAACACTTATAGCGCCACTCGATTCAGAGGCGTTCACGATTCAACACAAATCTAAGAAGAAAGGAAAGTCATCAAGCGTTTACGGAAGGCAGCAGAGATAGAGAGAGAGCAGCTCCTTCAGAAGAGGAAAGAGCCCAAGGGTAGGCTGTTCCAGCTGATGGGACCCACGTAGGCATAGCTCCTGGATTGGGCCTAGGCAGAGCGTATGCGGGGACCACCAGAAGTCCGCGGGCAGAGGAACGAAGGGAAACTCGGTGCGGAATAGAGGAGACCCTAGTGCATAGAGCCAGAAGGTTGGCGGGAGCAGACCCAAGGAGACATATACAGTACATTTAACATAATATGCCCACATGAGGCATTATTACGTCATGCAGTGTTATTTTCGATGATGAATTCAATATTATATAACTTAATACAAATCCTGTTAAAATAATGCAAGTCAGGCTTTCATTGAAATATTGTGCCATTGTCTGAATTTTCGTACTTCACTTAGGTTTGGTTGGTTTGTTCGCAACGAGCGAAGTTGCTGATACGGCAAACGATATGTTCATAAGAAAAGCAAGACAATCCTGGTGCAATCCACCTAACATGTGTGACAGTGACTGTTCGATCGACTTGTTTTGTTGGATGCGGTGTAAGAACACACATTTATTTAATTTTCACATTAAGATGTTCATAAGTTGTTATTATCCAGTGTCCACTACTCAGGGTCAATAGAGAATCTTAAGATTGTCAGAAGAGGATCTCGTAGAACAGAATAGGCATTATCGGCCTGCTTGGAAAATATTTATGTACTTAACGACTTATAGCATAATGATCTCTCTTCAAACCGTAAATCCAAAACGAATGCATCGAGTTCATGAGATAAATTCCTTGCGACCTACTGTAACAGTCATGCTTCGTTTTTATTACTCCAACTAATTTGCGGTGTTTTTTGAAGATTCTCATCAGACGATCTGCATACATTCAACGCTCCTTTGTTATTGGAAATTGCTTAATGCACAAAAGAAACGTTACGGCCATATACATCGACAAATACTGTACAACATGAAGCAAGAGATATCTATTCACAAATAATGTCTTGATTACCATACCTCTACCCTTACACCTTTTAAATACCATACACTGCAGTCGTCTAATTGTCTGCCTACCTGAGCTTTGGATATTGAAATGGAACCGATTTGGACTCTAAGTGCTCATCGATTGCGTCTTGACTGAGCGCCTTAGCTCTACTGAGAGATGCAGGAATTCTGAGATGACAATTGCACTTACGACAATCAACATAATAATAATAATAATAATAATAATAATAATAATAATAATAATAATAATAATAATAATAATCATCATCATCATCATCATCATCATCATCACGAAAGAACGAGACATTATTAAGTGTGAGAGCCATTGAGATTGATAATTGCTCTTTCTAGTATCTTCGTTTATTTTACAAACTGACACACCGCAGTAAGTTCCATGATGCGGTCGCTTGATGTCTGTCTCGATTTCTTTTGCAGGCGCTTGTTTCTTGTATCGGCGGCGATGAATAGAATCAACGATGTGTTATATCGGACATCCTTCGATTGGCTGCAAATGGTAGCAAAAGGTAAATACAATGCATAGAAATGTTAAGGTGTTTAGTGTAAGTTTAAGAAAGTGCAGGGGCGCGTGCCCCTGCCAGACATATGGTGTTGGCGACACTGCTTTATACATCAAGTAAAAGAGATAGTTAGGCTCTAAACCGTGCTGATGCTTGGCAACCCATGCAGTACAAAGCCGTATATTTCATTCGGGACAAAACCGGAAGCCGGGTGTGTATCGTTAGTTCGTTACACGTGAAAGTGAAGATATGAGAGTAGGTGTCATTATAAATGTGTCCGAAATGTTGCGTATAGGCCTACTATACAAATCATTATTGTGACTATGTATCAGGTGTCGATTCTGGGAGGTGGAGCAATCAGCAGCAGATTGCTTGCCATTATGTGGATTCAGTGTCTGATTAATGATGAATGTCCTTGTGCGATTAATTATTGCTAATATCTGCCTTAGTTCTTTTTTTCGATTTCTCTTTCTGAACTTTGATGCCTGTTTGGGTAAGGCAATAATTACAGATTGATTAAAATTCCCTTATTATTCATTCTGTCAATTAATCTAGCCAAAAGTCATAAAAAATATTAACTGAACATATTTTGCCCCACGCGATATTTCTACCATTTAGCGTACTTGCTGATTGTTTGTTAGTCTGTTTCTTCACCCCACCGGTGTTGGGCGGCGGCGCCGGCCACCCTTCCTATCTATTTTCTTATGGGCTATTATTGAATTTTTTCCCCGGATCAATTTTGAATTTCGTTAGACATCAAATATCAAACTTTTGTAATAACTACCGATCATCTCATTTCGATGTTCCCGCTGTTGATGTCAATTCCTGGTTTTGTCCTAATTGTTTATAGGCCTACCCATGAAATTTCAATTTAATCACATGGGTCTATTGGATGATACAGAATTTGAAACACGTATCCATGGGAATGAAACTACTATTCACTCCCTGGCCCACCTAAGAGATGGGGCCTTGCCTCGGCGTGCGTCGTAACGGAATACTTATGTAGCACCAATCTCACAGATAGGAACAAAAACCTGTGATAGTGTCCACTGGGACATCAATATCATCCAAACCATTCCACAAATCTACAACTCTTCCACTGAAGAATTTCTGCCATTCTACAACTCGTCATTCTTTCTAAGCGCGTAGAAGCAGCATCGAGAGAACTCTTCCACACTCACCTGTCAACTAGATAGGTCTAATATTGAGAACCATTGTGCGATCAGCAATCCATCCAAGGATGTAATCTCGAGACCGCGGTCTTGGTCTCGAGACGGTCTCGAGACCGGAAAACTGCGTTTTTGGTTTAGGTCTCTAATACATCGGTCTTAGTCTTGGTCTTGGTCTTGGTCTCGATTGCGTCGGTCTTGGTCTTAAAGAAACGATCTTGGGATTGGTCTCTGTCTTAGGTCAGCGTTCTTGGTCATTTGCCGTATCAGAACAATTTCTTTGATAATTGTCGGTTATTTTTGATTATATGAGACACCGGATGTTTAGGCCCTGCGCGCTTGTCATTGATTTACGACGTGCTGACCATCTATATATACAAGTAACCATGGGAAAAAATGTGCATTTGCAACGGAACCAGCCATTTCAAAATTTGCTTTCATAAATTTCAAGGTTTTGGAACTATCTAATTATTATGTGGTCGGCCACGGACAGCCACTGTTAACCTACGATTCCGAGTACAAGTAGGCCTACAGCCCTACATCATTCAAACGGAACGCTTATCTACTTGTTCAGATGTCTTATTTATAACCTATCGTATACTTAAGTAATTTATAGTGTGATATTCTTTTGTGGGTTCAGCCTAGGGCTGAACCCACAAAAGTTCAGACTGGCCGGTAAAACTGTTTCTGAACCATTATTAAGATTAGTATTCTTCAGCAATAAAATTAATGTTTTAAGCGTGGTATTCCGCTTTAGCGTCTTAATTAATTAAATTGTTTGTAAAAAAGAGAGCATCGCTCTCGGTCTCGGACCCTCGGTCTTGGTCTCGGACCACCCGGTCTTGGTCTTGGTCTCGAGGTTTTGGTCTCGGGCCCAACACTGAATCCATCTGTGTGCTACGAAATGTCAGTGAGAGATTTAAAAATGTAAACATATCTACGACCTAACCTTTGCATAAACTGCAAAAATCTAAACTGTCCAATGCCCCCCATTGCTCCCAATCAATCGTGGATGACCTTTGCCCCTTGAAATTATTTTAATTTCAAACCTAAACGTCACGCATCTTTGATTAAAAATTCAACATTAGCAAATAAAGCAAAACTACATGATGATCAGAGGTGGACTGGGCCGCGTGTTGCGATATTAAATAAGCACTACTAAACCAAAACGGAGGGAAATATTCTTCATACTAACAGCAGCCTTACAGCCAGTGGCTGGCTATCGGATGAAATGTCCACGACTATTTTAGTCTGTTTTAGTATCTAAGCAGTAACATTGATTTATAACGTGAAATACATTCTTTATATTTTATACCTACTTAAAAATTGTATTTACGCTTTATCATTATTGTTATTAATCTTTTAATTTGTAAAGTGACCCGTGACTTTGGAGGCCTCAGGCTTGGATGGATGACAACAAGATGACAACAACAGTGACAGTCATCATTCAGTATTGTCAGCAAACTTCATTGCCATCTTACATTTAGAAACTGGGTTAATTGACAACAGGAAAAAAGTAATATAGGACCGCTTTTATTTCATTTCCCGGGCCGCTCGACCACCCCAATCCACTGCTGCTGCTGATGATGATATATATATTTTTTTATATTTATATATATATATATAGAGAGAGAGAGAGGTTAATTCATTGATTTAATAAATACAGTAAACGACCTGCAACATAGGGGCCTACAATACATGTGCAATGTACTTGCGGGTCCGCAGAACAGGCTTAATTAATTCATTGCGAAGATTTATAAAGGCTACTACTCAGAAGCGCTCCCGACCCAGGCACGGCTAAAAAGAACAGTTTTAAGGCGAGTATAAAAGGAGTCTGAGTAGATCCTTGGCGACAACCACATCGGTTAATAATGGTGAACACACTGGGGCGCAGAGCTGACGAACTGAGTTCGAGACTCGTATCCCCCGTAAGGTTGACTAGTCGTTCTTTCGTTAGGCGGCGGCGTTTGGTAAAATGAGATGCATAACGAAATAGGAGCCCAGCATGGCTGTCGACAGCCAAATTCGACTCTTGTAGTAAGTAATCACTTGTCATCGTTCGTTCACACTGTGCTTGTAATCATACTGCATTTGTCAGTTTGAAATTAAGCGATTGTTTTATTTACTCTTCTTAGCAACGTATAAAATTGATTCTAACGGTTAAAGCACCCGACAAACTCATGTCTTCCATAAATTCTTATGTTGCTGTCATCTCAGACCAAATCCTTACTAAGTCATTGCTTAAAAACTAAGAAATTATTATGCGGCTATCGCTCTAGAATAAGTGGATGATATATACGACCATCATTATTATTCCCATATCTATATGGCGGTCTTTGGTGATTCCGGAACACCCTGGGCGGAAGTCGAGTTCGTTGTCCCACATTGCCTAATCCACGACAACATCGTCTTGTAAAAGTTGTATCTATATAGTTCATGCAGAGGGGATTCAATCCTTCCTTGTTTGCTAAATATTATCTGGTCACCATGGCTACCTCCATGCGGACGTCGTTCAAAACGGCCCGCTCTTTATTCCGGTAAAGCATCGTAAACGTTTTCATCGGTGTCAAGGTCTTGGTAACGTACAGGTCCTTGAATCAAATGAGATGCATGCTGCATATGATAGCGTATTGAATCGGAGAGACGATCCTTCATCTCACCTGTGATGTTACGTAAGATGCTTTTCCTGGACCCATCTTCTTCATTCTGCATAGGCCTAGGCCTCCGCTCAGTTTACTCATCTAACCATCCTCAGTTAACCATAACCTATACGAGTACAACGCCCAATCAATCATTTATTTCTCTCCAAGAGGCTTCTCCAACGCCACAGATCATCTCTTTCTCCTGAATGACATCCAATCTCCTATACCTGACCCTCTAAGACTGATTCCTACTTCCAGACTTCCGTGATCCTTAAAAATGAATAGCAATGACTATCAGCATGATGACAAATACGGAAACTGTGGCTTTTTAATGTGGCTTTGCAGGAAGGACAGCAGACCATATAAATGTGTTGGGCCGTACCATCACTGGAGAGCATAATCAACATGCCTTCAGGCGTACATACTCACTTTAGAAAACTCGTACCAGAACCAATGCAATGGCTCATCGCAATATATAAACACAGCAGCCTCATATTATCATGTTGATATATTAGTCTCTGATCCGGTTGTACAGAGTCTCGTCCAACGGGTGATTTCTTAATGGCACCAAGCCGTCTAGACGCGGTGCTTGGCTGCAGCCGGCATTACCGGGTTTTAGGACAACCCAGTTTCACCAAAGCAGTTTCTACGGAAGCCCAAGACGGATGTTCGACGTTTGAATGTGTATACATGCTAAGCATTGATGAGGGATTGTAGGTGAGAGTAGCCTATGCATGCATAACACTGCCTTGTTTTGTCTACGCCCTTTTCTCCATATTAGTAATAATAAACCAAATAAAGTCATATAAAGTCAAATAAACCGAATTTGAGACCGGCCACCTGACCTTTGATATTATTATTATTATCATCTACTAGAACCTTAAAGTTAGTCTGCTATAAACTGTTATCACTCAGAACCTCATTCAAACATGGAATAGCGATCTACAGCATATAGGCTAAAAATAGCCAGATCGGCATAGGTTTTGACTTCGAGAGCTGTCACCTCCGGATGAGCAGTCCAACCACTGGATGAAGGTAGTGTTGGGCATGAGACCAAAACATCGAGACCGAGACCAAGACCGAGAGGTTCACAACCAAGTCTAAGACCGGGTGGTCCAAGACCAAGACCACGGTCTCGAGACCACATCCCTGGATGAAGGTCCTGGCAACGTACTGGTCCTTGGATCACATAAGTTGCATGCTACAGAGAGGATAGCGTTTTGCATCGGAGAGACGATCGAGAGATGAAGACGTTTCGTTAATGGAACGGTGCTTTGCACATATAGCTGCTGCACGATTGTAGCGATTTGGGAAGTTCGAGTTTACCATTAAGAGTACGGAGAGAGGTGGAATTTTATTTTCAAAGTGCTTTTCCCATGTAAAAGGAAAACCCTGTGCAAAAGCTGAGCGCCGTTGGTGACCTTGTGGGACACAGGTATCTACGCGCATGCAAAGTCTGCAAAAAATGGTCGAGTGAGCTTCTGCTCAGCAATAGGACACCAATTTAGACGGTAAAGTAAGTAGTCTTTAAAGTGTGGACCATTCCTTTCGCAGTTTCCACTAAATGAACGAAATCACATTGTGGTCAACAGGCTTACACGAGCTTCCGTAGTTAGTAGTCTATCTCGCAACAACACGATATACCGCAAGTCTTTATATCTTGTGTGCAAACAATTATATAGGTCTAATATGCCATAGTATATATATATGTATATATATATATTAATATATATATATACGTTTGTGTATTTGGGTTATAACACGTATATACATATATGCTTGTAATATTATGCAAATATACTTGTGCCATTATATAGGTCTCTCGATGTCCTCGCATAGGCTGACCTACTTTATTCTAGGCGATGTTTAAACAAAGGCCAAACCAGTCTAACGCATAACATGTAAACAGATGGACGATACCGAACCGTTAACTGAATTCCGCGGAATCCAGGATAGGTAAACTACGCCATTGTGAATCTTGCCATGCACCATGAGTCCGGAAACAATGGGTTCATAGTACTTTCATTAGGACCATCGAACTTCTCTTTGGACAACCCCTATGATTCGACGCAGCGCTCGTGAATAAGCTGCGCTTGTCTTTCGAGTGACGCTTCAACACGTTGGAGAGTACGATAGCACATCAGTGGCTATCAGTAATACCACCACTGCTCGTAGTCTGGCAGTGCCAGTCCTAAGCCAGAATAGAGCAGAAAGGTTACGCTATATAAAATTTATAATCGTATTCCCCAGACATCTAAAGCGCCAGTCGAGAGCCATGTGCAGCGCACCAGCTTATTCACGAGGATTGTCCGAAGGGTAGACAGAAGGGCGGGGTATACCTGGGCGGGTGGCGTTTAGGCGCGAATGGAAAGGTGGATGAGTAGGTGAATCGGGGTAAGACATATTGAAGAGGTGAGATTTTAGATTTTAGTGGAATGCTCGAAGGGTGATGGATAGAATAGCCTGGGGCAGATGATAGTGGATCTGCATCGATGGTGGAGGAAACGAGTTAGTCCTGAATTCAGGAAGCAGATCGTACGTGGCGCAGTTTGGAATATGGCTCGGTGTAGAAAAAGACTGAGACAGGATGATGAGCGGGTAGAGTGGGTTGGCTGGACGATATTCGCGAAGATTTTTGGACTGGGAGTATTGCGAGGAATTCTAACGAAGTCGCTATTTCACACCCATGTATCACGGTTGGTGTAACTTAAAATGTCATTAAATCTCGGGAATGTCTCAGCGCCACAGAATAAAAGATGCGTGAATGAGACGAGGTCAATCACCTCAGCTGGTCTACAACAAGTCTTAGATAGGTTCGCAAGAGCCACGTTGTTGAGAAACAATTTCCGCGCCAAGTCAGATCCTGATCGAGGGGCA
This sequence comes from Bimastos eiseni, assembly GCA_959347315.1. Taxonomy (NCBI): domain Eukaryota; kingdom Metazoa; phylum Annelida; class Clitellata; order Crassiclitellata; family Lumbricidae; genus Bimastos; species Bimastos eiseni. The sequence continues at coordinate 3,025,390 of OY365806.1, forward strand.
TAACCAGAGATAGATCACAATGATGGCAACAATGGCCGTAATTGCTAATTTAACCTTTGTTGCAAGGAAGACTCTGCGTCCAAATGAATTGTAGGCTAATTAAAATTTCAGCAAATTGCCACGTTGGTGGACAATCATCTAGTTTCTGATTTTAAATCTTCCACACGATTTCTTCAGTTGTTTGGTTATAACTGAAATAACATTCAGGAAGTGAAAGCACTGAAAGGCAGTCTACATGTTTGCGAACTTGCGAAACTTCAATATTCGAATCGAATGCGAATCGTAGGCCTATTCGATTCGAAAATGACACAGGCCTAATGATCCGACAATGACCAGTCGCATCAGTGACGAGAGGGAGAACCGCCACAGGCAGTATTGACCTAGGGCGGCATTATCGATAAAAACATTATTTTGTATAACTTGTATTTCTCAAGATTCTTGTTGCTCTTGTCTAAATCTGGCACCATGCATTATTTTTCTAGACTTAAAACTAACATAGGGCCTATACGATAAAACGAAGCACCATCGGAATGATCAAACGGCACCTGGCGTTAGCTATTGACGCGACGCAAAAGAGAATTTATACATTATAACTAAATTTCTTTCAATCGATAGGTGCGAAAGTCATGGCGAAATGAAGTTAACTAGCGTCCTCTTGCGCGAGTCTTGCGATTAATATAATGCAAAGTTGACTATGATATTCGCTCGTTTATTGTATACAGTAAAATACCTGCCAGATGACAAACCGCATCGTGAGTAATTTTAATTGACTTGATAGGTAGGCCTATAGAAGTATTTTCCTTAAAGTTGCAGCCGACATGATCATCTCCGCTGCTTTTTTAAATTTATTAATTTTATCTAATCTTGATTTCAACTTATCAGGTAATATGTTTACACTAACTTTAGTTAAAAATAATATATATATTAATTTATTGTGTGATTTTTTACTTTTTACGTTTAACTGTTGACAGATAAAGAATGACGCCATGAAGATTAAAGATCCAATAACCAATGTTTTTGAATCATACTACTAGAGTGAAAGACCTTTAATTTGATGCATTAATTATAAATAACTTTCAAATATTGACGGAGTTATTTGCTTGCAAAGTTGGACCATTTATGCTGGCCCACCCTGTACTAATCTATAGAATACACACTAGGTTAGAATCTAGTGTGACTAGATAAATACATCCGATTTGAATAGAGATTATATAGGCCTATTGTCAATTTATTAATTGAAGGACCTTGAAAGATTATAGCCTAGATGACCTAATTAGTATTAGCAATGCCAATACATCCTGCACATCATCCTGCACAGAAAGCAAGAAGAGTACACGGAAAGTTCATATGCTGTACTACTTCCCATGTGGCGGTATGGATGTTTACGGCGCCATATAAATCGTCGGGATTATGTGCACGGCAAGGTTGTCTTGGCGCCAATGCATTGTTAATATTATATATCCATGTTAGCATCAACCAGACAATTCCTAAACTTAAGCGTTTACAATATTGCTTAATTACCGCGCTGAGTGGTTTGGTGTCATAGAGTCTAGGGTTTGAAGTCGTCGGTTTTCTTGTCGCATTGAAATCCTAGAAGTTGATGAAATGGGGATTCTGTGGGTGAATAACACGTTGTCCACAGTGCTATAGGCATTACGAAAATTAAAATACATTCGTTTTATTCTGAGTCAGTATTAATTACTTTACACATGCGGTATAAAAATCAAAAGTGTCCTCGTTCGAAAGAATTTTCAGTCATCGCCAGGAAGTTATGTTCAAAGGCTTTGTAGTTTAAACTGAATAATACTTGTACAGCATTATTGATGTTAATATAGCCACTGTTCGCTGGCCGTCTACACCATTAGCAGTGCTCAATGTGCCACTAGTCCTAACATTCCAAACTTTTCCTACCGGCACTTACTATTATTCAACTTTTGCAATGTGTCACATGATGTCCCTAACATTGAAGAAGAACAAAAGAAGGATAGAAATCCAGAAAGCTCACAAATTAAAAAAAAACAGAAACAAAGAATTCGTTAAAGAGCATGAAAGGCGATGCTGACACTGAACTCAAGATGGATTATTTAAATTATATTTATGCTAAATGTACAAAATGTGCTAAATACATATATGCTGATGAAAATAATACTAGTTAGCAGTAACATCATGTCGATAAATTATGACTGCATGAGCTACTTCTTACCAGTTTTTGAAAAGTGAATAATATTCCAATAAATAGGCTATTCATCACATTATATGAAACATTTTTACACAGAATGCAATATGATTAATTTTCATGAAGTAAAAGTTGAATCATACAATGACCTTGGTAAAGTAGCAGTAGTTGGATAGCCTTGACCTAAGCATCACAATTCAAGTGTCTGTAATTTACAATTCAACTTTATACATCATATAGAGCCAATTATATGCCTACAAGTAATGGTCCAAAAACTGTTTTGGCAGTTTTCAGAAGAAAGAGTGTGAGATATATGGGCTACTGGAATTTCTGGCACTACAGAAATTAGGAAAGGCTTGTGAAATGCGAATAAATAGACATTCCACTTGGAAGGTTATCAATATAACTACCGGAACTAGTCAGTCAATTGGTACGCCAGTAATTTATACTATAAATATATAATTCGCCCGTTGGCCATGATGGTAACGATAATGAAGCACTTCAGATGGTGGTCCTATGTTCTCTTTCAATAATCTAACTCTGTCTCTCTCTTGCCTTACGACTTGCAGCAAATCCACAAGATCTTACTAAATGGAACACTTTGGAAATGAAAAATTGCAGCTGTTGATGTGGAAAGTCACAATTTCAAAATTTTCACTTTGCCACCTAAAACAGACAGAACAGAAAAATTTAAAGTTATCAGGGTGGTTGGGGTAGGGTAATTAAGAACACACTGGGGCGCAGAGCTGAAGAACCGAGTGAGTTCAATACTTGTAAGGTTGACTAGTTCTTCTTTCACTAGGCGGCAGCGCTGGTTTAATTAGATGTAGAACGTAATGACTGCTCACAGTTAAATTCGACTCGTGAAAAAACGTGCAGTTTGTCAGTTTGAAATTAAAACAAAGATTATTATTATTATTATTAATTATCATTATTATGTTACAAACTGCACATAAATAACAGAGTATTTTCACCTGGTTGTAATCATCATAATATTTGAACTTGCCAATTACTGTGCATAATAACTTTACAACTTTTTATGGAATTTCATTTAACCCACCCAGGGATCAAGGACAAAACAATCAATACATTCAGACAGCCTGTGAATACCTCTAATTTTACAAGCAAGCAATTATTGCACCTTTTAGAACACCATACAGCTGTATCTGATAATGCCCCTATTCCCAAGTTCAGGATTGCACACACATAATTATGATAGAACATCAGTCATGCTGAGCAACTCCTGTGTGGTAAGGACAGTAACCTCTGAGTAGAGACTTAAATTCATACCCTTTGTGTGCCATGCTCACATTGCCCAGTGCTCAAACCATTTGCCTACCATGTCCTACCAGTACCAGTACGGATATTGAGCAGCACAGATAGTTGAAAGACAATTCTCATTACGAAAGGCTGATTAATAGCAACAGACAACACTTTTTGATATTTGATTAAATATAATTGCCATGTGAATCTGTCCAATAGTTATTCAAGTTGTTGATTAAATCTATTTTTCAATAAACATAATTTCAAAAAAACAATTACCTACCTCTCCTCTTTAGTTCCATTGTTTTCAAAAATTCTACAATCAGAAAAAAAAGGAAAAACACTGCAAACAACATATCCAGTAAGTGACATTAACAAATGCAGACTGAACCAAATACCATTCTTCCAGATTTTACCACGGTAATTACAGAGCACTTTAACACAGGTAAGAGACGCTCACATCTTAAGAAAGCGTAAGGAAAGGGCGGTATATAACCGTCTGTTTAGACGAAACCCCTTCAGTTTAGAAAGAAGACAAATACTAATGCACGCAGGATCCAGATGATAAGGTCTCCTGTCATTAAACTCGTCCAACCACAAAAATAATGATGCCAAATTACATCCGCCGTAAACAGAAATCTTCATAAATAGTCTCAAGGTTAGCAGACGATTATATCGGCTAATGGATCTGCACTCTCGTCTCGGGTAAGGAGACCTAAGAATGAGAATATATTATTAAGTCTCAGACAGACACATCCTCGGGCCAAAAGAAAGCCCGCAGCATGCCGCTGGTGGCCAGCTGTGGACCCATTGTGGACCCACTGAACACGGCTATCAGGGCCAATCTCCCGTCACGAATAACCCTCACAACAGATGCAGTAAGGCTTCCCTAGAGAAATGGGAACTCTCTGATAAGACCTTGTAGCAGGAATATGGCATCAACATCTCACACATAACCTCTGTCCAACATGTTATACACTCCCATCACCTTCACGGTAGTTGTAATCCAACTTTTAAGAGAGAACAAGTCTGAGAAACTTTCTAAGCTACCCTGTATGAAGTTAACCGTCTTTAACCTTGTAACGACCAGTTATAGTAGTTGCCCAAAAATGTTAGTACGTGCTGGTCGTTAAAGTGTCTAGAAGAGCAATTTCATCAGTTAGTCACTGTAAACTAGAAGAGTTCAATCATATCAATTGCAATTGCAATCTGTCACTTATCAAGCCCACCTCACCAGGACCAGCGCTCATGAATAAGCTAGTTAACTGTGCATATCTTCAGAGTAAATGCTTAACAAATGTTGAGTGTACAACATGCAATCACAATTACGACCATATTCAAGACAACGTCCAACTGAGACTAGGAGTATGGCTTTAATTTCGCCACAGGCCGTTGTGCCACTAGTGCCAGTCCCTAGCATGGAGAAACGAGGAGGGCGACGTCCAAAGTATCGGGCTGTGTTAAACATTAGAAGTGACTCAGCAATTTGTCATCAGAGTATCAATTGTGACAATCTCCCATCATGCAATTCATCAGGAAATCTGTAGCACAGTCTCAATTTAGGGTTCAGAGCCTCAGGGGTCATTAAATGGTTCATAGGTCATGAAATGGGTACGCTCTCAAACCCCGACCTACTTCAGACACAGATGGGGTTAATCTTCCCCATAGGTCATAGTAGGGCTTCAATGTTAAACTCTTTGTTAGAACTCAATCCATTCTCCAAAGTCTTGAAATCCTGTGGGACTTCCCCTCTCTTTGTCCGTTTCAATTACAAAACTAACTGGACATAATTATCAATCGTGTTTGGCCGACTTTCACCAGAGTGCAACTTAAAATATCTCCTATACCGAGCTCCCATGACTCATCCAATCATAAAACGGAGCACAATAGCCAATCACAAGAAGCCAGTCTTCCCTGAAACAGTAAGTGTCATACGTACTAGGAAAACCACTAACACTAGACCAATATTATGTAGACACAGATATATATATATATATATATATATATATATATATATATATAGATATAAAGTATAAATTACGCACATAAATGTTATATAATACATTATTAGTCTGGTGACACTTGTGAGGAACATAAATAAACATTCATGAGTTGTTAAGATGTAGGCCTACGTATCTATGCTGCAGCCCTAGACCTTTATTACACATAATTACTAGTATATGAAATTTTTATGCTTACCAGTAAGTACACTAATAAAATAGATATAATTTACACATGTATCGATGTGAACATATATGCATCAAGCTGTGTATATCACTCACGATAAACATCACACTATAAAATTCTGCTACGATTATACATAGCTATCCAAACCAGTAGTTTCAATGCAACAACGCTATGTGAAAACAGGAATCATTAGTGTCACCCACCATCTAGGCTTTAGACTGGCACTTTCAGACTACAAACAGTGGCAAAGCCTAATTGACGGGTAACATTAGTTGCTGCAGTTCAAGGGCACTGTGATAGCAAAAGTAATATATGTAGTAATTTATGTTGCCCTCCTCCTCTATCCAGACTCTGGACTGTCACTGCCAAAGTTCAATTCATGGCTAGTATTAATTAATAGTTGCAGTTAAAGGACACACTGTGATAACAAAGTCCTCACCCCCCTATTTCATACAGGCTTAAGACCGACACCACCAGGAACAGTTGCAGTGTACTATCCAAACTAATACACAGACACGAATTATATATATATATATATATATATATATATATATATATATATATATATATATATATATACATGAATGTATGTATGTATGTATGTAATGTATGTATGTAATGTAAGTAATGTATGTATGTATGAATGTATGTATGAATATGTATGTATGTATGCATGTGTATGTATGTATGTATATATATATATATATGTATGTATGTATGTATGTATGTATATATATATATGTATGTATGTATGTATATATGTAGGTATGTATGTAATGTAGGTATGTATGTAATGTATGTAATGTATGTATGCATGCATGCATGCATGTATGTATGTATGTATGAATGTATGTATGTATGTATGCATGCATGTATGTATATATGAATGTATGTATGTATGTATATATGTATGTATGTATGTATGTATATATGTATATATGAATGTATGTATATATGTATGTATATATGTATGTATATATGTATGTATGCATGTATGTATATATGTATGTAATGTATACATGTATGTATGTATGTATGTATGTATGTATGTAATGTATGTATATATGTATGTATGTAATGTATGTAATGTATGTATGTATGTATGTACATATATGTATATATGTATGTATGTATGTAATGTATGTAATGTATGTATGCATGCATGCATGTATGTATGTATGTATGTATGTATGAATGTATGTATGTATGTATGCATGTATGTATGTATATATGAATGTATGTATGTATGTATATATGTATGTATGTATGTATATATGTATATATGAATGTATGTATATATGTATGTATATATGTATGTATGCATGTATGTATATATGTATGTATGTATACATGTATGTATGTATGTAATGTATGTATATATGTATGTATGTATGTAATGTATGTATGTATATATATGTATATATGTATGTATGTAATGTATGTGTGGGTGCGTTTGCTAGCGCGTCAGTGAGTATAAATGTGTGCACATATATTTTACAATGACGTCGCTGTTTAGAAGGCAACCGCCTGAAGCCTCTGCACGAGCTCACAGTCTGTCACGATTGCGTATTAAATCATTATACATGCCTTTGACTAGGCAGCATTGCAGTATGCAGCCAGGACCTGTATGTGGTATCTCCGTTCACCCAGTCTATCTAACCCACTGTACTCTAACCTCTTGTAGACACCGACCCTCTTGGCCTTGGCACGAAAAAACTTCTCTTACATATAGATCAACAATAAATACTCCACACGTCAGAGATAGAAATCTGCAACACAGCGTTAAAACCGATCGTTAACCTATAAACAGAAAATAAAACTTTGATATAAAATTATATACCAGCAATAAAATCTACTTGACGAGTGACCGTACGTCATAAATTCTTCATTCACGAAGCCTTATTAAAAATTGACAATAGTGAGGTCAACGTTTTTTTATTCTGCAGGTGAATAACTTTGGAATCTGCATGTCAGCACCACCTAGTTTTATACAAGAATTTGTGTTATAAAAATGCAGGCTATTATAAGTCTACAGCCTACTTGTGCTTTTGGATATTACGGCTGTACCGAATATTCGCTTCGTAGCCGAAAACTTGGTCAAATAGCTATGTTGGTATTCGGTCGAATTGCACGGTCCAATCGAATACGAATAGTGGTCACTACACATTTTTTTCTTCCACTAGCGGCTGCTATATCGAGTGAATTGAATTAACTCTCCACTGTCTGTGCCATGGTATCCTCATATTGTTTACATATAAATAATGATATATGTATATAGTATATATATATATATATATATATAATTTATGATATCCACAATTAGTTAATATACATGCAAATTATATTATTATTTCCGATAAATAAATATACTAATTAAATTAAACATGACAGAGAGACAGACAGAGAGACAGACACACCGATAGAGACAGACAGAGAGAGAGAGAGGACAGCAATAGAAAGGTTATGTGGAGCATCACAGTGAAAAGAAAACAGTTAAGAAGAGGAAGTTATGCAGAGGAGGAACAAGTCGAGAAAGGTCAGAAGGAGCGAGAAGGAGAAAACGGGACCGAGGAGGAGGAGGAGGAGAAGGAGCAGCAGCTGGAGGAGGAGATGAATAAGCCGTTGCTATAGAAATAACTCGAAGGGTCGTCGGCCAGACAAGAAGAACAAGTGAGGGTGGTCGGCCACGGCAAAGGAGGCATGCTTGGTATGCCAGAGGACACACAAGTTGCATACCGACCGAGACAGTCTCTCTCTTCTCATACGAACGCTATTTACCCCTCCCATCACGTCCCCAGGTACACATTCCGAGGTCACGCAGTATGCAGTCCACCCTCTCGCCACACAGTCCGCCATTGGATGGCGCCAGTCCAAAGATGGAAAATGAGGAGGGCAACGCCAATCGTCTTTGTTATAACGCAGCGAGTTTAAAATTTAAATGGATACTTTGATGCGTAATACTGTCCCACTCTAAATGCAGTAGGCAGTAATGAGTAGAAACTTATGTCATTATTATTACCCAAGTGCAAACTGACAACTTATCTCTTAACACCATATAAGTATTTGATTAGTACTACTACTACTACCAACTGCTTCCCCAACAACAACTACTACTTATAAATAATAATAGTAATAATGATAATTATTATTATTATTGTCTGAAATGGCTTCGTCTGGGTACTTTCCCTTTGACCCCTGAAGGCGAGGCCTGACCCTCCAAACAAATATATAAATAGTTATTAGCCCATGAGGAACGGAGTACTTCAAGGCAAAAAAAACAATGACATGTATGTGCATAGGTATCCACACATACACTTTTAGGCAGCACTAGGTAATAGGTATCTCTTAGAATCCCTGCCTATATTATGCATTATAATATATATATATATATATATATATATATATTATAATATATTCTATATTAGAATCACAGCATCAAGAAGGACAATAAGTTCATATGTACATGCACACCAATATCACTCAGATGACTGGAAAGGCCACCATGGGTGTGCTCCAGTCCAAACCCTGGGGCACTTGAAAACCCCAGTGACTAAGTTTTAAACACCTCTACCCCTCAAACGTCTTTAGCCAAACCCATCATAGCCTGACTTTCGCTGCTCCTCACCGAACTCCTCAAACGGATTAGGTGTTTTTTCTGTGTAGGATTTCTTTAGAAGTGACGACCACCCAAAGCCTGCCCGGCGTAAAGAGTGGGACAGTACTCATTAGATATAGATCAAAGATTGTTATTACTCACCTCCCAGGTAGACAAAAACCTCTCTCCCCTCTCAGGAGAATGTTTATATTTCAAAGTGCTTTGTATACTGATTAAATCAGTGATTATTTCAATACTGCAAGCAGCAAAGAAGGCTAACTCAACTTTAGGTATAAGAAGGACAATAGGATGCAATACTGAGGTTGTACAAATCACTGGTTAGGCCACAGTTGGAATACTGCATCCAGGTATGGAGTCCATGCCTAAAATATGACATGTAGAAGCTGGAGAAAGTGCAAAGAAGGGCTATAAAAATGGCGTGGTGATACAAAGATTTGAGCCAAGGTTGAATAAGTGTGGATTAACAACATTGGAGATAAGGAGGAGCAGAGTAGACCTGATTGAAGCTTACAAGATTACTACTGGAAAGGACCCAGTGCAGTCGGAGAGGTTTTTTCAATTAGCACCAAGTAAGGACCCTCGGGGACACAGGTATACGTTGTTCAAGAAACTGGAAGAAAGCAATAGGGCAGAAATTCTTCGGTAGTAGAGTTGTAGACTGGTGGAATGGTTTGGAACTTTGGATGATAGTTCTCTCTCAGTTGATACTATCACAGCTTTTATGAGGAAACTTGGAAAATTAGACTAAATGTTAATCATGTTCCAGGTCAAATTTCAGTGGTTTGAACACAGACTAAGTGTCTTCTCAGCCACTTTAAACCCTCGTGATGCTGCGTTAGCTTAGGTACAATATATCTGCGTTTCACTTTGTCCTCCTTCTAAAATCCACACACTCTTCCCTAAAAGGTTGCTATAGTTGGAAGTTGCAATGGTTGGTTTATATGCCATCTAAATAACCTACATATTCTCTTTATTGCGGAGAGTCTCTGATCTCAGTGGGCACTGAACAAAGTTATAGATGATTATTATAATACTTTGTGTCCCATGACTAATATTAACCATAAATATATATATATATGTATATATATATACATATATGTACTCGAATTATGGGTATATGTATATATATATACCCATAATTCGAGTTATATATATATATTTAACATATACACAATTCGAGCGCTCCCGTACAACACTTATCCAGATGTCTAATATACGAAACCTGTTAACTGTCACCCAAGGAAATTCTGTTCAAGATTGCATCAGACTGTTGCTAGTTAAGGAGAACAGATGGCTACCACCTTGCAAGTTTCCTCTAAGACAGCCAATGTGCAGCTTTTAAAGCTTTCTCAGTTCAACGACATGTCCAAAAACAAAGATTGTTAACACGCGTTCCCCCTTCATCCAGGCTGGAAATGGCACTGACAGCGAGCTGCGGTGGAGTTCTCCCCACACTGTGGACCGATAATTGTTGTACCAGCATTATACCAATTACATATATGACATTCATTCTTAAAAAAATACTAGTGTCCTTTCAGGTAACTACTCAAAAGCGCTTCCAACTCCAGCCCCCGAAAAAAGGAAGGTTTCAAATGGCCATAAAAATGTACCACTACACGATTTAGGGAAGAGACGTAATTCCAGAGAAAGTTCATTCCAAACACTAGGACATACCACATGCAGAGAATGCGTGGATTTGCAATTGCTGCAAATAGAACCACAAGAGCCCACTCTTAGCAGAGCAAAGGGAGTGACTACACCGGGCCCTCAATACCCGGCTGACAAAGGTCATTTGGCGGTGATGAGTACGAATAAATGATCTCCATTGGTCTGAGGTCATTTATCAAGTCAAATGCTTCTCACAACGTTAGTCCAAGTCTTGTTACGTCATCTCATTATGTTGACTATTCCGGGCATTCATTGTCTGCCTTTGTTTCCCTTTCCTTTGAATTTAATATTTTATAGCATTGTTTAGAGCAAACGTCAAACCATGTTGTACCGAGAATACAATTTAGTATTTCATTTGAGAATGGGCTAACAATCATCACGGGACCCATACACGGGTTTCAAACCACACCTTGAGTGAATGTTATACTGACCATTCGGCAGGGGTGTCTACACCATAAAACCTTGGAGCAAATGTTCCATCCAAGAAGTTAGGGGGAAGATTTCATTGCGAATTAGGTGGTAAGTTAATTTTAAAAGTATTATACCATTAAAAATCTTCTATAACTACAGTTGAGCCACTCTGTTCTATTCTACATTGTCAATGTGTGTGCCATTAAGTTGGTTCAATCTATTATTCATCCTTGAATAATATCAGTCAAAATGGAGGGGGGAGAGAGGGAGTTGCTCCAATGACTTAGGCGGGGGGGAAGAGACGCTATTACCATTTGGCCACAAGCCCACAACCATTTAAATTTTTCAATGAACCGAACGAGCGAGATACAACCTACACAACCTCTGCCCATTCGAATGGATGCCACGCTAATTTTTAAAGTCTCAGTGTATAGGGCCGTGAGAGCCCGACAGTTAGGGCATGGCTACGTGAGATGATGAAACCACATGGTAGAAACCACATGGTAGTACCAGGTGTTTCTCCTCTCCTCTGTCTGATTCAACGCCACCATCTGGAACCGCCTTGCATTTAACCCTATACGTCGTAACCCACATCGACTCTCGTGTGGAAAATTCCATTCCGCGGAAGCAGCAGCAGCAGGCAGTACTCTTCGGCAACGATTCCGTCAGGTATTTTAAAGGGCCGCTCGCTCGCTGACATCTGCTTAATTGCTCACGCGATACGACTGCAGCCCACTGCTCAAGTGTTTGGCTCTTAAGCTGATCATGGCTTTGATTTGGTGTACGTTGGCTTACAACAGGATAACCAACTTGGCTTGCAGACAGAGCCGGGTTGGCTTAGAGCAGGCAATGTGGCTAACAGCACATGAGCCAGGTTGGCTCATAGCAAGCAATGTGGCTAACAGCACATGAGCCAGGTTGGCTTAAAGGCGGCAATGTGGCCAACAACACATGAGCCAAGTTAGCTCATAGCAAGAATGGGGCTAACAGCGCATGAGACAGGTTGGCTCAAAGCCGGCAATGTGGCTAACAGCACCTAAGCCAAATATTGCCGGAGAGCAAGTTTCAGTTATACGCTGACGGCCAGTTTGCATTGCAGCACGGCATGTAATGTAGCTTACAACATAGCATCTCAGCCAGTTGGCTCAAAGGGACACTATCAAATTTTAAAAACAGAGCCAATTTGGCTCATAGTGAAAGAGCCAGAGCTCTTAGCAAGACCCAAAATCAATAAAAAGTAAAAATAAACAAATAATTAAATTGATTCATTTAATTAATTATAATTAATACTAATTGCATCGTTATTGTTGTTAAAATACTATAAATCATAATATAAAGAACATTTTAAAGAAAAGACCATTAGTCAGTCCATAAAGACACATTACAAAAAGGAAGCCTGATGCAAGCCACATTTGCTGTTCTTGTCTTAAACATAATCGTTCAACATAACTCAACTTTTAAGAAACTCAACAGAGCACTGAAAACCGAAATCTAACATGCACACATTCTGCTGTACATGCATACATCTATTATACACATCAATATAAATGTACACACATACATAATATATATATATACATGTACATATACATATATATATATATATACACAAACATATGTAATTCGTGCATATGTGTGTATGTGTAACTAAATACATTTGTACAAACATTCATCATGACAACACGCCATCATCATCATTATCACTTTCATCGTTTCATCATCAAAGGAGAAGTACAACTCACCAGTTCTCAGATACTGCTGAGCTCTGACAAGGTCAAAGGTCAATGAATTCTCAGCAACCTGGGAGTAACACAAGTTCGTCCTGTGTTCAACAATAGTTTTCGTACTTTTCAGGGAGGCTCTTGGTCCGCTGGGTAACCTATCACAGGAGGACAGACCCCCTCTGAAGCCTGACTCCCTCTCGCCTGGCCCAGATTCGGCGTCCATTGAACTGCCAGGAGTCGATGATCGAATCGACTCCGTGATTGGACTGTGATCCAAAATTTTACGATCCGACACGCGACAGTTTGGAGGCTTTTTTGCAGCATCGCTTCTTTTCGTCGTTGTAGCCGCACTGTCGCCATGACAGGACTCGGAACGGACTGTCGTCTTGGCAACCGAAGGACTGCTGTCACTATGGCAACCGTTGCCGCGGCAACTGTTCGAATACTGTTCCGTTGCGGCAACGAAATTTTTGGTTTCCGCAAAGGAGGAAGAATCCGAATGTTTAACCGGAGACGTTGGTGCGAACGGCCTTCTCCGCAAGATACGGAATGTGGGGTTGGGTTCGACGACAGAAGAAGTCCTTATTTCCGACATGTCATGTGGCGTTGGTTTGGGCAGGTCAGTCGGAGTAGAGACCGGATCGAACTTGGGATGTGGTCTAATTCGGGTGTGTTGCGATTGATCCACACGCAGCGGGTTGACCAAAGACCGAGGTTTTAACCGTGGAGGCTGGTTGAATTTGGGTTTGGCACCTGCAGTCGGCTCGAATCTTATCCTGGGTAGCGGATTAGAATGGAGGGTTTGGTCTACTGTGTGGAGCGGTTTAACCAAAGTGGTGGTGTCGAGCATGGAGAACGGGTTAACTGTGCTCTGTGGTTTAACCCTGCCCTGTTGACCTATGAGGGTAGATTGCTTTCTGGAGGGCGACAGTGGATGTACAGAAACGGTCACACAAGGCATTCTTTCAGTAAGCATTTCTTCAGCAACTTCTGTCGACCGTCCTTGGGCAAGGTCGTTCTTAAATGATTCGGATGTTTCCAAATCAGGGCTGGATTTTGTTTCTACTATGAAAGTGTTATTCAAACTATGGCTCACCACTTTCCGCACATCCTGGTCTTCCACATCGTGCAACCCATCTCCGTCTATTCTCTTGTTTTCAACAATTGGAATATCACCCAAGATTTTCTCATCCAAATCAAAAGAATTTTTCTCTCCCAAACCACAGCTCATCACCCTCGAATTCAATCCATGGTCCATCGAGGTCAAACGGGAAGGAGGAACCCTTGCAGACGGCTTCTCGCGGGCATTCGAAAGCTGGTGGACGCAGAAGGACATGGATTTGAGAGAATTCGTTGGGCTGATGCTCACAGGAAGAACATCGGAACTGCTGTTAAGTACCAGATCAGTGGTGTTAATACTTGTCACCGATGACATTTTTACACCAACTGATGCAGAATCTGGTTTCGAGTTCTGCGATCTGCTCTGCTTCCCTTTCCGACGTTTCTTTCGTGCCTGGCTTCGGCTGGGCGACAGCTTCTCTTCCGGAATCGCCTGGTATGATTCTCCAGGGAAAGTTCCATTTGTCGCATGAGAGTCTTGCTGGCCGGATATGCAGGTAAGAGTTGTATCGGTACTGATCATTGTGCTCTCTGCCTCGTTGAATTCATCTTTGCAATCATCCTCCACAGAACCAGTTTCACTCAACGACATGACCTGTTGCTCATCATCAATTTCCCCGTGGTAGTCTGCTTCCAGGCTATTCATTTGACTTCTGCAGTCCTGTTTCTGGTTCTTTACCTCGGCACAGTATCCATGATGTGACAGTTCACTGGCGTACCTCTGCTCCGATAAGTTCCTCACTTTCGCGCTGATCTCGTTCTTCTTTGACTTCGATGATTTTTGTTTCATTTGCACTTTTCCTTGAGCTCTGGTTCCTCTCCGTGCAACCTCTTTTGCACCCTTTGGAGCTTTTCCCTCTGCCATTCCTGAATGAACAGCATTCTCAGGTAACTGGTCTTCCAGCATCCGGGAAGGTTTTCGACTCTCGACCACATCACAAGTGGCATCATCCACCTCTGAACCAGTCTCTTCAATCGGAAGAGGGTTTCCATTCTCGTCCAGCTGGTTTTCGCCTCTGCTGGTGGATAGTACTGCTCCTAAAACGACCAATCAATCAATTTCATTTTGATGCAAACAACGAATTAATTGTCAAAGCAATTCTGGTAGACAAAACGGTCCAGCAAAGCTCTCGATAGTTTGCCCATGAATGCCAGATATAAAGAAAGAATTCCACACAATACAGTATACGTATGCAGATCATAAGGGATGCACTCGAATTAGCTGCATGAAGGACATGTCCACAAGCCTTCTGCAGCGTTTTATTTGTGTAAATTAGACCAAAGGGGGTCGAAAATTTAACAGATTACAACGCAAGTCAAAGTCATTAATATGTTGCACACGAAACAGCTTGGCAGAGAAACACGACCTGACTCCAATATCTTCTCAGTTATTTAGTTGAGGGGGGTTAGAAGAAAAGCTGGGATTGAACACACATCCAAATAAAGTAAATCATGGCTTTCTGGCTACTTTATAGGTATTTGAATTTTACACAGCACCTTTCTCAGAAGTTCTCGAAGGTGTTCAAAAGGTGATAGTTACTAAATATGTCTAACATATTTAGTATTCAATGACTTTAATAAGCTGCAGGTTTCTTGAGTCATTTCTGGCCATAAGTACAGCTTAGACACTGTCTGCTTTAAACCAGACATGAACTCCACGCGAGCACATCGCACGTACTAGAAACTGAGAGACAGAAAAACTCTTGAGAAAAAACAAAGCTCATTACGGACCAACTTATGACTAAGCTTCCGACTTGCTTTCAATAATATCACGCCAACGCTGAAAAATTCTTACGAAAGAACCGAACCCTATGAATAAAACCTGACGATAAAAACTTCCTGTTGCACTTTCAATATTTGCTGTCGAAGCGAATGACTATAGGCCCCACATGTCGGCAGGAAATCCCGTGTGTGTGAGCAGATTAAAATTTACAGATGTGTTGTTTTGTTGGTGACTGAGATCGTTCAGTGCAATGCGCCGCGGGTTAATGTGGACACAGATGGCGTATACGTCAACCTGTGTCGGACGTTAAAATCCCTGAACATCGTTTATGATGTACTTCATTACTACACTAATATTGACTCTACGGTTTTTGCCTCCTCTATTTCGCAAACCGTTTGGCCATTCGACATACCAGCACACTCCTAAATTGTTGACACCAAAGATATAATTCTTGAAGTCGACTCAAAAGCAATAACTAAAATTTATTGAAGATTATTAACTGTTTTAAAATTTATTATGGCATAAGCTTCGGCTTAATGAATAATTGCACGAGTTTCTCGAACCGACGCTATATTAATAAGCAATTTCAAATTTTCAATCATAATTGAGAATTTGTTTTCGAGTCAAAATGACCAGCACAAAAGGCTATTTGGACTGCCGAACATTCAAAGGTTTGCCTCAAAATGCTGTGAAATCTTCAGGCCACGTTAGCAATTGGAATTGTACATAATTCTTCTGTATATGTGAAAATTTCTATAGTTCCACTTATCCCTGACATAGGATAATGGCTTATTCACTAGTGTCATCTCAAGTTATAATGGGATGTCCAGATATACTGTGTGAAAAAATCTGAGATCCGGTAGGAATCTGTTAAACAACGCTGTGTCTCCCTCACCCCTTAGCAAGGCTTCAGACTAGAACCAAAAATCTGGACAAGGTTGGAAACTGAGCAGCCGTAGGGTTTGATGTGTTTCGGCCAAAGCAAACCAGGCATAACAGTATATCCAATGCAAAAATGTCCAAAGTGTCAGTGGTGTTTGTAATAAATATAACTATAAACTGGAGTAGTCCAAGTTAAAGTTAGAAAAGTGAAGTATATTTAGCTCAACTGAAAGCCAGGCATTTTTTGTACTAAATCGTTTAATCTAAGTTCTGCATGACATGAGAATCAAATTTCTAAAAATCCTTCAACATGAGAATCAAATTTTATAGATGCATCAAACAAGACACTCGAATTCTATAAATCCTTCAACTCCTCATATGGCAAATCTTGTAAACAATGGTGAACCTGTATTTATGCTGTAGGCCATACTTTCATTTAACCAGCATTGAGGAACTCAACTCTTTCGTCTATGGACACACACAGATCAGTGATTAAATCACGGTCAAGAAGAGAATACCCAATTGCGTTTACTAACAAGTACAAAGATCAGCTACTCCTTAGAATACACCAAAATTCACTCCTGATAGTCTAGTGATCAGCATGCTCCAATGTAAACACCAGGTAGGGGTTTGATTCTGCACCACGGAAAGATATGTTTGGAGATAACTAATGAACTTGCACCATAAATCTAACGACTACCATGCGGCATCCATATCACATACCCAAACTCCATCTCTCCACCCTCTGTACCAACGCAACTTGCTCCAGAGACTCTTAACGTCCCTGCCTAGTGGTTATAAACTGCCGATTGGAACCTGTTGGTTGGCCTAACGTGTGTTCGTGGGACCACTGGGGCTGCCATTTTCGACTATTTCTAGTTTACTGTGAATTGTCTTGTTACAAGGCATCAATCAATAGCTCGTTGATTATAGGCCACTCAGTCATCTTCAATTAGAAGACTTTACAGTGTCATTGGGAATATCAGGCGGAGAGGGAAGGGGGCCGGCCAATTGTCTACTCGCTCTCAAATGCCGAGGCTAAGGAACATGAAGTCGCTAACATTTCATACCAATGGCTGTCTTTGGAGGCAAGCTTAAATGACTCCTCATCTTTTCTTCTCACCTCAAAGACTTTCCATAATCCAACTGAGTACAACCAAATTGTGTAAAATATGTTACACAATTCCACCAATATTAATTAATAAGTAACACATATGTAATTAAGCAACTTCTGAAAGGTCTTGTAAAATGAAGTAATTTCTACATTGTCCTGTATACCTAAATCTTCAATTTATCGACCACGCTAGTTTCGGACTGCACGTCTTTCGCTGAGCATGCCATCAGATCTCATAGTGTGGGAAAGAGAGCGATCTGAAGAGAATGCGGTTTCTGATGTTCAGGGCGAGATGACCTAAGGTTGCTCCACCGTAGGTAATAATTGCGCTCTGAAGTTCTTCTCTAATCTTTACAATATGCCTCCGATCCGTGAAAGTTCAGTGCAGTAACTTATATTCTCATCTGTTTCCGTAATAGCTAATGGATTATATATAAGCTATAACGAGGGACACAGCCTGCGAAAAATGTTGGGGCGGTGGTGAAGTTTACGAGGGGTTTCCATTTAAACTGCTCGTGTTTTTCTACAGTTATCGATGACCTTAGTGTACAACTGAATAGCTAGTTCAGAGAGGCGCTCTATAAATTCTCAGAAATGATATGCACATTTCAGAATTTTTATTATAAACCTTTAGGCTTAAAAATTTAGTGGAACCTAAAAAAATGAGTGGTAAGCAAACCCCTATGTAGTATATCTATATTTGTATATATATATATATATACATAAATGTATTTATACATGTGCAATGTGTATATAACTATTAACTATGTATACATACGTAATTATATTTAAATATACATACATGTGTGCATGCATGCGTGTGTAGAGGTGTGTGTTGAAATGTGTTCCTGTACTAAAAGCACTCTATGAATATTCATATACAATTATGCATATACAGTGTGCGTTGCATTGCATTGCATACAGACATGTGTTGATTCCCACTCATCGCTCCTGCTGCACGCCCAATGTCTTGCATCAGCAACAGATGGCTTAATGGCAATGACGACGATGATTCGCCTGTATACCTCCGATGAAAGAACGTCCAACGGAAGGAACCCCGATGCCTCTGGGGACTATTACTGAAGACCTTATCTAACGAATGAGTGATTTATTGAAACAGCGAAAGAAAAGACGGCAAGGGAGAGGAGTCCAGGCCACCCACTCGCTCTCTCTCTCTCTTCGGCTGAGACTAAGAAATCAAGTCGCAAACACTTTATACCCGTTGGCTGCTGCCTATAGGACTTTGATAAGAGTCTTACCCATTCCTTCTTCTTCTTCTTCCTCTTCCTGGTATACTTCTTGTTCTACTTTATCTTGCACAGAGAAAACTTCACCACTGCTTGCACTCTGGCAGTGCCAGTCCCAAGCCGGGATAAGGAAGAGGGAGACGGCGTGACGCTAATGATCTTTGTTATCGAAGTGTCGCTAAACATTTCAAGCTTACTCCTCCACAGCTTGCACTCTGGCAGTGCCAGTCCCAAGCATGGATAAGGGAGGAGGACGATGCTTATGATCTTTGATATCACACAGTAAGGTTCTAAATAGCCAGTTATATAGCCCAAGTGTATGCAATGATGCTATACTCCATATGGGACCTATAGTCCACCCGGGACCCATACCACGTGAGTTCAATCAAATGTTTATAGGCATGTTGGCTCGCTAAAAGCCACAGTACAGTGTTTTCAGTTACGAACCATAGTCTGTCTGGCGAGTAAATTGCATCGTTGCACCTGGAGAGAGACAGAGAGAGACGGAGAGACATAGAGACAAAAAGACTGACAGACAGACAGAGATCGACAGACAGAGGCTGAAGCCATTTGAGCTGAGGGCAATTGAAAAACGCAAAACAACAACAGCGTCTAATTATCGGGTGACCCCAATTCCGCCGATTGGCGTTTTCCCTTGGGAAGTAATTCACGCAGCATCCCATACGAAACACCAACGACTTCATCGGAAGCCACTCTCCCCATCCCAATACCTCGTTGACGTCAGATCGATGACGTCAGGTCACAACAATCTCACGTGACACCGGATATTACATCATGTTACGTACTAAGAAGAGTAGGCTTTAACTTTATAATCTATTATGAAAAAAACACCTCATAATAATGAACGCAATATGCTGCCCTCTCAAAGTCACACACGGAGTCACTAGAGCTTGTCAATGAACTTAGGAGTAGGGCCTAACGCTGTCAACAGATTTGAAATCACGGCCCGCCGATCCACGGAGCGGGTACCCCGGTACCCGACCGCGCGGACATTTTTGCTAGGAAATGTAGGGAATTACGCATTTTTAGGGAATGTTCGGCACCTGAGTACCGATTTCATTACCCGGGCAGTCAGTCTTGGGCGGGCACCCGGGTGCCCGTTGACAGCCTTGCTTAGGAGTCAAGATTTCTATGGCCCAGCGATGGGTGACCAGCGTGAGACCAACCATCTACTCCAACGCTTATCAGTCACCTTTCATACTGAAAACTTGCTGTCAGTTTTGGGCACCTCGGATTGGAATAAACCCTAACCTCAGTGGCCCAGGAATGAATGGCGGCTTTATGCATACTGTTAAAAACGATCGATTTAATTAGTCTGTATAATTTTTATAAGTTTCAAAGTGTGAAGTTTATTGAATCATTCTCATTAACAGGAATAGTTGCAAACAAGCCATTAACCGAGCAGAAGTATAATGTTCACAATATATACTACACTAACTACAGCAAATAAGATGTTGTGAGTCAAAGGCTTTCAACAAGTCAAGGAATACACCACAAGTACAACTGCATTCATCAATGGCTTCAGAGAATTGTCTAAGACTTCTATTGTTGAATGGATTTGTCTCATAAAATAGTAAGCAAGTATATTCTTTATTTTAATAACTGCCAACCACACTTTGGTTTAAAACTAATTCGCAAAGATACCGGGTCAATAAACCACCCAGCACAGTAGCAGAGTCAATTGTAGAAAATTTGAAACATAGCTAATTTTGCACATTTCAAATGAGGAAATAAATTCATAAAGTAAACTAAAGAAACCAAATCAGCAGCATAGCTATACATGAACAGTAGTAATTAGCTACTTAGCACATGAAGGTGGCTAGTTAATTGCAGCTACATACAGTTCAAATGTGAAGAACCACACAGTCCAAGGGTTAAAGTAATTATAACCTCGGCATTGACTGCCTGGGAAAAGTGTGTTCGTTTAAATATCACAAGATAAACCAGAAATTAGCCTTAGAAGAGAGACAGCAAGATTTATAACACAGACATCATTACGCGAAATCAGAGCATCAAGGTACTCAGAATCTTTCCAAGCTTTGTGCACATTACACAATAACCTAGCCAGATCAAAACTGAGAATCAATTAAAAGACATATAAGGTAGATCAAAGAGGTATTGTTAGCAGATAAGTGAGGAACAAGGAGAAACTAGATATACCTACTGGATACAGACCAAATTGATAATAGATAATCGAAAAATAGAATTCCATGAACTAAGTCGAGAAGCTGAGGTCAACAGCATTACGATAGTTACACAACGGCTAAAAAAATACCAAGTATTGAATAATATCAGACTACAAGGTGTGTTCAGCCTCAGCACAAGCTTCAGATGTGCCTGCTATTGGCGAATAGCCGCATCAATAACCAATAATGAGGACGGTTCATACATTATAAATTTTTTTATAAATATGTCAGGATTAAAACGGTTTTGGAAATGTAAGATTCAATAAACAGTTACTAGATATTTTCGTACTACAATAAGGTCTCAGGAGTTCATTTTATCAGGAAACAGCATATATAATAATATATACACTTATTTGCTCAAATGAGAAAAAATCAGAACAAAATGCTAACACAAGAGATTTAAATTTTAAATAAATGGAACATTAAAAGTTATAAGAATTGACTGATATGAGATTAAAGCAAGAGTTGCCTTTGGTTGGAGAGCATCGCTGGGTGCTCTAGGCCTCAAGTGATTAGTGGAGAGGGGTCAGAGAGCAGGTAAGCATTGGCAAAGAACACTACAAATTGCAAAAATTCTGGCTGTATTCCTTTAAAATAAATTTAAACTCACAGCCCTCAAAGGCCACCTCACAGCAACTTGCTCCTCCTCAGGACTGGCAAATCCTAGGTTTTTGCAAGTAGGTTTTTAGGCGTTTAAGATTTATTAGGGTTTTTATGTACGTGCGCACAAAAAAAGTACAACCCTGGACATCCAGTAAGTGTACCCTTCTCTGGCCTCCGTGCCACATTGTTTGTAGCCATGTGCACTGTAGAGTGCAGACTACAGCTCCCAAGCATTAATCTAATTAGCAACAAACACAATTAATATAACCAAAAAAATCAAAAATCAAAAATGTTTACTTTGAGGGGTTTTTAGTTTAAAAAAAAGTAAAAATCTAAAAAGTCTAGGTTTTTAAAATAAACTTCAACAGTCCTGATGATGCTACGGTACTGGAAATCGCTGGCGGTGGTAATCTTGGGGTGGTGTAGGAGCATAACCTGGATCATAGGACAGCTTTAAAATTTTTCAGTCTTAAGTGGAATGCTGCGAGAGAGAGACAGACAAACAAAATAACTAGACAGACAAAGAGACATACAGACAAACAGCAGTGAAGTGCTGAGAATGCCAGGCGAGAGAGAAGAATGAGCCGAGGAGTAACTTTGCAAGTTCGTTCAAAGACCTTGGCTCACAGTTACAACTTTCATATTCACCTAACTCCATCGTCCACTTCTATCAAAAGTTGCAGAACACGCTTTCCCGAATATCTATAACATCCGTCTGATTCATTCAGTGGTTCATTCAAAAATTTCTATAGTACTCTTTCACGGTAACTGTAGTAGGCCTACTCAAAAGCGCTCACAACAACATTCAGGATAACAAGGTCAGTTTTCAAATGACCATAACAAGTACCAATATACTATTTCAGGTACAGGAGAAAATACAAATAAAAGCCTTTCCAAACCCTAGGGCAAACAAAAAACTCCTGACAGAATAAGGTCACAAAATCCGCCCAAGTTTCCCACCGCCTGGCACTGCATAACACGGGGCCAAAGTCTCAGGGCGAGGAATGCGACCCGCAGCCACAAGATGGTCCATCGGTCGTGACTGACTGCACTAAAGAAGAAACCAAACACAAAGGATGCCTGACATTGTCTGGGAGGTAAACAACATAAACCCGCAGGAGGGAGGTGTTGGATGGGGCGGGCAGGCGACGCTAACACCCTATCAGGACCGCATGCTAACAGATCCAACTCACTGCCGTCTCCATCACCAACACGCCCAAACTTGTATTTCCCCGTAACGGTCAGCCGCGGCTGATAAAATATGTTAAAACCTGTCCAACTCCGCCCACCTGTATTCATCGTACACACTGGGGCGCAGATCTGATGAACCGAGTTCGATACCTGCATCCCACGTAAGGTTGACTGGTCCTTCTTTCGCTAGGCGGCGGCGTAGGTTAAATTAGATGTATAACGTAATCGGCGCCTAACGTTGCTGCTAAATTTGACACTTGTAATGGCTTCTCATCATTCGTTCATGCTGTTCTTGTAATCAATTTTCAGTTTGCAATTAAAATAAGACATAATATATAACACAACCAAACAATCACAAAATAACCGCAACTTGAAATTACAAAACAGAAGTCCTTGGATTGCGAGAGGGAAGAGAAAGTATTACAATGGGAATTGCGATCACCATAGAAATAGATTCATCTGTAGAGCATTCAGGTGATTAAAAAACAAAGGGTTAGTGCATCAGCACACAGAATCTCTCTCTCTCTCTCTCTTCTCTCTCTCTCTCTTCTCTCTCTTCTCTCTCTCTCTCTCTCTCTCTCTCTCTCTCTCTCCTCTCTCTCCTCTCTCTCCTCTCTCTCCTCTCTCTCCTCTCTCTTCTCTCTCTTCTCTCTCTTCTCTCTCTTCTCTCTCTTCTCTCTCTTCTCTCTCTCTCTCTCTCTCTCTCTTCTCTCTCTTCTCTCTCTTCTCTCTCTTCTCTCTCTTCTCTCTCTTCTCTCTCTTCTCTCTCTTCTCTCTCTTCTCTCTCTTCTCTCTCTTCTCTCTCTCCTCTCTCTCTCTCTCTCTCTCTCTCTCTCTCTCTCTCTCTCTCTCTCGATGATGCTGATGACGATGACAACAACAACAATAATATTAATATTTCAATGACGATTGCTGGGCCTTAAACGCCACTCGGGACGATATCAACAACAGCCTTAACAATACTAATAATAACAATAATAATAACAATAATAAAAACAATGACAATAATAATCATCATCATACATAATGATCTTGGTGAATTCAAGCAAGCCAAGAATGTGTGTTTATTCCTCAGGGATCTGAGCTACCCAGGCGCAAAAATAATCCGCCGTATAGCCTAATAAAAAAATTATAGGTAGCCCAAAGCATGACATGACAGCAGTTTTACATCGCTGCTCGCAATTTTTCAACATAATATAATAAAAATGTCAATTATTCTCACGTTACATGTCCTCAATGTTCTCATAAAGGACCAGCCATGGCAGCCAAGCACTCCGTGTCCCAATTTGCTCACCGTTTAAGGTCTCTGATGATCGGCCATTTAGCGATTGTTAGTTAAACAGCGTAATTGCTTCTGTAGTCGGTCATATGATAGTCCAATAACGCGAATCGTCAAGTGTTTTGCCCGAACCATTTCGTACTCGAAAGGTTTAGCAGCACTTGTCCACATGCGTGCCACTGTTATCGCCGTATTATAGGTCTCTGGTAAAAGTACGCGACCTGGACTAAAGCTGCATCCAATAACAAGATCTCAACGGTTAGGAAACGGAACCGTTAATGTAGCGGTCATGACTTGACTCTGCACCCATGTAACTTGAAAATTTATTTCCCAGTCAAGACAAGGGTTATCATGGGCTACTTAGGGGCATAGAACTAGAGGGAAAGGAGGAGCGGAAATGTCAGGTGAAGGGGTTGGAGCTGCTTATACCCCCAATATTTCATAAATATTCAAAATTTCTACAGCATTCATTATTTTTTGTTGCATCCATCATATTTGGGAATTGATTTTTTCCGACCTGTTCCCCCCAAACCACAACTGTTTCGACCCCCACCCGCGAAACCCAGGACCAAATCTCCGCCTATGGGGCTACAGTATAGTAGGGTTATCATGCAGGGGTCCATATGGTAACAACTGCTCAGGACGACCTAAGGTCAAGAGGTCAGTTGGCCGAGTGGTAAACATGACCACTGCAATCAAATTGGACACATACTTACCCTTCCAACCCAAGTGGGTACTTGTCATTTCCAAAAGGATGGGAGCATTGATGGTCCATCGTACACTCGAGTATCAACCACATCCAGAGTTTCTTAATTTCACTGACCTTCATTCGTCCTCTGCAACATGTTCAGTGCTTTTGCAAGGTTCTTAAAAGTTCTATATTCTAGATGGCAGAGACAGACATACAAATACACGCATACAAGCGATCATATACACACATGCAAAGATGCATTTATGCACACATACATACGTATGTGCAATTATGCATAAATTGCACTTGCCAACTTCAACGGAAAATTAATTTAATTCACACTTTAAAAATGTTGAGTATGACGAAAATTAGACTTGATCAGCTTATGTTAGCATGCACCCACTCTCCCTCCTCATTCATTGCGTTCAGTTGGGACATAAAGAATATGAATGGATGTTAGGTCCACTTAATAAACGGCCTTTGGAGTTTGGAGCCATCAGAAGCCCTTGGATAACTGATGTCTCTGACAAAATGCCACAAGTGCCACAACAACCATAGTTGGGTAATCCACCACAAAACCTTTGGAGTTAAGGTCTGTGCAAATGCTGGTCTTTCTATATTGTGTGGCCCATCAACCCTGTTAAGAGGCCCATCACCCTGTTTAAGGGCCCCTCGACCCTGCTAAAAGGCTCCTCAGCAATGCTCAAAGGTCCCTCAACCATGCTCAATGTCCCCTCGACCTTGCTCAGAGGCCCCCTTCCCCTGCACAAAGACCCCCGACTCTGCTCAGAGGCCCCTCTTGACTTTGCTCATTATCTAGTAGAGTTGTTTGGAAACCTAATGATTGCATTTATGTCATCGTTCCTTACTAAATGCAGTCTTTAAACGTCTGCGATCCTCCGCAGCCAACTAGCATCTGTTGTAAGTAATCTTCTCTCATCCAGCTTCCGCATTGTCTAACAACATTCCAATCCCAAATCAGTTGTAACGATAACCATCTGTGATGGGCATATCCACAATGGCACAGTTTATGGTGACATAAAACGCTATCTAAACACGAATTCTCACAGGATTTAAACCATCTGGCCATCCAACTGCTAGGCAACTGAATAACTGCGCCTCAAATTCGCATCCTGTGTGACTTTCCCACACAAAAAAAAAGATAAAAAATGCTAATAACAGTTTCCGAATGGATTTTTCTATCTCAATATATCTTTGTTTAAATCCTGAGGGAACTGAAGTTCCTTGGCATAAAAAAATAATAGAAATTGTAATAAAACATCTGTGATTAGCCATTATGGAACAATGCACTCATATCTCTGCAATCCAGAGCAATCATAGATACCTAGGGGAAAAATATTGATAATAATAAAACAGCATATATTTTTTCTAAGTTTCCAGAAAATTTCAAGCATCAATGAATGCAGTTAACCAACAAGTGTTACTTCTGCTTTTTAAATCTTGCAAAGGTGAGGTGAGGTGATGGAGTACAGTGAGTTATTTAAACATAATGCTGATATATGATATTCATGTGTGCTAAAGTGCTTGTTAGCACAATCTATTGAAACCATATACAAATAATGGGCATCTTGAATTGCTGCCAACAGCTAAATTCCACTCCAGTAATAAATTGTCATCAGTCGTTCATTCTATGTACGTAATCATACAGAGGTTTGTCAGTCTTAAATTAAACGAAAATTATTATTATTATTACCTGAGGTAGTTCTAATCCCTCAGGTGATGCAGAAATTGTCCGGAGACAAAAGAAATGGGTGAACTGGAATGGTTACGCTCAGCATTAATATTATATTATTATTACTATTATTATTATAATAATGATAATAATGATAATTATTATTATTATTATTATTACTTCCATATTGCCAAAGCAAATAGCTTAAGTCATCAATCAGTCAATGGTCATTATTACTAAAAACTCCGTAAAAATTCCATGGAAAGTTTGGTCAACATGCAAGAAGTGGTGAAGGGGGTACAAGAAGGACTGGTCAAGTAGATCGATGTCTTCAATGCAGGAACAAACAGATTTACACATTGCTGTTACATTGTGCTAGTAACAAATGTTCATAACAATAGAAACCATTGTCACCAACTTTTTATGTCAGACTAAAACAATGGACTTTCCAACAGGTTGAAAAAAGACAGCACACACAAACACAAGTAGGCAGTCAATATATCTTAAAACACTAAGTATGTATGTTTGCTGGGGCCAAGATGAAAAGCTAGCCTCCAGAGAATGGACAAGCAATGATGATAAAGTAAATGGAACACACAAACGTAAAAGGTAAATGTAAAACATAACTGTAACATGTAAATGTAAACCTTTAACATAAAATGTATATTTGAAACGTAAATGTAATACGTAAGTGTAAAACGTAAATGTAGCTGTTTTTATATAGTGACCGTTTGGCATCGACCCTGCACAGTTTCAACGCAATATAGGTTCCTCGTGCATGGACAGTGCTAGTCCAAGAATCAGCACTTTGACAGATAGCAAATGCAGTGATAGGGTATGCAAAGACAGCATATGCAATGGTAACATATGCAATGGTATCATATGTAAATACAAATACTGCAGTAAATACAAATACTGCACATGTACAGATAGATAGCCCGCATCCTACATCGGGGAAAACCCTTGGTATTTCCGAGTGGAGCTTAAAAAGACTCAAAAACCCCAGTGAGCTAACCATGCATTGTTTATAGGCGTCCTTGATAATAACTTTGTTTATTTGATCATTCGTAACCTGGATTTAGAACAGACACAACCGAATTTACACAAGAAACTAAACTACACAGGTCCTTAACCTGGTGGGAATTTCCTGGGTCTGTTTCAACCTTTGGACTGTGACAGTGTCCACTGTAATTCATTTAAACTAAAGGCTTCCACCTGAAGGATCCTTAATACCTTGGGTAAAAATTTACAAAATAGTCTTGTGGCATTTAATGGTACCTTTTCCTTGATCCCAGAAGATGAGGCCATCCCATCCCAAAAAAACAATAATTTTCATTGACATGCCAATGGATCTTTCCTGTCATTTAGTCCTATCACTATTATTATTATTATTATTATCATTATAAATATTATGATCATCATTATATTATTATATCTTCTTCATTCTTACTCTTATTATTATCATTATCAATATTATTACATTACTATTATTATTATTATTATTAGTAGTAGTAGTAGTAGTAGCAGTATCAAAGATGGTAGAGTTGTAGACTAAGATATAACACTCAATGTATGTGAATGTTCAGCTATGACTCTACATTCTTTGCTTTGACCACCAGACACACCATATACACGGTGGAGATAGGAAGTGTCGTATCTTAGTCTACAGATCAACCATCTTTGGTAGTATTACAATTATCATCATTATTATTATTATATCATCTTCATTCTGACAATTATTATCATTATTATTTTATTATTACAATAATTATTATTGTAATTATTATTATATCGTTATTATTAAAATAATAAGTTTGTTTGCATTAAAAAACTAGTTCTTGGATGCATGTTAGCAGTTTGGGTTAATTTCATCAAACTAATTTCTACTCCAAGCTACAGGCTTGTTCGATTATTACTCATTAGTTAATCAGCCAGTCATGAATTCGCTAATTGCCAACATATACATAGCCTATATAGACAGGGAATTACCCAGACAACATATAGGATTGTAGCATAATTATTACTGACATCAGCATACATACTCACTCACATGCTGGAAGCTCAAACTGCATATTCATAGCTTGACATACAGGAAATCATATCAATTATCATTCTATGGTCATTGTTTAACACTGCTTTTATTAACTGTTTCGTGTCAAGGATGGGTTTGGCTGAGCTATTAAAGTGCCCTCACTACTATACTACTTAGGTCAATGTCAATGGCAAGGAATCTATTATTATTATTAGAGGAATGGTTATTCATCAAATTTCCGTGCACACGTTTTACTCTTAAGCATAAATGTCGCTCCAATTTAAATTTAGCTTTAAATTGAAATTTGTTTTAAACCTGTAATGGCATTTTTCTATTTTGTTGGCATAGTTATTTGTCAATTTATCCTCATAACAAAAAGTTAACGAATCAGCTTATGTCAACAAGATGTGAAATTGTTTTTCTCCCGAATATCACCCCCAAACTTGTGACGAGACGTTACATAGGGACTTTCCATCTGTAGTCCTGTGTGTATTGGTCATTGGGTCAATAACTAGGACATAGCACAGAGCTGCAACATTGTAGGTAGACTAAAACGCATTGAAACCGTCGTACATCGCAAAAGGATGATCCCGAACAGGAAAAAAAATGACAGTCTAACAACCGCGTAGACAAACAGTCATAAAAATGAAACAGAAATGGTTGGTAGACATGGATATTTTCTAGAATTTTCTGGAACACGCCATTTGCAATGGAACTATACCACGCACCGCCCACACGTAAATCAAAATAAGATGCACGATTACAGAGACCATGACAAATCGACAAACGCAGACACGCAGGCAGAGAGACAGGCAGAAGAACGCATATAAAACACGTCTAGGCCAGGACAGATAAAGAGGATTGACCTAAATCGTTAAAGTAAAAGCCCGATAGGAAATACTTGATCCCACACTTTCGGAAAAACGGGGGAGTTTCCTTTGCTTTTCACTCGAACTACAGATAAGTCGCTCTCCAGTCAATCCCCTTCCGCTAATTTGGATCTGGCCGCCTTATGAATAATGTATTAGGGTCCTCACGCGCCCGTCCTAGTGGGGGC
Source organism: Bimastos eiseni (assembly GCA_959347315.1). Taxonomy (NCBI): domain Eukaryota; kingdom Metazoa; phylum Annelida; class Clitellata; order Crassiclitellata; family Lumbricidae; genus Bimastos; species Bimastos eiseni. Next base: position 3,055,273 of record OY365806.1, read on the forward strand.
GTGACCGGACAGAGAGTGTCCACTTGACCCAGTACGGAAGTAGGTAGGTCGGGTTCACTTTACAGACATGGCCGATGATGTTAATACCTCCCACCGGTGACTAAATATAGTACATGGATTAATCACCATAAATGTCTCTTCAAACGTTTGGGAAAAATTCGGTTTAAATAAATAAATCTCCAACTTTTTAAACTAATTGCACGCAACATGGCTACCGATGTGTCACTCGAATGGGACTTAAAAATTAACATAAAATCTAATTTAAAACTGCGACTGCAAGCCAATAATAAATAAACTCTAATGACAGTGTATTAATACCAACCTAGTCATGGATGAAATACGACGGCCAAGCTCTTTGATGAAATCAGTTGCAGATGAATTTATCAGGACCATATTCTCTTATTTATAACACAAATATATTTATTCATAAACCATAGAACATAAATACAGATTAATTAGTCCTTAATTGACCGTTTTACATTTTTTAAGCATAAGCATAATTCAGTATGCAATCTCCCTATTGTTTCAATTTGAGGTGCCCAGAGTTTCAAAAATGCTTCATTTATTATTATTATTATTATCATTATTATTATTATTATTGGCTGAGGTAGAAAGAATCCAACAAGCTCTAAGAAAATAAAACTGAGTTAAAGGTTGTCGTCCACAACGCACTGCTCAGAAGAGTCCCTGAATGTCACTATGTTAAGTGTGCAAACGGACAAACGCTCATTATTAGTAGTAGAATTATAATTAGATTATGCAGAAAGCAATCACTGTAATTGTTTCGGAAGTTTCACCATGTGGCGATAATATCCCAGCGACAATACATAATGTTTGAGCAATTTAAAGCTGTGCCGTTCCAACTGGAATACTCTCAGCGGTCTGCATGGTGTTTTCTTCAACACATGTGAAAAAGTTACAGCTTTCGAACATAAATCATGTGTGGACAGCTAAAACATCGCCTAAGGGTGTTAGACTGTTAAATCCGCCTCTGTTTACACGTCCCTATAGTGTAGAAGCGCCTCATAAGCATCGTCCCAAAGGAGCTTTCAAACGATACGTATCATCTGGACGCCATAAGTCTTGCAACATGGGCTGGCAATGGCTCACCGAACAGTTAAATACAATGGCAGACCAAGATTATATCATCATCGTCGTCGTCATCATCATCACCACCACCACCGCCACCACCACCACCATCATCATCATCATCTATGTAGCGAAATATAAGCATCCTCAAAATTACTTATTACTTCACATAATAAAATAATAAGTAGGTCAGCTAATTATAGGGGCGTCTAGTTAATCGAGTGGCGCCATATGATTATTTGATAACAGACAATTTTTAAACAAGCCTTGGCATGACGTGTCTCAAGTGACGTATGGGTTACCATGACTACTATAAAACCATCGACGGAGATATTCGAACTGATATTACATTACAGATGATGAACGTTGAAGTCAATCATCATCGTCATCAATTCTTGACACCAATCATTTGACGGCGATGGGTACGAAGAGACGGATATTTGTCCTCGGACATCTGCCATGTCCATTGCTGCTCTCATCGTCACTCCATGTGATGGATAGATAATATAATTGAGGACATAACATCAATTGGACCAACATTAAGCTGAGCAATAGGACCTCACATATATGACAGATGACAATGTAGATCATTTATTCGTACCCATCGCCGCTAACTGGCTATAGCGTCAGGAACCGATGAAAACACAACCGACTATGCGAGTGCTAGATGGGGTTACAAATCGATATAACGCGGTGGCGTAGTTGGATATTCGGTGCCTTGCGTTCGGAGGATCGCAGATTCGAACACACCCAGTCACTGTGTAGCAACCTTGGACAAGTTGTTCATCCATACTTGTCTGTGAGGAAGGCAACGGGAAACCATCTCACTCATCTCATTCCAGGGTGGCGTAAAGTCAACGGACCTGCCTTCGGACAGAGCACTTATCACCATCATTATTACCCAACTCCATTGGTAGGGTCACCACTGAGCCCCAACTGAGGCATCAAGAAAACGCGGAGGCCACCAATGTTCCCTATAATTTTTTAGGAGATAGCGTGCGCAAGAAATGTAGTGCGTGCAACAATTTATAAATGGTTAACAATTTTGTGCGCAGGTCCGAACTGAATGCGATGATAGATAAATTAAGAGCATATCTAAAAGTCTATGGTGATAAGTTCTGATAACATATATATATATATACATATATGTATATATATATATATCTATATATATATATATATATATGAAAAGTACCTTGTCTACAGATAAATAAGGGGACGTATCAGCCAAAGAGCTAACGTTTCTGTTGTAAGGTATACCGCAGCCGGCTAGGAGACTCGATTGACGTAGGTAGAAGTAGGCCTATAGTCGTTGCAGTTTAACGACACTGTGATAATAAAGATCGATATCGTCTCCCTCTTCCTTTATCCAGGCTTGGGACTGGCACTGCCTGAGTGCTAGCAGGAACGGAGTTCACGGAAAAAGAAATAGGGACCGGTTAGTTGTGTGTGTGCTGGCTCCACGGCCCGTGCGCATGAACAGAGCATTGAGAGAACATTGGTGGCCACCATGCTATGGCTGACAAATCAATCGAGTAAGGTCAAAGCGTTCAACGCCAACTGTTGATCGATATATACGTGTAATAAATGGGCGATCAGAACGTCCGTTTCTAAGCTTGGCGATAGTTTGGTGACTAGCGTGAACTATTGTCAACCCCAGGTTCAGAGGTCAGATTGAGATCACCCTCTGCAGGACAGTTGATATTTCAGGAATTATCTGCCTTGTCTTGCGGTTAAAGTCTCTCTGTCCCTCCCCCTCTCCCTCCCTCCCTCCCCTCCCCTCTTTCTCTCTCTCTCTACCCAATCTATGTCTCCCTGTCTTCCTCTCTCACCCTCTCTATGTCTCCCTGTCTTCCTCTCTCACCCTCTCTATGTCTCCCTGTCTTCCTCTCTCACCCTCTCTATGTCTCCCTGTCTTCCTCTCTCACCCTCTCTATGTCTCCCTGTCTTCCTCTCTCACCCTCTCTATGTCTCCCTGTCTTCCTCTCTCACCCTCTCTATGTCTCCCTGTCTTCCTCTCTCACCCTCTCATGTCTATCCCGCTGCGGCTGATAGCACTTTGCCTAACGGTAATCATTAGTTCATTAAAAGCCTGGGTAAACAAAAGTTGACAGTTTTGATACGACCCCCATATAGAATTTCGACGCTTAGATTAACTTAACCCACGAAACGCCCCTTTCAACGCAAAACCCATTTGTCATTTCGTTTCACAAAGCCAACTTACTATTAGTGTTGAGAAAAATTCCACAGGGCGACTGCAACACGTCTCACTGTTACAGTGTGACTATTCACACGCAGGAGAAGCCATTCCGTGCAACAATAAGTCGCGGTAAAACCACAGTTATCTGAGCCGCATTCCAGTCCAGAGCTCAGCGAAAATAAATGCATTTCGTACATAATGGGCAGTTGTTGGGTCAGTAATGTAATTAGTCACTTCAATGTCGGCGGTATCTAATAGACAGGGCATCAAACAAAGGCACAACAAAACCAAGTTGAAAGCTGAAAGCAAGCAAAGCAAACATACATGTAAGTAGCAGTCTGGAAAATGTAAGTAGTAGTCTGGAAAAGGTAAGTAGTAGTCTGGATAAGGTAAGTAGCAATCTGGAACGGTAAGTAGTAGTCTGGAAAGGTAAATAGCAGTCTGGAAAAGGTAAGTAGCAGTCTGGAAAGGTAAGCAGCAGTCTGGAAATGGTAAGTAGCAGTCTGGAAAAGATTTATAGCAGTACAAAATTTTTGACATTCATCACATTTGCTGTTTCTCTTAATGAAAAATTAGCAAAATGAAAGTTTGTGCCTGTAATAACTGCTAATATGGCTTAGATACACACATACATAGATACGAGTGAAGCATACAAACAACCTCCCTCACCCCTAAATTGCTAATGGTAGGGCATCAGACTTACATGTATCTACATACAAACATATGGTTGCATGCGTAGAAACAGCCTCCGCATCCCCTAATGGTAAAACAGTGGACTTAAATACAAACATAGACCCAAACATACATACATACAAATATACATACATACGAATGAAACACACAAACGACTTCCTCGGTCCCTAATTTATTTATTTATCACCGGAATTTGATATCGCCCTTCTTCCAATATTTTTTGCTCAGAAGTGCATACACACGCCTCTACGGCTCAATTGCAGTTGTACTGCAGAGCAATGGTGCTCGAAGGACTTGCTCAAGGTCCCTACACAGTGACTCCCCAGACGAGGGTCGAACCCGCTCGATCAGCGCACACTGAACGTTACGGGCTGACCGCTCTAACCGATCGGCCACACAATAGTATGATATGGCAGTAGACTGAAAGTCTGAAATACATACACAAATCCATACGAAACACATATAAGACCTACATACATACATACATACATACATACAACATACAGACGTACATGCATACATATGCGTGAAACATACAAGCAGTCTCCTCGGTCCCCAATGCTTTGGCAGTGGACTCACCGCAATTGGCGAATGCTTTGATGAAAGTGGTCGGCAGCAGAGACCTGAAGACCTGCAGCAACCAATCGATGGCTATAAACCAGTTCGACGACCATGCTCCTCTCGGCGGCACAGACTGCGACGACGCTACTACCATGACAGCCCCCGACAACCAACAACCAACGACTGACAACCAACCAACCGAATCAAATTAAAAATTCATAAATTTATTCAAACAGACGCGTCAACGACCAATATTTAGATCTAGTAGATTCGTTTGGTGTTTTCGAGCAGACGACGACCGCTGGTAATTCCAGTTCGCGGGGATTTTCAACGCTCACTAGTCACGTTAAACAACTCCAATGGAGTGCCTCCTAGCGTTCGCTTGCATGCTTATCCCGAGTGTGGCGTCAGCCTGATCGATGCTCCTCTGACAGGCCACAGGACGTCTACATAATGGCAGTGGACACGACGCTGTTATTACGCAGCGTTTCACGATTCCACGAATTGCTGATACTAACAAGTTTATTTCGAGGCTATGCCTCAAGCATATTCATATTTTCGGAAAATCTTCCTCCCACGTATTGATCGATATTTCTAGAAGCTGCTTCATACATATGCATAGATTTTTTATTTTGAGCTGCTCTGCGCATTCGTGTATAGACTGATTATATTTAACGGCAATCGATTACTGCAGCCGCTACCAATCTGTGAAAATAGTGCCAGCCCAAAGCCTGGGTAAATGTGAGGGCCACGTCCACAGACCTTAAAGTCATGTGATGTCGCCAAAGATCTACGATCACTCAAGAGGTCACACAGTCTACAGAAGCGTCTATCCCTATGAGTGATGGAGGCACGCATCAGGCCTTCCTATACGAATTCTAGACCCCTAGGCATATAAATGTCGGGCACATTAGGCAGAAAAAATCCGGTCCCCTAGGCATAGCAATTCCTGGTCCCAGTTATAGAAATACCGGGCCCCAGAGCATAGGAATCCCTTGCTCCAAGACTGAGAAATGCAGGGCTCCAAAGGCAGAGCAGTCACGGTACTCTTAGACGAAAGTGAGTGTCCTAAGGCAAAATTTTTAAAGTAAAGTAATATTCAGCTGCTTGCAGTTTAAACTGATCGTAGTCAAGTGTCAGTAATATGATACGTATAAAGGCGTAAATCAGAAACTATTTATAACTGAACACAATGCTTTTACCAAGTTTATTGTGGGCCCAGCCCCTAAAATCGCAGGACCACTGCGCATTTGCTTAGTTTTGCTCCTCCATCTGCGTCAAGCTCAGAGCGACGCTTCTGGGGAATTTATATACAGGACAGCAAACATTCATTCTTGTGCTGCATGACCCTTGCCATGCCAAAGGTTGTCCTTTGCCTCCTTTAAAGAGTGTCACCTACTCACTCAGTTCTCGATTGCACAATCGAGAGATTCCGTTTTATTTTATCGTCCGAATGCTATACAAATGAATCTATTCCTATGGTGATTGTAATTCCCATTGCTTGCTTTCCCATAACGCTCTCACAACTCCGAGGACGTCTGCTTTGTAATTGCTTATTAGGATTATTTTGTGATTGCACATTGATTGTTCATATCTGATGTTACCGCAGCGCATTTGCAGGCGATTCAATAAAGTACATACTTACTTATTCCTACACAGCGATTACCTTACCTACTTTTTCTCCTATTCCTTCACAGTATCCGATTTCACGCTCATTAGCGCATGGTGAGCAGTCCACTACCAGCCGCCAAGGCCGATATGAATTGCGAAGCACTCAGCCAATCAAAGGCGGTCGTGTCAGTACGCTTGCGCACGGAGCGGCCTAAGGGCACGACGATAGCGGCCTGTGATTGGTTGCGGTCTGGCGGGCGGTAGAAGGCAGGCACATGGTCATCACGGCCTCACGGGGCCATGAGTACTGGCTGACCTAGAAAGACCCAAGTACGATAGCCCGTGTAACCATTAGCCACACATCCCCCGGTTCATTTCCCCCGCTTTCCCTGCTGCATGTGCGTCAATCTATCTCTTATCTATCTGTGTTTCTGCATGCGTGTCTGTTTATGTATGAGACCGTTCATCTCGCCTCTGTCTGTCTGTCGCTCTTTCTGCCTAATTTGGTATGTTCGCTGGTCCAATGTCCTTCTAACTACTGTCTGTTTATGCCGTTCTCTGCCCGTCAGCGTGTATGTGTCTCCCTTCCAACATAAATCTTTCCTCCCTCTCCCTCTCTCGGGAATTCGCTCTCTCTCTCTCTCTCTCTCTGCCTTGCTTGCTGCTACTCCCACGCCTGCTTTCCTACGCCAGAATGACCCATTGACCCACTTACACATCTAAACACTCCCACTTCACTTTAAAAAACACTCTCATCACCTACTAACTAATTTAAACACAATATCAACAAATCTTAGAAAATGTGATATACTTTCAGCGCCCACAAAAGTCACGTCAGAGAGACCAGGTGATTCATCGGCGCTATTTAAAATTACGCAATTAAAGCCTATCGTTTCATTCCGGTGCCAGGTCAAAATCCGGGAGGTCAAACCCGAATAGAAAGAGTGGGGCCTCGGTGCAAGTTGGTGATGATTGGTCATGTGGTGACGTATGATTAGAATCTGGATAGGATGGCCAGAAGAGTTCGGTTTCAGTCTTGAGTGGGTAGGTAGCGGAGGCGCGTACGAACAGCGTATAGGTGATGATCAATAGAAGTTGAGGAACTGATTTTTCTGACTGAGTAACTGTACAAAATGGATAGCAGAGGACCGAGAACAAGTTACTACTTTTAGCGTAAACTTAGGCACAACCAACAATTCTACAAACTGCCGCACTAAAGACCAAGAGACTTCCTTTAAATACTCAATACTCAGTCTCTGTACTACTCATTTGTAATACTCGGCAGGAAATTGACCCTTGATTCATCCCTAGTAGTTATGATTCTATCCCTCTTGTATGCATCTAGCAGCAGCAGCCATTAGTAAGAACAGCAAATTAATCAGCCAGTCAATCATCAGTTTATCAGTAAACCAGTCTATCACTCATCCAGCTAGCAAACTAACCAGCCAACCTATTAGCCAGCCATCCAAACCACCAACCATCCAGCTAGCTAGCTACTCAACCAGCCAGCCAATCAATCAATTAGCAAGCAAAATACCAATCAGCCAATAAATCATTCACTGAAGCAAACAGGCAGTCGACCATTGGCTGTCTATTGGGACAGAAAAACACAGAAACTACAGTGCAAACAACATCACAATTAACACAAATAACGACCACTCTAAACAGATGAAAAACTATATTTCATAAAGTAATAACAATCATCGTCACCAAAATAAACGACAAATTGTCATAAATTATTAAACAAAAACGATATCGTACCATTAACAATGGTAAACCACAGATCATCACAACTGATAATATCCTGCATTTACTAATGAGATAATATCATGCATTTACCAAGTGCCACTATCCATTTTCAACTATCATTCGATGGCTCTGAGAAATAGTTAGTAACTGAATTGCTACAGGCAATATACAGTAACCATCTTGGTGACAAAGATCAAACCCTTAACCTTAGCATCACAGAGCAGGCACATTAACTAATGGTCTCAAGATCCACAATATAACAATAAAACCTGTTATAATAATAATAATAAGCAACACCTACTTAAGAGCCCATCCCATCTCTCTCTCTCTCTCTAATACACAGGTAAGGTATAGTTAGTGGTTGTTGCAGTTTAATATACTGTGTGATAACAAAGATCATTAGTCACCCTACTCCTTTATCCTGGCTTGGGACTGACACTGTCAGGTTGCGAACAGTAGCGGAGTTTAAAAGTACAGCTTGTTCCTTGGCTTTATATAGTCCAAATATTTTGTAAAGACCAATAGATGTCCCTAAGTTTCTTTCCTTTGAATCTTGTATGTGGTGTCAACCATCAGCTGTTAATTAACTTTTAGCATCGGGCAACAAAGGCCAAGTGATCTAAGGCTGGTAAATTTCTCCAATTCCATCAAGATTAAACTCTTTAAATAGCTCTTGTTGGCTCCCTAGTATTAATACCTTTACAATGAACTTGCCTGTCATTGTCAGGTACCTGATTACACCTGAGGGCATATGATGCCATGGGTGGCCAGCTTGTTCAGTGGCTTTTAAGTATTGCACACAGGTATGTACACAGGTGTGCATGTATAATTGTACATGTGCACATATGTATGGATGTGTGTATGTCCATGTGTGTATGAGCAGAACAGAAAACAAGAACATGAAAATTATGAATAAGAAACAAAATCTGAAACATGAACAAGAAATATGAACAACTCTTATATAGTTCTCAGTCACATGAGCATAAAAAGTGCACTTAAAAATAATTAATATATGCAATATAAATAAAAGCAGACACAGAAAAGTTGTCAGAATAAGCACTTACTGCCTTGGGCAATATTCTTTTCCAATCTTCTTTCAGCTTTCACTGGCTCATTCTTGTTAGCTTTCACAACTGATGCACCAAAGCATGCTGAAGCTAGTTCAGTTCCACCTTCGTCTAGTGAAGTTCGATTGTCCAAAGCACAATTCCGGCTGACCAATTTACAAATCTTATGCTTCACCGTTTTGGTGACCTGCACTCCATGACTAATCTGTGAAGCTGGAAAGTTGGATTCATGTTCAGAGCGTGTCGATTCGAGAACACCTCCCTTTAAAATTGCTTTAAGAACGTTATTGTTGTCTGAAACAGTATCCAACATTGAGTTACTGTTGAAACCGTCGCTGCAAATTAATGACGAACTAGCTGAAGCTTGTGTCACAAATGAACTCCTTGAAGACATGATGGAGAAAAGTTCATTGCAGTCCTTATTCATAATTAAGTATAACGCATAACGATAAATTTGCATAAGCAAATTCCATGCTGAACAACTACTACGTTTGACGATGATACTAAAAAATGACCACAACCCAATTCTTGGTTTAAAGGGCTTTGTAAATTTAAACTAAAAACCTTTCTTTGCGTCCTTAATAATGCTGATGCAAAGAATTGCACTCTGTCCCAACAAACGCATGCATATGACCAATGTGGCTCGACTGAATATAATATTTATTCTAATTAACTCATTCACTGATAATGGTTCGTTCTGTTCATTTTTTTTCGTTCTTCGTTCAACTTTATCGGTGTTTAATGCCGTTCGCGTAATCAAATATTCAGTGTTCTTCAGATATATAAATTAAAAAAATCGAACCAATATCTGATTTTAGAAACCGGATCTGATTAACAGAGAAACATTAGAGAAGTATTTTTCCGCAGAGCCATAAAATATTTTATTCAAAGATATGCATTAATGCCGAGGACGCACGCCATTCGTCAAATCGATGAGGTTTATTCATAATAACTTAGACCGGCAAACATTTCATATAGCGCATTTCAAGGATCTTCCCGCTTCAAATTTTATTATATTTATACCAGAATTGCATGTTATTTAAGCAATTGTGTATGCATACATATACATAAGAATACATGCATACATTTAAAGATGAACTGACGAGTTCATTTTAGTCAGTGGATAAAGAAGTATGATTAATGATAGAAATATTTATATCAGTTGGAATAATGTGCAATAATGCCAGTTTCCGTGCGGCATGTTAAGAACCAATTTGAGCCTTTGCCAACATTCATGTGAATGTGCATGTTTTCTACACTGGCTGTTTAGCCTTTATCCTGCTCATTTTTCCAAATTTCATCAGATAGGGCCTACGATCTTTCATATCACCAATTCTTGTTAATTTGAATGGATGCCATGTCATTAGGGGGTGGGTGGGGTCTGTAGAGTAATAAACTCTCTTGCAGATTAAAGGGAAGCGAGCTAGAATCCCCATCCAAATTGTTGACTAGTCCCTCCTTCACTTAGCGGCAGCATTTGTTAAAATGATATGTAAAAATAAACATTCTTACATAATATTACTAGAACATTATCACATATCTCAATATTCTAACTTACATGAAC